>SMMW01000003.1:7597500-7810000 GCA_004794655.1 Marisa cornuarietis | reverse complement strand
CCAGTCTGCACATTTATTCAAACTTCTGGCCATATTTTAACTGTGAAATAAACACTAATGAGCTGAGCAAACAAAGTGCAAACAAGCTGTTTGTGTAAATACTACTGAAAGGATGAAAATTGTTTTATGATAGTTTACTTAAACAAACTAATCTCCAATGAGATTTCCAATTAACGGTGTAGACAACGGAGTTTATGTCCAGTGAATTGTCACCTCGAAGCTTCTCTGAGAAATAAAATTTAATTTTTATTAACATAGAATCTATTTTTATTAATCCATTGTGTTAATTAGTTTAAAAGCGCGTGTACCATCTCTCTTACAGTACGTGAAGTTGATTTGAGTAGAGGGGTAGGGTGGATGGGGTGGAGTGCATCGCTACCGTTCTCGACTTCCGGCTAATCGTCTGACATCAAGACTTATGTGGATCGATCATCGAACTGCTCAAGGCTGTCCGAATGTAAGCAATCCATAAAAAGGATTAGTAAACATTCTATGTTCGCCGCACCCTACTACAAAAGCAAGGAAAAATCCTGGGAGAACGGAAGAACGAGGAGAAAAATTAAAGTCCTTCTCCATCATTTAATCATAAAATGTTCGTGGTTTTTTTATAGAAGAGTTGGGGCTGTAGGCAACAAAAGTATTTTCGAAAAGCTTGGTAGTGCGACAGGTTTCCGAAGCCCTAAAGGCAGCCATGTTAGCAACACGCTGGTTCCTGGTTGTCAAGAAGTCACGAACTGTCACGTGTCCCACGGGTATCCAAGCGTGACAGTCGGAATGTGGGCTGCTGTAGCTAACAGTGCATTTTTCATCTTGAGATAAATTTAAAGCATGACGTCACTGAATGGTGGTGCACTGACTACCACGCCATCTTACCGGATGTAATTAGATCAGGCGAAAGTAGCCCATGAAATGATTTTATAATATGTTTAACAGCAATTACGTTCTCTTTATACTATTCTGTGTACTTCATAATAACAATAAAGAGGTAATAACTAAATAGGTTTTAATAATGCTATAGTAATCCAGATGCGTTGACGCACAATACATGTTATTTTGTCCACCCTAGTTGTCATTTATTGTGTAATGTAGATATGAAAGTCCCTATTTTATGAACGTATGTTCGTCTTTGATTCCACTTTGATTTCACTGAAATGGCAAAACTGTGGTCTCATTATGACCAGGGTCACAGATAATGACAAAAATGCAGCGCACAGGACATTCTCATGACAAGCCAACAAAAATCAGAGACAAATATTTTGAAATATTTTGCAACTGGAGCCGTATTGTTAGGAGAAATTAAAAACATTCCACAGAACCTGTCGGGGAAGCCATCCATCGCCTAATCGTGACTATAACCAGGAGAGAGGCTCAACAATTAACAAACAGTGCTCGTTATAGTGAGATGCTTATTGCAGGCTAAAACCTGCAGTTTAAAGCGAACACCGAGAATATGTGGTGGAAAGGCATTGAGCTGTTGCATGACAATGCCCCTCTACATACTACTGCTCATACTGTTGAAACCCTCCAAAATCTTAAGTCCCTATCGACTGTCACTAGTTTGGTGTACTCAATGAGAAATAAATGTCACTCGATTCACCTCAGACCAAGAACTTAAGTAAGTCGTCTACGCGAGGCTCGCTGCTCATCCAGAAACTTATTTTTCTGATGCCATAAAGAAGTTTGTGCAACGGCAAAGAAATGCTTTCAAAAGCAATGGGACTACGTTTAAAAAATTGTTATAATAAGTTTTCCCGTTTTATTGAAATAAGGGTTATAGCTGCATTGCTGATAACACTGGTCAACAAAGTTTTACAAAATTATGTTACTGAAATACAATCAGTTATTTCTTATCAATTGTATGTGGTCAGCACGAATATCACAGTCAAAATGCAAAATTAGCTCTAGTTTTTTTTTAATCTCCAATAATTATTGTGTACATCACGAAATGCATGCTAGTAGTAACTTGACCTCTGGTTAATACCTGTAAAATATCAAGTCATTGACTATGTCTTAGATGTCTTTTCCTGTATCTTGTACAGCTGTTTGGGAGCATCTCTGGGGAGTGTCCAGCAGTAGTCAGCCAGCATGGTAGTGGACAATTTTTCCTGGTATCTTTTTTCCATTGTTGAGATATTGAGATGAAAACGTTCACCATGTTCATCACTAAACATATCACAGTCGCCAGGAAAGAAATCCAGATGGAATAAAGGAAGTGGATCTTTAGAGCAGTATTGTAGCCAAGTTTCTGATACTGCACCAGCATGTCTTCTACCAGTTACTTGTTGTTTTCTGCCCTAACATTTCCGAGAAAGTTGTAGACACTAGGCGAAAAGCATTCCATGCTTTTTTCGCATCACCCTGCAACAAGTTGTTGAATCAGTCATCTTTGAAGAGCTCTCGAATCTGAGGACCCACAAAAACTCTTTAATCTTTGCCTCGCTGAGTCGAGGGAATTTTTAATGAAGGTATCGGAAAGCTGGCGAAGACCAACTCTTCAACTGCTACATTTTTGTCTGCGAGTCCATTCCTTCCGCAAGTAGTGCAGTTCACTTGCTTGGCTATCCCACTCACATAAGAAACATATATTTTGTATATCCCTGCTGTAGTCTTGTTAAAAGGGCAACTACGTTAAACTCACCACAGAGGTGCCAGCTGTACTTGTTATACTCAATGGAAATCAGTAGCTGCTTTAAGTTATTGTTTGTCTCTTTCATATGAACAGCATGCGCTACTGGAATAGATGGAAGACGGTTTTTATTGCCGTAAGACTCAGTTTCGAAGAGTCTACAAAAAGTCTCCATTCTTGTGGGTCATGAGGGATTTCTAAGGCATTTATGAGGCCCTCAATATCGGAACAGAATACCAGATTACCTTCCTTTCTGAAGAAAGGCTCCAACTGGTGGTTGTGCTGTTGATGTGAAGTAATTGTGATTTCTAGAAGATTCCATTGTTGGAGTCTTGAACCTAGCAATTCTTCATTTTTTCGGATAAGCCCAAATCACGAACAAGGCAATTTAGTTCTTATTGTGTTATTCTGTGTGGGGTTGATGATGCATCACAGTGAAATCTGGATCATTGCATGCTGACTGACCAGGAGAAGAACAGGTCGGCTCACCCTCGTCCTCATCAGCTGAATCAAGAGAATATTTTGCTGGAGGTTCTTGAATAGAAAGTCCCTCACCACGTGAAACTGGTCTTAATACAGACGGAATGTTAGGGTTGTCTATTCTCTACTTCTTTTGCTTCCTTATCCCGCCAGAGAGAGGAGGCGCCAAGCAGAAGTAGCTGTTAGAAATTCTGACTTTTATTACAGTAAAAAGAAGGTGTCAAGGACTTTAAGACTTGAATATAATATAGTTGTTTACTTACATGTTCTTGCTAATCAAAGATACTGTGATGTAGAAGATCAAGACAAGCTCTAATTGAGATACTATACACTGTGTTGTTTTCTTTTGCACTTCCTTTATAACGCATTATTTTTATACATACTGTCCCAATATTAGCTTGTCCTCAAAGATCAAGTTACAAGACTTTCATACAGAAGCCAGTGCTGACGAAGTCTTTCTTCTGGTTGGCTTGTGTAAAGCAGCCTTTTCAATCAAGAATCTTGTGTTTTAGTAGAATACCATGGTTTTCACACACGAAAATGGGCACTGATGTGAATAAAGTACAAAACACCCCAAAGAAACTGAGGTATCAGACAATATTGACAGAAGTATTCAACAAAGGGATATCGGTAGAACAGATTAATCAAGATATATATATATATATAAACGTAGAGGGGAGGAAAAGGGGGACGAGAAAGAGAGAGAGAGAGAGAGAAGGTTAATAGTGGTAACTGAGATTACAATGTAACTTACACGCACAGATCTGCAGTCTAATCGAAGAAAATGTGGGGAGGAAGTAGATGGTCAATAGAGCAGAAAAAGTAAGAAGGTATATTATCCGCAGAGAAGAGAAATGAAAATTTCAGTGGTGTATGACAATGCTGTAATGTTCAATTCAAAGAATCGGTGACAGAACTTTCATATAGGGGGGTCTACTTGCGTCATAGGGCGGGCTATGCTATTTTGTGAGAGGGGGGAGCGGGTAGGATTGATGTTTGAGAGGGGTGTGAGGTTGGGCGTTGGTTGGTGTTGTGTGTGATTTATGAAGTGGGGTTAGGTTTAGGGTTTGGGTTAGGGTTAGGGTTTGGGTTTGGGTTAGGTTTATGGGTTTGGGTTAGGGGTAGCGGTAGGGTTTGGGTTAGGGTTAAGTTATATTGTAGTCAATGTAGTGAATTGAGCAGACGACAAATGTTGAGGACTGGTCGAGTGACGTTATTGTGATTGACATGGAGGTGTGTTAAATTATTGGCTAGTTTTTGGATGGTTTTAATCATGTTATATTTGGTGCGGGAAAGTTTGTTGATTTGATTTCATGTTAGCAGACGAGAGAAAGTCGAGAGGAGACAAGATGGCGAGTGTGAATGGAAATTTGGGGAAAATGTGTGGTTAGTGACGTGATAGTGACGTCACTATTTTGCATAGCTCCGCCTACAGGTAAGCCATTTTTGTTATGGCCGTTGTGTTCCCCCCCTATAAGAAAGCTGTTTCGTTTCGGTTGCAGAGTAGGCGGAGTGCTGTATAGGTGGAAACGGCATGGCACAGGCATTGAAAGAACCACCCAGACGAGGGGTAACGGCGCAGGTCCAGCATTGTAGGTGACGTAGATCCACGGACGAGACAAAAAAAGTGCAGCCCCTCCTTGAGTCAGTTAGGCAAAGGGACGTTACTCTCTTTGGTGACTTGTTTTTGCTTCTTTGTCATTTAGTTTAGTAATATACTCATCAACGATCTGAGACATGAATAATGAAATATTTACGCACAGACAAAAAGTCTGGCGGACTGGGGACAGATTGTCTGCCGCTAATGGTTTCTGACAAGATCTAACCTTCTCTGTGTCGTCGTCACTGTTGTCTGCGGTTGGTGAAAGTTGCCATACTTTTTGAGTAAATTACACCTCAACATTCAACTCTTTGAACTCACGGCTGCTAGAAGCCTGTAGGCACTTTGTCCTGCACGATTTTCCCCATTTTTCAAAAAATTATAAAAAATTAACCAAACGAGGTAGAAGAACAATTTAAATTGATAATGATAGATCAAAATGTGTAGAAAAGAAACAGCTTAACCTTGTGTTTGCTTAAAAACACACTTTTATAGTATTCCCAACAGAAAATGCCATGATAATGAGCAAATATGAAATCTTCCGCCGTAAATTATTACACGCTTTCACAAGCGTAAATGAAAATAACATAAGGGAGGAAACTACTAAAACCGTTGGGAAATAGTCCACCATGATTCCCTCCCTGGAACTGGCAGCTACTCAAAAAAAATTTTTGTTTCGTATTCTAACAAAGCAAAAAGTCGAGCCCCATTTTTAAGAATCGAAGCACGTTGCTGTGTCTCACTTTGACATGGATTTGTACTTCAACAACCGCAAAGGAGAAGAAAATAGTAAGTAATATTAACTTATGTATATTCTAATAAAACATATGTTTGTTTGGTACTTTATGTCTGTATATATTGTGTAAATAATTTTTTTTGTTAATTTCTGAAACTGACGTTCAAGATTTCGGAAACGCTTACAGTCGTGATCTTTCATTTGATTTTAGTACTCGAAGACTAAACCTATGTATCTTAAAATTTACACCAAGTGAATGTTTTAAGCGTGCAAGATATGGAAAGACAAGAAACGTTTTTATTTGTTTTCTATTCTTCATGGAGATGAAGATATTCGCTTCTCCTTCTTTGTTTCGCAGAAGCCACATGACAAGAAGACGATTAAAAATCGACTAGCGAATTTGTTTCTTGGAAATGTTTGGTTTAAATGAGGCGAAAACTACTCGTATACGTAAACTACTGTTTGTAGATCATCTGGTTGTGTGCATGCGCTCACTTGCTTGTGCGTGAGTGTGTTTGAACATGTGCATGTGCATGTGGATGTTCTTGTGTGTGTGTGTGTGTGTGTGTGTGTGTGTGTGTGTGTGTGCATGGGCGTGTATTGGATGACACCTTAAAGTACTTCACCCATATGGATTTACAAAAGCACACAAACACACACAATCGCGCGTATACAAATAGACACAAACACTCATAAAACAGATAAAGACATGATTTGCACGCACAAAAACAAGCAAACAAACAAAAACGCCCACACTGTCTCTCACGATTAAAGGTCAT
The DNA here is from genome assembly GCA_004794655.1 of Marisa cornuarietis. Classification (NCBI taxonomy): domain Eukaryota; kingdom Metazoa; phylum Mollusca; class Gastropoda; order Architaenioglossa; family Ampullariidae; genus Marisa; species Marisa cornuarietis. The sequence continues at coordinate 7,803,779 of SMMW01000003.1, read as the reverse complement.
TCTACAGAGACTATTACAACTCCTATAATCTCTTTTGTATAAATTTTATTACATCCATTTTAAATGTATATGAAAAATATTGTACTCCATCGGCCTGAAAAAAAGAGAAAAAAAAAGCATGAACAAGCTGTATTTCAAACGAATTAAACAGACAGTAAAAGTAGCATGATTTAAAGACTAAATTGAATCCCTAATTTCTCTCTGGGATAAGTAAAGTGTTATTTTATCTTAAAGTACATTTTCTCTGTGCTAGACAAGTGTCTGGTTTAATAAGTCATTATAGAACCTGAGGTATGACTAGCCAGTCAGTGGTAACATATTTTTCCTTGTTCACGTACCTTGAACTTGTAGTAATTTATGTTTGCTCCAAAAAAAAAAAAACAACCCCTCGCGTCTTTCGTTGCGCACTACCAAATATTATATAATAAAAGATATTATAGTTTGCTAACACTAAAAGAATTCGGACACTTCTGCAGTAACTGTTTTTCAGTCTCCCTCGCCATCTTCTCCAATCTGGTCTCCTTTTTTTGTGTCTCCTTTGATTTGTCCCCTCTGCACCCCTCTCTTACATACTGTGTATCCAGGCACTGCCAGGGCAACGTGAGAAACTTCTTATGCTCTTGTGTGTGTGTGTGTGTGTGTGTGTTTGCATCCGTCCACGTACATGATTTTCTCGTCATAGTTGTCTTTTCCTTACTCAGTAGTAGCCCTTGAACCCGTAGTAAGGATAGCCTCCGTACAAGCCTCCGTAGAGTCCTCCATACAGTCCATTGTACAGACCGATGCCTCCGTACAACCCATTGTAGAGCCCACCATAGCCGAAACCCAAGCTGCCCAGGCCTAGGCCAAGACCAAGACCGCCGAATTTGGTCAAGTAAGGGTTAAGGTAGTTGTTGTAGTTGATGGTGGCGGAGCACATGGCCACTACGGCAAACAACAGCAAAAGCGCGAGAGCCTTCATTTTGATGAGGAGATACTATAGGAAAAAGGTAAGAAATCATCATCATCATCATCATCATCATCATCATCATCATCATCATCATCATCATCATCATCATCATCATCATCCTTTTATGCAGCGAAGTTTCCAGAATATGTAACAGAAGAACGATGTATAATAAAGCAAAACGAATAAAATGCTTGGGCAAATGTTACACTTGCCTGCAGAGAGTTTGCGGTTAAATTGCTGTCAAAGATGATTTTTTAAAACAGCCATCAGAAGAAGAAACTCGATCGTAAAAGAAAACTGATTGAGGGAAATTGCAAAAGGAAAAAGGTAACCACTCGGTGGCGAGAAAGGAGATGTTACAGACCGAATTTATCTCCATCTTTGGGTCAACATTTTTTGACGGCTGTACCCTCACTGCCTTTCCAAACCGGCTGAGATTTTAAGAACCCTTTCAACAGCTGAATCAAGTCTCTCTCTGTGCGTCGGTCGATGGGTGGGGAAAGGAAATATGCTGGAAACACCTGTATTGTAACGGCTAGTGGGTATGTGGGAATCCGGCTTTGAACGCAGAGATCTATAATAATAATGCTAACTTATAATGCGCAGAATCACGAATAAGATAGATCGCACTCTCTGCGCAGTACAATTTGATAGAACGAAACATATTAACCAATAGACAGTGAGGTACACATAGGGACACTGAACAACATAAAGATGAGGTACAAGTCAGGAATAGTATTTTGTAAAAAGATTTGTTTTAAGAGAGCGTTTGAATGCTTTCCCTTAATGATTAAGATAACGAAATAAAAATAATAAAAAACAGAAGCAATTATTCACAAGCTGAATAATTTCGTTTTCAAATTGTCTCACCTGTAGGACACGTTGCGCTTCAAAGTCTCAGCGTAGAGGTGATGTGTCCGGCTGATAACCGGAGGCCCATATATATACTTCACTCTAACCTTGACCGCTCCCGTGGTACATGGTCAGTAATGGATTGTACGTACGTGCTTCCTGTTTTAATTTTGAACGGCCACTGACCATCCCTCGTGGGGTAAGTTCCGTATGTGCGATTGATTTCTGCTTTGCCAGAGGCAAACATGGCGCAGACTTGACAGCCGATGAGGAAACGTCAAAGCATCAAACATCCGGTGCGCGGAGGGCTACATGGGAAGCCATCCTTTAACTTGTTTACAGAAGTAGTTCAGTGAAGGCGATGGATCTCGCTGACGTCTTCGGTTGTATCCTCCACCGGCCTGATCGATGGAGGGGGGAGAGGAGTGGGTGGATGGGAGGGATGCGAGCGCTTGAGCGGTAGCACGTGGCGTACTCGTGATCTGATTGCTGGGAACGAGGGCTAAAGCTGTGTTTTAATTTTAACGATCTTTTCTTGATGGGTCATCATCAGCAAACATCGTTGATTTCAGTTTCATTTGTATCTAGTAAGAACCCTGCTCCGAAGCCCGGTCCCAATAAATGTCCCGAACGATGGGGAAAAATTCTTTCGACATTATGGTAATCGAACTTTTTTTCTGCTTGTCGATCGTTGCAGTTGTCGTGAGACAAGAGACAAAGAGAGAATATGATAAAGGATAAAATCAGTCCCTGATGGTGCAGTGGTAGAACATGAAAGTGGAAAATATGAATGATTGGTATTATGTGACAAAAATAAACTAGCATGTGAAATGTCAATTGAAAGTGAATAATAAGAATAAGAATAAGAATAAGAATAATCATAATGAACTACAGTGCAAGTCCCTAAATGAACACGCAGAGAGGCCTCTGATCACGTCTGTGGAGGACATGGAGTAGTTTTTTTTACGTAGTTACCTTTTGTTTTACGACTACGATAAAACGAAATGATAGTATAAAGCTGTCTGCAACATCATTCATGATCGCATGTCAGCTTTGGCCTCAGGAAATGAAGAAACAAATCCTAGGTCGATCCTTCTAATAAGAATACACATTTGACTGCTTAAATTAGGTGCAGACCGTTAAGGATCGCTTAGTTAAAGATGAACCCGTAAAGATGAACTTCTGTCCTCTTACGCTGAGGGTTGTGGTTTGTGTTTAAATAAATTTGTTTGATTGTGTAAATCTCAAAGTCTTGTAACAATGCATTAATTTTCAGAAACATACTGACCATTGTAGAACATGCATAAAACAGTCGCACATATTCACACTTAGGGGGAGATCTTTAAAAATGTTTGTTTTGCCTCGTTATCTTCGAATTAGTGTTTCAAAAGGATAGAATCAAGCTTCGAGCCATCAATTCTGAGTGCTCATCAATTCTTATTGTCAATCAATAGTCAGCAGAGTACTTCCCGCTTAGATTTCGAAACTCATTACCCCAAGCCAATGAACTTGGATACATGGTTAGGTTGAAGGGCTATGTGTATGTTCTATCTTCCACGCTTGACAAGAATTTAGCTGCTGGACCTGATGGGGAAAAACTATCTGCTGAATAAGACCAGCTACCTGAGTTCCCGCTCTTCCCTCGTCGTCCATCAATCATGGGCCTGCTCAGGTGAGTAGCTAGGGGAAGGGGGCGCAATCATATCACAGCAGAGTCTTTCTCTTTTTAATTAATGAGAAAAAAGATGGAAGTTGCGGTCAAACAATCTGAACCTCTATTCCTTTGAAGTGTAAGAAATGAAGAGAGCGTGCAATCTTGAGGTTAAAGGTTACCTTCTTTTTACGACTTTGTAAAGATCAGTGCATGTTACTATTATTATTTCACATATTCTAGCCAAATACCTCCCTTCACTTCTTCATGTACACGATTAAAACATCGCCATGCACAGGCATCAGGACTGGACATAAATACGTTTACAAACATCACAATACATTACAAGGCTAAAGTCAATGTAGAACTGGGGCTGATTGTTACAAAGACATAGGCGCACTGTGGACGCACGTGGCAGATGATGATGCCTTGACAGAAGATCTCTGCAGACATCAAGTGTCGATGACAGCCTAAAACATGTTCTCTAGTCTTTCCCATTGCGATGTGTTATAGTGAGATGCAATTGAAATGTTGGTCTAATATGTTTAGACAGCTCATGACTAAACTGTATCCTGTTACCACAATGACATTGCATGTTGTCATGATATTTTGCTCCACTATTGATAACACCACTAATCACTTTTCCATCTCCCTCAAATTAAAATAGCTCACTCTACAAAGAGCAGGAAAGGACCTGCTTGTTTTCAAGTGATCGGGTTGGGTACGTTATTCCTGGGAAAAATCTTTACCTTCACGTAGTAATATTGGTGTTGTGGACATCTTAAGATCTACGAGAAATAAATTATTATCTTTCCATTAGCATGCACGCTGGTCAGTGAAGACACCTACTTATCACTCACATGAATAATCCTAACTTAAACCTAGACACTAAAAATGCACTTGCAGACATACAGACATCTTACAAACAAACAAACAAACAAACAATTAAACAAACATACAAACAAACAAACAAATAAAAACGCTGTCGCACGCTCACGCGAAGGGACATCACCCTAAACTACATGCCAGAGTTTCCAAGATAGTCAAGATCTGATTGCTTTAAAAATGCATTTATAAGCAGGTCACTCGTGGTCATGCTGTTTGCCAGTGCGACCAAGTGGCCAGTGACGAGAGAGGTTAAAGTAAATAAAGCTATCTTCCTCAAACAAAGAAGGACACCCGTATCATTTCGAAGTATCGAGTCTGTCTTTTATAAAATTAGAATGGGCAGCTGAACAGTTTTCCAAACATCTCCATTATCAGGAGAAAGCAAACTCAGCCCTGGTTTTATTATTTTGTTTTGTGGTGAACAGCTACCGACCGCTACAACAGATCAATGGCCCCGATTCGTTTGTAATGACATGAACATTAATGAGGTTACGAACTATATAAGAAAGCTTGGTACTATGACAGAGCTACTGTATCACATGAAAATCCTCAGGTGTGTTGATTACCCATTCGCGTATGCATGTTTCATAGGGTGCGATGTACCTAGGGGAAGGTTCCAAGCCCATCATCATCATCATCATCATCATCATCATCATCATCATCATCATCATCATCATCATCATCATCATCATCATCATCATCATCATCATCATCATCATCATCATCATCATCATCATCATCATCATCATCATACAATTTCTACACTCTTATAATCTGTGTCCTGTTGTTTTTCGTCATCCTTTACTTTTCATCCACATTTGCAGCATCACGATGTCAGAGGTCGTGTGCTCAGTATCAACCCTCCTTGACGACTATGCTGCCATGGTGACCGAGAACTACACAATAACCCAGTCAGGGACTATGGCAACAGCGACTGTGACGGAGTTGATTCAAGCGAAAATTGCTTTGATGATTAACAGGTGAGTAATTATATTGTTTCCAAGTGAATCAAACTTGCTGCATCAGTCTCTCTCCCTCTTCTTTTCATTCCTTTCACTTCCCTCTCTCTTTCTCTCCACTGCCCTGCTCTCTACTCCTATATATATATATTTTCTTTTCGTGTTTGGTTAACACATATAGTCATCGATGGACGCAGTCATGCTGAATACGTTATACAAAAGCAACTCCGCTGACATCGTAAAATTTCTGTCCTGCCTGGAATTATAGAAATGTAAGAATTATAGAAAAATAACAGGAGTTGTAATACTTTACTGCATATTCTATATATATACCTTACTGTATATACTGTATATACTTTTTTGTCCACAGCACTCACCTGCATATGTAAACACTTATCTTGCACGCATCGCTGTTTAGGAGAATTACTTTTGTATGTGCGTTCCTGTCTGTGTGTATACGTGTGTATGTGGACGTGTATGTACGTGTTTTTGTGAGTGCATGTTTGTGCGCGTGTGTGTGTGTGCGTGCGTGCGTGTGTGTGTGTGTGTGTGTGTGTGTGTGTGTGTGCAGAATATACATCCCACTCTGCGTGGCGGTTGGGGTAGTGGGCAACTTCCTGTGCTTTGTCACGCTCATTTTCTCCAACTTGCGCCGAACCGCCACCTGCGTCTACATGGCGGCCATCGCGGTCCTCGACTCCGTCATCCTGGTCCTTGCTCTGTGCATCCTGCTGCGCAGCCAACTGGGGGACGCGAGGCTGTACTTCGGAAGTGACTGGTCCTGCGGCGCCCATTACTTCCTCTTCTACTTCTCCATCCACTTTGACGTTCTCCTGCTTCTGGCCATGACCCTTGACCGCTACGTCGTCGTGCGCTTTCCTTTCCAAGCCCAGCGCCTGAGCACGCCGAGGTCGGCCCTCGTCGCCATAGTAGCTACCGGTCTCTTCTCCCTTGCGCTTAATTTACAGATCCTCTTCACGCGTCGCCTGCAGCCTACGGGGAATGACTTTAACCCTTTAAAGTGCTGGTACCCTGACCCAGACGTTGAGCACTTCATGATCAAGATCTACACCTGGATCGACGCAGCCATCTACAGCTTCGTCCCCTTCTGCACACTGGTCGTCGTCAATCTTATGATCATTGCCCAGCTGCAAAAGTCACGTGAATTCACTCAGCAGTTTGTCCAGCGTGGGCAGCTGCAGTATGGGGGTAGCAGCGGCTGGCGGAACAGCCACCGTGCGGAGACAGACAACAGTATGTACACCATCGACAGCGACGTCAACATCTGCGATTCTCCCGAGTTTAGGAAGGGAAAGACAGTTAAGACATCTGGGAGTATTCCGTCCTCATCGTCGGCGATGTCGAAGGGACCGAGCGCCACCAGCGCCACAAAGACCAGCAATGCCAACGTGACTGCCATGCTTCTTTTTGTGACATTCACCTTCCTGCTGCTTACCTCTCCTATCGCCATACTGATGCTGTTCCAGAACTACTACTGGCTGCCCAGCACGGCCGCGGAGAAGGCCACTGCTCAGCTAGCTCACGCTTTTATCGACAACCTGATGTACACCAACCACGCTATCAACTTCCTGCTCTACTGCATCAGCGGTCGTCGCTTCCGCCTCGAGTGCAAGCGCCTAGTCGTCAGGTTCTGCAACTGCAGACGTACAGCTCTAGTGCAAAACCAATAAACACTTTTGCTTTAGGTGCGAACTTTGTAACACTAGCCTCATTTTCCAAGATGTTGTAGAGTTGCTGTGTCTTTGACAAAATGCTATTAATATATATAGCATGATTTATTTAAACTGATGAAATAATTATAACAGTTAATATTGATTTACTTTTCATGGATAAATGAAACTAAAAGACACTTAAGTTTAAACGATTCTTATTTTATCAGGGTGCAAGACAATTTTAAAATTATAGGCAATATGAAAACTTTTAATTGCTGTCTTATAATTATGCTCTTGTAGTTTTGCTCACAAGAAAATGTTAGAAGCCAAAGAGCTAAATCTTTTAAAAACTTCACTTCCTACTTCAACATTAAAGTCAATTAGACATTAGGACTCTTCAAAATTTTTATTTGAGCAACCACAACTGTTTCACGAGGATTTTTCTAAAAGGCGAGACACATGAGCTGCAAATATATCTTTGCTGGCTTAACCTCCACAATCCACGCAAGTTTCGGTTGAATCAGCGGAAGCCGATATCACAAATAGGTGCTGCATCTGTTTGGTGGAGTCTAACTTTAATAATAGAATCATCAAAGCCTAATGAGCTTAGTTTATGTCCCTAAAGTCGTCTCCTTTCTTTATCTCGAGATAACAAGCATTCCCGGCGTTGCCCTGGTGATATCTTTTAACAGGCCCAGCAGGCAGCGCTCAGGGGCCAGTTGCACAACATGTTTCGAAGCCTTAAAACTGTTCTAAAGAAGCAAAATCTCTTCTCTGACATTTAGATGCATTGCATAAGAACCTACAAAAAAATTGTAATGACAAGGTGGAAAATCAGACTTAAACAACTTTATCTTAATTAAAGCAGTTTTAGTTTTTAAAATTCCAAAATTGTGGTGTGCACTTTAAACTAATTATTTAAATAGATTTCAGGCTTAAAAGTGTTTAAAATTAGAAATGTGTTGTGCAACTGGCCCCAGAGCAGTCGAGGAGGAACTCAAAGGGGAGAGAAATGGGGATGTCGTAGATAACTTTAAGTCAAAGGGAGATAAACACTGCAGCCCCAGTGCCCACCATGTGCGCTCCCTCTCTGCCTCTCTGAGAACATTTTAAAGTTACGTCTTTGTCAAAACTTCATATGCGTAGTGGGCGTTTGAAAGAGTTTTGAGCCACTTGAAACCGCTTACAGCGGGTAAAAATAACATATATACAGATATAAACAATAAAATACAGATGTTCCTGGGAAAATTACACAAATCAAGTAATCACGAAAGAAGTAATATTAAGAATATTGGACTGAATGTGACAAGCGTTATCGATCTACATAGCTCTCGACCACAACAACACGAACGAAAGCAGGTGCCCGCGAGGGCGCGCGCGTTCGCACGCTCACACATTTTCATCAATACGTTTTCCACGTTGAAGACAGGCCTCCGGAAATTCCTTCGCTCTCTCTCTATGTATTTATGTATGCGTGTGTGTGTGTGTGTGTGTGCTAACACGCCTGTATGCGCTTTAGTGCGTGTTGTTGTGGTCGAGAGAAAGTGTAAGGTAAGGTAAAGTGTGTGTGTGTGTGTTTTGCGTAAAGAGGGAATTAATGTCCCAAAGACTTTGATACAGCGTCTGAGTACCTCATAATGTTGACAAAATTGCAAGTCATTGAAAAAATATTGTAACTAACCCACAATGCAATAGCTAACCCAGAAAAAAGAAAGAAAGATCAGTAGAACGATTGATGCATGATAAAGTAAACAAACACACACACACACACACAATTAAACACAGGCGCAAACACACACGCATACACATCAAGGCATACCGCCACTACACACCCGTACCCACTCATTCCCAAATACAAACATATCTACACATAAACACGCACGTTTACACACATAAATACGCACACTACACACACTCACACACACACACACACACACATACACACACAGAATATACACAGACAAAATTATAGATTCACACCCACACAAGCTGTACGCAGTCCCAAAAGAGAAAGAGTTGACACCCAACTCTCAGTCCCATTAATGTCTCATAAGCTCTGAGAATGTTCGAGATCGCCTTAATCAATCAATGTCACGTATGTAAACCTCCAGAAGGTAAATTCCTGTGGTAAAGAGATCGTTATACGGTAGATGTCGGCCATCTGACAATGACACACAAATGTCACAAGTTAATGGCGAGAAGTGTTTGTGGGGTCGCCGGCTTTTGCACCTTGCAGACTGTTAGTCAATCATCAGTCACAATTAATGACAGTCTCCATCCTGTGTCTTCAATCAGCAAAGCTGCCGACTTTGTGTGTGTGTGTGTGTGTGTGTGTGAGAGAGAGAGAGAGAGTGAAAGAGAGAGATTGCACGCTCGAGTGTGTGTGTGTGGTGTGTGTGTGTGGTGAGAAAGTTTGCGCGCTCGAGTGCTTGTGTGTGTGTACGTATGTATGCGTTCATGTATGTGTTTGCTTATTTTAATCCTAAAAATATTAGATTTTTAAAATATAATTTATTATTAATTAATTTATTTTAGTTTATCAATTTATTCCAAATGAATTTTTTTTTAAGTAGCAGATGTTTCCTTCTGACAAGGATATTCAAGATTAAAGATATATGCAAAACGTATTGAATAAATGTAATTAGATTTATTGCTTTGAAAATTCCCAGAGTATGATTTTCATTGGTAATGAAATGAAAAAGAAGTGAAAATAAATCAAAATGTCCAGAAGGCTTAACCCTGATGTCGGTGGCTGTGAGAAAGGAAAGACAGATGACAGATATGAAGAGTGAAAATATTCAATACATAAAGAACACAGATAAACTTATATATGTGTATGCTGTTCTTCAAGCAGTAGCTTTCCTTCATGTATTGCTGTCATGTGGTCAATAATGAACATTAGTAATGATGTATGTAATCTAAGTGTTAACTATTCACACGTACAGTAAAACATCTGCCTTTTTAAAGTGTTTTCGTAATAAGAGTTTTTGCAACCAGTGGATGTGTGACTAATCATAAAATTGTGACAATTGTTAATAAATTGTAGGAACTATTTTTATGCTTTAGCATAGAAATCAAGTAAAAGATGGCATGCTATGGTGTTCGAGAAGTTAACAAAGGTCCTCAAAAAATGAAAGATGATCATGAACTACCCACGCAAGCATAAAAATACATAATACATTATTAGTCATAGCCACACCTTGAACAAATGATAGTGTCCCATTTTAATATAGATCATATGGCTGAAGGTATTTCCAGCCTTTTCTTATCAAACTAATCAAAAATCAATTTATAAATAACTTAAAAATTATAATTATCTAAACATTGTTCTTGATTTATTTATTTTCTTTTGGTGGTCTCGCATCAGCTACATTATGTAAGATTCTTCTAAACCCTTAGATGGGGGGGGGGAGGCAATTAAAAACGAGCCAAAAATGGCTTGAACCTCGCGACATAGTTTTTTTTGCAAGGAATAATCTTTTCTTTACATATCCCGATATATAATTTCTTCCTTTGTTATTGGCGTCAATAGATATAAAATTCAAATACATTTTGAGTAAACTGTTTTCCAATCTGCAATTGTGTTCACATTTTATTCACTGAGATAGAAAAAAGAATATCAATCAAGTCTAGAGATGGTGACAGCTTCAAGCACCGCTCGTGTCACCTGGAATTCCATCAAATTTTATGTTCTCACTCTTGACCTGTGATATCTAAATTGTGGTGATGAACTTGTAGCCAGCTCATCGATCATGGTATTGACACTGAACCTACTGCTATATAAAGGGTAGAACTCACATTGGTCCTCCATCCCAGCTGCTGCTACAGACTGACAGAAGCCAGCGACCATCCTACTAGTTACAGGTAAGTTCAAGAAATATGTGTCTTTGATGATGATCCCTTGACCACAATTCTTGCTGGCTTAGTTAATGATTATCACTGATGTTACTGACTGTTATAACTGTGATTTTAAATTTAAAGTACAAATTCATAGATTTCAGGTCTACACATTATGAGGATTTGTTTTGCCATAAATTTTCTTTTGTTACTTCGTAAAAAGTGTGTACCTTTTTCCCCAGATGGACAGGTATTTATTCGTTAGATTTAAAACCATTCTTTTATTTTTTTTAATTAATAATGCTTTTATTTGGTGATCTTAGAACTTGATTTTTATAGCGTAGTTATAACATTTTTCCTGGGCCCAAATTTTGTTGTGGTATGATTACAGTATAATTTAACTTTTTCTTATTGAAAAAGTCTACTTAAGTCTATTCACTGGAGTCAAACCTGATCGTACCTTCAGCAAATTCCATCTCGTAGGATGTATGCAGTAATTATTATATAACTAAGAACTCAGATAATAGTTGAACGAGGAACATTCAATTACAGTCTCTTGTACATAATAAACTTGATCAACTGTCCATTAAAACGAAATTCACGATATGTCTTTTGTTTTGGTGATCTTGAAGTACTACACTTCAGTCACATTCTAGATCCATGATAATTGTCCCGACAGTATTTTCGTTTTTCTTGATTCTTCTTGCAGTCCCCCTGTTGTTACATTTTATTTAGTTTTTGTTGTGTTAAGTATAGGTTTGTTTTATAGTATTGCTACATTTGAGAAAAGTTCGAAGTAAATTTTAGTAATAGTTATTTTAAATATTAACAATTATAAATTTCCTCAAAAATAGTCAAGATTAAAATAATATTCATATATTACCAATATTCCCAGAGAACATCAAGCCGTATGCAGCAGTCATAATGACTCGGACTGGTTTTCTTAAACAAACGTCAGGCTCTTTATTTCTGTATCTTTATTTCTGTGTAGATATGTAACTGTATCAGTAAATTGTGGCATTGACCATAAGTTAATATTCAATATTCCTTAATTGTTTAGTAGTTATAATTTGTAATCTATAATTGTGGGACAAAGTTGACAAAAAGTCTTTTCACTATGAGTGGTAGGTTGGTGGAATGGGAAGCCTCGGAGGAGAAGAGTCGTGATAAGAAATACTTGAATCTTTACATGGCAATGCCATAACGGTTCAGAACTAATGACAAGTTGCACTACTTTCTGATTGAGTAATAATGCTACTTGTTCCTTTTTCCGCATCTGTTTTCTGAATGCAGAGCAAGAATGAAACTGTCCGTTGTCCTTCTCGTTGCATTGGCAACCGTAGCTTGCGGATATTCCTACAGGCCTCCTTTCTTCAAAAAACCTTTCACGTTCCCATACAAAGGAGGTTACTATGGAAACCTGGGTATGGGTGGCCTTGGATACGGGTCATTCGGATACAGAGGACTCGGCGGCGGATTGTTTGGGGCTGGTGCCCTGCAGGGTGGACTGGGTGTCGGAAGTCTGGGAGCGAACACAGGTGGCGCCAGGGCTTTCAGAGGTTCTTTTGCAGGTGGGCTGGGCAGCTGGTCAAACCTGGGCCTGTATGGTGGCTACGGGTATCCTTACTACGGCTTCGGCTACAGATTCGGCGACGACGATTTCGACTTCGATTTCGACTAACAAACGTGGGTCACATGTTAAGTTTGTGCTATGCGCCAGTATATAAAGTACTATGGGAGTTAAGCGTAAAACATAGGTTGAAGATCCGCGTAAAATGTGCGTTGTACGCCAGTGTGAGAAACAATTAGAGTTAAATGTAAAATATATCTCGCTTTCACCTTTTACGTACTTGGAAAAACACATTTATTTGATATACATCTAAAAATCGATCACGAATCAAACACTAATTTTTAAAATATCTTTTTTTCTGATTTTCAAAGCATTCTTATTGGCACACCCAAATTCTAAAAATAAGAAGCCAGTAGTGGTATTCATTCTTGATTGTGGTATAGAGTTCTTGAGATCGATTCAAATCTTGAGAGAGATGAACTACTTTTATCCTATCGCTATTTTACTCGATTTGTTTTCTTATTTTCACTAGACCTTCCATTATTTTTTTTTAATTCGTTCATAGTTTCTTTCTTCTTTCCTGATTATTTCCACGATCTCTTTTTTTTTTTTACAGTTGCAGGAATCAAACTGCTTGGCCTGAAAAGATGCGACACCAACAGCTTTTGGCGAGTCGAGTCGCGTTTTCATAAAACATACATGAGCCTTTAAATAAAAAGCCTGAAGCCTATATCTTTTGGTGTTGTGTTTTAGGTAAGTTTGATTGGGAAAAATGAAACAAGGAAATAAGCAACATATTCTAGAATTCTCATGCATACGTTTTCCTATGCAGTCATGATGTAAACGATGTAATAAAATAAGTAATAAATAATAATGTAAAAACACAGTTTTTTTTTATTTATTAAAAGAGTAAAATAATTGTTTTTACTCGGTCTCTGGAATTTCTTTAAAACATAATAATATCATAATTTAAAATATTTAATTAAACGCCATTAAAATCCATCCTAAAATATATTAAAACGTTCGTAACTAAGTATGTAAATAAGCAAGTAGGTAAGAAAGTGATGCTTTTAAAAAGTATTTTAAGCCCTGAGACCTAAAGAAAAAAATATTTTATCCCTTTTAAAAAATTTCAAATAAAAGTGTGTTTTAAATTTGTTTCAACTCATTTTATTTTAAGTATTTTAGTTTTTTTTTTACATTTTGTAATCGATTTCTTTTTGTTTTACTTTGTGAATTTATTCCCTTAATTTATTGAACTATTTACAAAACAAGTGCTTGTGCAAACTTCAAGGGATGCTTCTTTCACCTGAAAATTGTAATACAAAATAAAATATGAAAAGAATTCATTATTTAACTACATGTGCACTGCTGGAAAAGATTTAACAGCCAGCCAGCCAGCGACAGACAGACAGACAGACATACAGACAGACAGACAGACAGTGAACTAAAAAAAAGTGTGTAAAAATAAAACTATGGAAAGTTTTGTAAACTTCTCAATGTGCGCTTTATTAATCATATACAGAAAGAAACGACAATCCATGCAATAGTGCCCCAACTGTGAATCTTTATCTACACAGTTCCATATGTGCCTGCACACACATATAATAACACACACACACACACACACACACACACACACACACACACACATGTAGACAACGCACACACGCATAAGTAAACAAATTATGTACACCGTCGAATACATATGCAAAAACAAAAATTATATTCACACATGCATTCTCTCTCTCTCTCTCTCACACACACACACACACACACACACACACACACACACACACACACACACACACACACACACACACACACACATTTGTTTGTTTGTTAGGGTTTAACGCCGTGCCAGCAACTAAGGCTATATCACGGCCACACACACACACACACACACACATATTATTTCAAACTCCGGAAAATGTCCTTAATCTTGAAGTCTAGCTATGATTGGCAAAAGAATAAATAGCAAAAAATCGCATTTATTTGCCAATTTCTTTAACGTATTTGGTCAAAACATCCTCTAACTTTCAGAAAGCCGGCATCAAGAAAACCACATAAGAAGACTGTGCTCTTTTGCGATTGTCTTTAGTCAACTATTACTAATGTTCAGTGTTCACTGTTGTCCTTACCAAGATCAAAGACTGTTGACAAACATCCAGGAAGGACATTAAAATGAGTTGCGTTCGCAAAGACTTAAGATGAATACTTTTTGCTTGAAAGCTTGCTCATGGTGAGAACTGATCCATTCTTGAAATCATTTGTAACCAGCTCGTAGAATCCCTCCACAACATAGTCCACTCTTTTGGCAAATTAAAATAATAAAAAAAAATATATATATATATATTTATTATCTTGACCTGTGTAAGGATTCGCTTACAGACTCAGGAATGTCAGCGTTACACGACACACACTCATGTCTTGCACAGAAAGGCAGAGAAATATTTCTGCTTCCTTTTATACTACAATCCACGCAGGCAAGCAGGCATGCAAGCAGATAGACAGAAGTTTGTCTTCTTTTGGTTCCTATTGACGTCCTATCGTCATCTTTTTTCGTTAGCCTCAGCTGACCCCACCATTTATTTGTACATAAATAACGACAATTATTTCGTGACCAAAAGACTTTTTTGGCAGGTTTGTTGACTTCAGAAGAATGATAGTACAGTCACGTGTCATGACATTTAAAATTCTGACTATCAGCCCCGCTCTTAGTGCAAAACACCGTGTGTGCATGCCAGCCTTATTAGCACTGACAATGGCTCAGTAAGGCTGCAGATTAAGACCTGCCCATAAGAAAGAAAAGTTCAAAAACATTTACTTTTTTTTTCGACATTAACTATATTTGAAACCGTTCTCACAAAGCTGTCGTATTAAAAATTTGTCACCTTTGGTCAAACTTTATTTATTAAGAAGATGTCTGCTTAAAAATGTCGACGTACAAGCAAGGTAACACTTCTCTGAGCACTGTGCACTGATTTTTTTTATTTCAGTTATTTATACACTGAGGGGAATTTCTCTCTTGATCGACTTCGTATTATGCCTCTACCCCCATTACCCTGCTTTCAGATTATAAATATCGTTTGATTATTTTTTTCTGAGCAAAGTTAAATAGGGTAGAAGGTAATAAGAAGGCAAATTGTTATTACCTCTCTTGCCGCATGACTCGCCTTGTCCCCTGTTATACATCCGCATGTAGTCCATCGTCCGCAGCCAGCATTCGTTTGCCACCTTCTAAATTACAACATTGTGAAGTTTCTCTGACCTCCTTGCTAGCATTTACTTACTTTTATAATATTAGACTCATTTCAATTACAAAAAAACAAACAAACAAAAAGCACAAAACTTGGATTCTCACACGCATTAGTTTGTAACAGAATTACAAAAATTAGCGTGGATTGAATTAGGACTAGTCTCTGACAAAGGTTATCGGTATCACAACTCACTAACTTGTAAACTGGGTAATTTGTTCAGTGTACCAGCCACGATTGACAGAACACTCTTGTATAAGTCTATTTTTTAATATTTAATATTAATATCAATATTAAAGGTTATTTTTATAGCGCCATATCCCAGCTCTAAGAGCAGGCTCAGGGTGCTTTACGAATGATACTAATTATAACAACAATAATCATAATAGGGAGAAATTGTAGAAACCAACCAAGAGGACAGGAAAGAAAAAGGGATAACGCATAGAAACGGGAATAATAATAATAATCCTTGGGATTTTCTCGTGGGTCATAGCTAAGCAAAGATAAAATTACTATATATGTCGAAAAAAGCCATGTAAAGTCGTTATGTCGTGAAAATAACTCAGGTAGAACAGGTAGAAAGTAAAAGAAATTTATGCCGCCTCTGTAGATTTAAAACGCTGAAGAATCCAGTGGGATGCTGATTTATTCTATAAATAATGTGTTAGCTCTTGAAGGCTTTATTTAGTAGGAATGTACAAAGAGCCCATTAAAAACAATCCCACAATTTATTTGTGTAGTAGTAAGATGACATTGGAAAAACTTTAATATAATACAGAAATTATAGGTATTTGAACACAGATATCCGGTACGATGCCACTGAACAGAGGAAAGTGGATCTGAGTAGAGTGAGCAAGGGGTGGAGGGAGTAGAGCTTGGAGTCACGTGCCGGTAATTCCCCTCCCCCTTAATGAACCGAGTGATAAGGATTCATGAAATATTTTTCAATGGTTTTCACACACACACACACACACACACACACACACACACACACACACACACACACACACACACACAAACACACACACACACACACACTGTAGCGATAAGGATGTAGAGTGAGGATGGGGGTAGGACCTAACCTGTTGTTTTCATGTCAATGTGCTACTTGGAAAGCGTGGATCACGAGATTGGGAAACTCCACACGCAGGCAGTGCTCACACCTGGTCCTGCTGCTGCTTCATGTGTTCCGTGGAAAGCGTGGGCCACGAGATTATCAGACTTCAAGCACGGGTCATACAGAGCTCACACCTGGTCTGGTATGACAGGGGTGGGTATTTATTCCCGAGGAGCGAGCTGAAGATAGCCACGTCCATTGTGCACCGTACCGTTACGTCCGGGGGACCTCTGACGCAGGGCAAACACGTGAGCTATCGGGGACGCCGGAGTTCCACGAGACACGGCGTACAGACAGAAAGTAAGACTTTCTTTGACACTATTCCGGTTAGAGAGAGATTACGAACCCTTGCTGATATTCTCCACCTTCGTCTACCAGGTGTTGAGGCAGAACTTTTAATTGAAGGGCTTTAGTAAATATAGTAGATTTGTAAGTGTAGGCAGTTTAGAAACTGCTGGAGACTTGCCTATGTGCGGTTTAGATAGTATTGAAGACTTGCCTGTGAGCAGTCTAATAATTATTGCAACTTGGAAGTGTTTAGTTTTAGTAACTAATTTAATTGATGTGCCTTTATTCTGCGTAAAGTAGTATATTTTCACTTTGTTATTGGTTTGGCTGGACTGCCTAGTGGCAGAGCCTTTTTGTATCTGATCAAGTTGACGTTTTGTGTGTAATAAGTATGTGTACGGGAAGGGACGCCCTGAACTGAGTGGGCGTGTCCGCTAAGAGTACGTGACACACACACACACACACACACACACACACACACACACACACACACACACACACACACACGAGAATGTGAGACAGCGCTTTTATCAATCAATGTCACGTATGTAAGTCTTCGGAAGTTAAATTCTGCTAGTAGAGAGATAATAAATTAGACCTTATGTGTCCGCCATCCGATGATGGCACACAAATGTCACAAGTTAACGAAGTGAAGTGTATGCGAGGTATTTGACTTTTGCAATTAGAACATCATCCTTCACTCAGAATCACTGACAGTTTTCCCCTCTTGTTTTCAATCAAGCCGCCGACCTGTCATCCAGCCAGCCAGCTTAACGGCTTCTTTTATTCTACTTTTGCTAACATTGCTGACCCGCGTTAAGAATTAGATTTTAGTCGCGCGTGCGTGTGTTGCAGTGAGTGTATTTTTATGTTAGGTTGTGTGTCTATGTCTGGTTGTACATACCAAGAATATAAGAGGTTGCTAAACAAGAGATTTTTAGTTTAATTAATTTAATTTCACAAACAAAAAAAAACAGGTCAGATGTTCTTCTAAATATTAATTCTCTCAAAAGATTTGAGTAATATAAATCCTTAATTGGATAATAAAGGACATCACTAAATACGTATAGCTTACAATATGTTATAATATGTTATATGGTGCATATTCCTAATAGTCAAAGACTTTTATATTATTGTAGTGAAAAGGAAGTCTTTATTCAAAAATGACCTACTCATTTTCAGTCCCCCAAATGACAACCGAGTAACAAACGTAACTAAAATGGTCTGAACTTCTTCAATGGTTTGAAAGGTGGGTTTTTTTATACAAAGAATAATCTTTTCCTTATACGTTTCGGTATATATATATATATATTCTTTTATATTGTCGTAAATAGTTCTAAGATTTTTGTGTTTGAAATACATTCGTAGTAAATTGTACTCTGTTCCACAGTTGTACTCACATTTTACCCACTAATCAAGAAAAAAGGATATCAATCAAGTCTGGAGATAGTTTAAGCTTTAAGTACCGCTCGTGTCACCTGGAATTCCATCAAGTTTTATGTTCCCACTCTTGACCTGTGATATCTACATTGCGGTGATGAACTTGTAGCCAGCTCATCGATCATGGTATTGACACTGAACCTACTGCTATAAAAGGGGCAGCGGTCACATTGGTCCTCCATCCCAACAGGTGCCACAGAGCGAAAGAAGGCGAGCGACCATCCTGCTAGTTACAGGTAAGTTCAATAAATATGTGTCATTGATGATGATCCCTTGACCACATTGTCTCTCATATCTTTATTCTTTAAGGATTTGTATTTGGCGGTGTTAGAACTGATTTGTTTGGTGTGATTATAGCGTTTTCCGTGGAACCAACCTGATCTCTAGGATGTGATATGATAAGGGTATGATAAAACATTTTATTATTTAAAAAGTCCATTTTCGACGATTCGTTGGGTTCGAAGTTGATCGTACCTTTAGCAATTTGCATCCATTATACTATGTGATCTTTGTTCATTGCACGTAGCAGTCTTTCGTTTGAAGTATGAGGCAAACTAAGAACTCAGATAGTAGTTGAACAATTAACATCCAATTATAAAGTCTCTCATACACAAGAACTTCATAAGCTGTCCGTTGAAACTAAGTTCAAGAAGTGTCGTTTGCCTTTTTTAGTGATCTTAAAGTTCAACTTTTTAGTGACCTACATTCATGAAAGTTTTCCTGAAAATGTTTTCACTTTACTTAATTCTTCTTGTAATCACTGGTGTTATATTTGATATAGCTGAGATGTTTTTAATAGCATTGTTATATGCGAGAAAAGCGCGAATATTTTAAGCATTGAAAACCATACACTTTCTAAAAAATATTTAATTTCTGAATGACATTTGTATATTATCATTATTATTAGAAAACATCTAGACCAGGCGTGGGCAACGTCGGTATGTCGGCCGCCTATCATTTGGTATGGTTCGCGAGTGATGTCATAAATATCAAAATGGCCGCTGGGAGGCAAAATGGTTTCCTGATCTCATAAGATTGAATGCCCCGGCTGAACTTAAAAAAAAGACACAAAATGATATTCAAACGTGCTCACGAAAGTAATAATGCATAAACAAAATTAGGATTTGACCATTCGTTATTTACGAATATCAGGCTGCGTCTATATTTTGTGAAGGACCTTCTCATCGTAAATATTTTAAGATAATCAATAGTTTGATTTTGTTCTTTACGATCTTACTGACGTCGATCGCTTCGTTTCATTAATTATTTATCGATTATTCGTTCTAATTTGTCATGCATGACTATGATTGTACAAACTTTTGACAAAAGCTGTTACATAAGCGAGCGGTCAGACGAAAGAGCGGAGAGCTGGGGTGGGAAAGGTTCGGGAGAATATAAAAATACTTAACTCTTCTCAAGGCAAGACCATGTCACGGATCGACCCGTGACAGTAAGGGAGGAACTAGAGTTAGTTCCCTGCTAGGTTGTAAGGCAGGGCTAGTTTCCTCTTTACGCGAAAGTATGAATGTCAGAAATGGAGTTAGCTCCCTTGTTTATTTTTGTGCAGCAGGGTTAGTGGCCCTTGGGGGTACGTTTGGTATGGTTGAAAAGCGTGACGTAAAAGGAGGTATGACGTAGGTTGTCGTCTGCAAGAGGGGAGAAGATTGGAGGGAAAAAAGATGGTTTGAGTGGAATGTACCGGTGTGTGTGAGTTTTGGAGAAGAGAAAAAAAGGAGGTCGGCGTTTGGACTATTGCTTGGAGTTTATAGGCCTAGTGTTTCGCCAGTTGTGTGTGCCTACTGGTGGATTCAGATAATTGGAGTATTGTTGTGTGTTTGAAAAGATTCCTCAGTTGCTGTGTGCCTGCTGGTGGATTCTGTATTGGGAGTAATTGCTGTGCTTTGGGAGATTCGCAGTGGTGTGTATTTCTGTATAGTTTCAAGGAGTATTACAGGCAAGTGTACATCTGAGGGTGCGTGAGTTGTGATCAGACGTTGACAGT
The DNA here is from genome assembly GCA_004794655.1 of Marisa cornuarietis. NCBI lineage: Eukaryota > Metazoa > Mollusca > Gastropoda > Architaenioglossa > Ampullariidae > Marisa > Marisa cornuarietis. The sequence continues at coordinate 7,783,296 of SMMW01000003.1, read as the reverse complement.
GTGATTTGGTCATTTACGTTTTGAGAAACTGCTGATGAATATTGGAAGAATATTAAACTAATATAGAGAAGAGACGGTTAGCGACGTTTGAGTGGAAGGTTGAAAGACATCTACGTTGTTGAAAGGATATTCCTGTCCGCTTGTTCACATATATTGACTGGAGATATTCAAAATATTAGAAGGGTTTATGTAATCATTAATTAGCTGCGAGATATGTTGATGTAACATTTATTTGAAAGTCGTTGAGTGTGGGGAAAATATTTGGAATTTTTGAATTATAGAGATATAGGAACCCACGTGCAGGTCTTAGTACTTTGTTGTGTGAAAGAACACGTGAAGAACGCTGTGAGGTCAGTGTGTGTTGTAGGTGACACGTCCACACGTCCCGTGCGTTCTTGACAGACCATAACGGTTCAAAACTTATTTCCCTCATTTTTTAAAATTAAAAATTAATGCTATTTGTTCCATTTTTTCACTTCTGTCCTTTACGCAGACCAAGAATGAAACTGTCCATTATCCTACTCGTTTCCATGGCAACAGTAGCCTGTGGATACTCCTACAGGCCTATCTTCAAAAAACCTTTCACCTTCCCGTCCAAAGGCGGTTACTATGGATACCTGCCCTTCGGTGGAGGCGCATCATCCTTCCTGGGTATGGGTGGCCTTGCATACGGGTCATTCGGATACAGAGGACTTGGCGGGGGATTGTCGGGGGCTGGTGCGCTGCAGGGTGGACTGGGTGTCGGAAGTCTGGGAGCAGGCACAGGTGGCGCCAGGGCTTTCAGAGGTTCTTTTGCAGGTGGGCTGGGCAGCTGGTCGAACCTCGGCCTGTACGGTGGTTACGGGTATCCTTTCTTCGGCTACAGATTCGGTGACGACGATTTCGACTTTGATTTCGACTAACAAACGTACGTCACGTGCTACAGATATGTTATGCGCAAGTGTATAAAGTACTATGGGAGTTAAGTGTAAAATATGTTACTGATATGTTTCCTTTAGTTTATAAATCTGAAAATCTAGCGAATCGGTGATCTAATTACTTTTAAGACTGTTTTTCTGATTCTTTTTAAGTATCCCATTTAAAATGGCCGTAATGGTATGCATTCTTGGTTGTTGTGTCGAGGTCTTGGAATCTAATGAGATTTTACGGGCGATAAAATACTTTTATTCCACTGCTATATCCTCGATTTCTGCTTTTTTTCCTTTCTTTATGATTCATGTATTCATTCTTTTGTCTATTTTTAGTTATCTTCTTTATTTCTGTCTTGTACAGTGGTGGAGATCAAAATACCTGGTCTGAAAAGGTGCGACAACAGCTTTTAAGACGGCTTTGAGATGAACCTCGCCATCAAAGTTGTATCGCTTCTGTAGATGTTCGTTAATTTGACTGTGAATAAATGCATTAAAACTTAAACATTTGGTATAGTTTTTTTAAATTAAATTAATTTAGAAAAATAGAACATGTAAAAGCACAGTATATCATATCATTCCTTATACAAAAAGTAAAACAAGTAAAATAGATATATAGGATTTGCTTGTTGATTGCAGATGATTGGCTTTATTAATCAGATACAAATGTAAGCCTTAAAATCAATCTGATGGTGCCTCAGCCATAAATCTGTATATACCAGCTGCAAATGCGCGAGCGCGCGCACACACACGTACACACACACACTAGCACACACACGCACGCGCGCAAAATACATATTTCCAAACGTACACACCTTGTCATCTAATGTTGCTTTGGTCATAACATCCACAGTTACATGTTCTACTGTTTTACATGACGAAAATTTCATTAAACGGATATAAAGAATGCTAAATAACTTACTAAAATGATAAGTAAGTGACATAGCAGTCAGAATCAACATTTCTTTCACTTAGCTGCATCTTTCGCGACTTCACATTGCCATGTCTAGAATGAACTAAATTAAATCTTGTGCTCGGCAGCAAATTAAATAATAGGAAGCTATCACATTTATTTTCCAAACGTCTACATATCTATTTGGTCGAAACATCCTTTGGAGACGAATTTCAAAACCTGGCTTCAAGAGAAGCACCTTAGAAGACTGCTCTTTCGCGATCTGTCATCAATACCCAGAGGGTGATCACTGTTGTCCGGATCAATATCAGATGCCGCTCTTCAATGTCGAGGAATTGAACTGTGTTTGCGAAGGCTTAAAATTCCAGATATTTTTTGCCTGTCAGCTTGCTCATGGTGAGAACTGATCCGTTCTTGGAATCATCTGTAACCAGCTCGTAGAATCCCTCAGCAACATATTCCACTCTGCGGGCCAAAAATCAATCAATCAATCAATATTTCCATATTTATTACCTTGACATATGTGTGCACGGATTGCATCAAACTGTTGTATGCAGCATGCAACAATGTCTGTATTGTCAGAGATGTTGACTGGCGGACTGAGAGACACCTTCAGATTTAATATTCAATTAATTTGCTTAACTATAACATAACTTAACTTTCACCATTTCATCTACCAGCACTTTTATTATCGTGAAATCTTCCACTGCTGCTTACACCCTTTTTGAACAAGAGGTGACATTTTGTATACTCACGTCATAATTCCAGCTGCTTTAACCTGCTCCAAGGCCTTTTCTGTGTTGAGTGTGCTGCCTTTCTTAATATTCTCCACCAGCTGTGTGTCGGCAAAGGCAGGGCAGAGTGTGCTTATGCGAACCCCAGAAGCTAAGAACTCTGGATTTGCCTACAGACACGGGAATATCAGGGTTTTAAACGACAAACAACCATGCCTTTCACACACAAGAAGAAATGTTGCTATTTCCTGTTTTACAGGCTTCTAAAAAATCCTTGCACACTCATATACACGCAATTTTGATACACAGATCCACAAACAGACAGGCAAGCCTGCATGCTAGCTGACAGACAGGCTTTCTTTAGCTTTGGCTCCTATTCTTATTAGCTTTTGTCCTCAACGTCAGCGATGCAAACAATTTTCTTAGGTCACCATTATTGTTACCTCAATAACGAGGATTATTTCGAGCATATCAGATTGTACTCGCTCATCATAGAATTTCCCAATTCGCCAATCATCCCCGCCTTCTTTTCCATCTTACTTACTGCGACAGACCGCGTGTACATGATGAGGCCCGCCTTGCTAGCACTGTATACAGGACCATAAGGCTGCGGCCTCAGTCCTGCACATGAGCCGGAAAAGTTGTGTGCTTTTAAAATTCCAACCTATTTAATTCACGATTAAATTAACATCAAGTAATCTGTTGTGCCTGTAGATACGTTATTTCAGTACACACTTTCAATTCCTGGATGAAGCGGTTGATATAAGCCATAGTCAGAAATTACAAAATGCACGTTAGAACGTTAAGAAATAAAAGTTTCAAAATAATTTTTCTTGCTTATTTCTAAAGGATAAATATGGAAAAACGTTTTCCAATGGGAGCAACGTTCATCAAGAGGTTGCCTCATCTCAGAAATCTTAACGAACACTAACAGTTCTCTGTGCACTGTGCTACTGCATCCTTCAATAGCATAATAATTTATTTGTTTGTTTATTGTTTGTTTATTCATGATCAGATGTTTATTTCTTGAAGAAGATTTTTTTCTCATGACAGACTTATGTTCTATGTCCCCACCCCCATTCCCTAGCCGTACAGTTAGATCATTAAGGTTCCTACACTAGGTTTTTCTAAAAAAGGGAGGTAAGTCGGCTAGGACAAGTGCACGAGGTAACGAGAATACCGAGTTGGATTACCTCCCACTGAAGCAATGTTAACGATAACGCCGCCTTGTCCTCCCTTGTCTCTCCGCATGTACTCCATCGCCAGACGGCAGCACCGAATTGGCCCCTTCTGAAGTCCAAAATGACAGCATTTTGAAGCTTACCTGACCCCTTAACTAAAATGTGCACCTTTTTTAAGATTACAAGCACTTCCATCAAAAACAAACCACAAAAAGTTTGTAACCTCCTTTAACTCTCACAGAACATGTCACTAGTCATTAACTTGTAAAACATTTCTTTTTTTTAACCATTGCGTTTTTTCGTGGGTAAATGCTAATCATAGAGGTGATAACAAATCTGTAAAAATTGCAATGAAATACGTGTGAGGCAAAGGTAAATCATTTCCAAGGTAGAGTGTCACATCTCTGTAATTATACAGTCCGCTTGCCCCTGATTTTTCCATTTTGCTTCGAGACAAAGACATACCCTCAGTTCATAACTCAGTGTGTGTGTTACAGCAGCTAAATGCTTACAAGGTTGACATCTATCGACTTCTCCCAGGCGTCTCCAGCTTCCCCTCCAATGCCAGCGTTGTTACATAAGATATCTAGTTTCCCGAAAGACGTCTTGGCTAAGTGGAACGATTCTGTTGAATAAGATTGGAGAACAATAATGTTTGAGCATGACAAAATTATGATTCTGGTGAAAACAAATATAGTACAATACATCGATAGAAACAATAAACCATGAAATACGACCCAAACAAGATTTTTGTGAAAACCAATAAATTAAAGAATGTTTGATTGAAGAATAATAATGCCACAGCATTTTATCACATACATGCAGTACACAAATGGCCTTGAACTTGTATAAAGGGCAGCAGCGGAGTATGTAATACAAGGAGGGGCTATAGAAATGAGGATGATGACATTTGTATTGCGAAATCACGTGATCTTTATTCTAATTGTGGTGATTTACTTTGGTCAATAACGTAATATTCATTTCGATTTTTTTTTTGAAAAAAAACCAACCATCATATCAGTAAACTCTCTGATCCAAATTGTCGTAATGCAACCGTCGTTTAGATGTTTGTCTTCTATAATCTGGTTATTTACTCATCTATCAACTCAGAAATCAACGAACAGACCCGTCATATTAGCTTAAAGCTTTGCTACCCAGGTAACCACTAGCGTCTTCTGGTCACGTGAGCTGTAGGAGTGTCATCTTGTCATCTAGTATTTGCGGTAAGGTTATTATATCGACCTTTACACGTTATTGCTGACATTTAAGGTGTATGTACATGTGATATATAATAATATCTGCATGCAAACAAAAAATGTTCATAGCTGACGTTTAAGGTGTATGTACACGTGATATATAATAATATATGCAAGCAAACAAAAATGTTCATGTGTCAAGGCAGATTAGGGCACATTAGTTGTGAAATTGTTTTGTGATGAGTTGTGCAAGCTGGGAGCAACTTCTGGCAAATAGCATTTTTAAATGGCAGTTTATAGATGTTATTTCTCGTGCGTCTGTGTGTCCTTTTTCCTTTAAAGCACAATGAACTTTCTCATGGGGCAGTTCTGACATTCACTTTTATTATTATTATTATTCCTAAAAAAGACCATATCAGGTGATAATCCTTTGTGTCAGAGGTAGACAATCTGGCCGGTTTATCTCCCCCATGTGATCCCAGAATCGGTTAAACAGCTTAACATCAAGGTCAAGTACATGAAAGTTATCTCGTCAAGTTGAACGAATCCCACAATTAAGTTTGGTTCCAAAGCGTGTATATATTGTATATCTGCGAAAAACAATTGTTTTTGTAAATAACTTAATACTATTTATTTAACTGCGTATACAAATGCCTCCTATTAAACAAAACTCGTCACTTGCATTTCTGTTTACATCTCTCTCTCTCTCTTTCTTAGCTCGCGCAGACATTTCGATGAAGACAGCAAAGCGAGCGAAACAATTTTAACGACCCCCACACACTCTGCAGTAATGAGTTCAAAGGCTTGTATTGGAAGCATCCTAATGTCCAATGTTCCTTTACTTTTCTGCCAAAGAGAGATTTTCGTATTATTTTTTTCTTATACTTGTAGACCTCCAGGTTTAAGTCATTTTTTGTTTTTGCTTTGAAACAGTGAGCATGTCTGCTGTGTGTGTGTGTGTGTGTGTGTGTGTGTGTGTGTGTGTGTGTGTGTGTGAGTGTGTCTTTTGCAATGAGTCTGCCTGTCCCGCCTTATCTTCGATGCAAAAGATCGTCAAACAATTTATAACAATTTTTGCAAAGTTTTGCCTGTTGGGCGGACTCCAGCCAGTGCTCAACCTCAGCACTCGTTTACAGGACCCACACCCTACACCTGAAAGATAAAATATTTCCCTCTTTCTTTCACACACACACACACACACACACACACACACACACCTTGCTGAGCTCGGTCAACAATAATCTGCGAGGATCTGTCAGCTTGTATGTACACAAATGTTTTTAGCTACACTACACTCACATTCTCATGCAGACTTAAAACCTGATACGTTTCCAAAACCGTCTGCTGTTAGACGCTAAACAAAAAGACGGTAGAACAGTTTGAATGCATTCATCTGTTGGCGCGTCTCGAGCTCCCAACTCCTGCCTCGGAAAATGTCAAGATAATGAACAGAAAACTAGAAACATTTCAGTTTTTCAGTTTCCGTAGGAGCTAATTTCCCCGTAATGATGACTGTGGACAGTTTGGAAGACCTGCTGGGCGAGTTTCCTTTGCTATTTCTGTTTACGCCCACACTGTTTTTGCCCTGCTAACTACCTCTTAAGACAAACAATTTGTATCTGTTACAGGAAATGCTCCAACCCAAACACCTATTTCGTTTCCGCTATTATTTTGTTTTTTGCCCAAATTTTTGTTCCAACACGATCATTGTTAGCCCGTCCACCAATGTGTAGACTAGTCTTATAAAAATATTTTGTGGATAGCTCTTAACGCCACAAAGCGTAACAAATTTTAAAACATTTACGCGCACAGGACCATCCTGCAAAGAAGATGTGTGGTCTTCATGTCTTTTTTCCTTCGTGAAATGCAACCTACTGTTTTGGTGCAGCCGTCACCCCGCGATCATACAAACGTTACAACCTTTTTGTTTTGTTTGTGCTCAGGTATACAGCAAACACTGAGATAAAGCTCATACCATATGTCGACGTGAGTATGAGTCAACAACGGCCTCAAGAGCTCGACATGTATGCACCCAATCACTCACGCACGCACCGATGTACACATATGTTGTCAGTGTTTTCTGAAAGGTGTTCTTTTAGGTTGTGTATGTCACTTACATACCATATTGCGTTGTGTGCTGAGCTTGCTAGGAAAAACCTTCACAGATGAGAATCAACCAACATTTATGGCAGCAGCCATTTCATTCAGAAGATTCTGCAGCAGTTTTATAAACATACTTTCGCGTCTTCTTGGTAGCTAACCAAGCAGATATGTCACTGGAAGGAGTAAGGACAATGACAGGCTACAGACCTTCCATCTGTTCTTGGGAGGTGACATCCGCTCGCATAAAGAGAACATTGTTTTGGCCGTACAGCTTCTGGTACTGGGCCAGAGTGGCTTTGCCCACCTTTTCATCAATGTCTGTGAATAGCACCTGCAAGAAAGAGAGTCATCTAAAAAAAAAAGTAACCATCGTGATCCTTTAGGAAACTGTACATCACCAGATCTCGTCAACATCACGCATAAAAGCTTAATAAATAAAACAACAGGCTAGCCACTCAAAACAACAAACCATTACTTCACTGTTCATTTGACAACAAATAATGATTTCAACTCGTCACTCGTACACTCCTCATACAGCAAATAATATTAACATAAAAACAAAGCAATACACAATGCAGAGTAAAACACACAGACACATCTACGTCTCTTAGGTTGACATAAGTGATTGCTGAATGAATAAATGGGGATCTGAAACACCGCAGTCTGCATTTGGGTGGGTGGGTGGGGGGATAAATCGGTTACTGAAGTAGCTTTGCAGTTTCAAGAAGGTGAGGTCTATGGTGGTGTTTGGGATATGAAGCATAATGTACTTAACGTCCATGACAATCACATGCTTACAGACAACCTTATTCAGACTTAGACAATGACAGAAAAGATTCCTAATCAATTTAATCAACCTCCCTGTAAACGCTGCTAACTCAGAAAAAACTAAAATTTATTACTATTCATATAATCCCGCTGCACTAATATTTTGATTACTGAACTAACGCGAATGTTTTCAGTAACAGCGGAGGCTCTGTCTCCGAGGTACGTCGGCTCCATTTGTTGCTTGTGTGTTTGCATGTTATTGCCTGAACACGTGTGCTTAATCAAAAAGAAGCTAAGTGCTTAGTATAAACTACAGGTAAACACGAACTTCAGACACCGTGTAAATGTGGTTTACACGACTGCAGTGGGTTTCACTTATTATTAGACACTTATTATCCAAATCTATGCTCTTTCTTCCATAAAATTAAAAACAATAAGCAATCTACCTCCCCCCAAAAAAGACCCAAACAAAAATAAAATAAAATAAAAAACCTTAAAAAACCCTTCAAGTTCTATTGCAAGAAACAAGCATAGCATTTCGAGCTTAATTGCATGATGTTTCATTACTACGGTTAGTATGGGCTGTGATAATGTGTGTGTGTGTGTGTGTGTGTGTGTGTGTGTGTGTGTGTGTTTTCTCAGTAGCATTAGGAGATCTTCAACAAAGCAGGTTTTTAAAACAATTTTTGCAAGTCTCGGGGCTAGGGACACGTATTAAAACCCTCTATACACGAATCAAAGACCAAGAGAATTGTGTGGAGACTATTTACTCGCATACACAGCTATGATTTGATGAACATTAATTTTGATCCCTTTTAGTGTTCTTTCGTCAACCCTTGCTTCTGATCGATTTATACACATCTAATTATCCCTGTTTCCACGGATAAAAACGTTTCCATTAAGACTGACAGGACTAATTAATTCAGTTTTCTGCGAACCTTCGCAAGAATCCATCTCACACACAAAAAAATGACCTCCCGTCTTCTCCTCTCAAACACAGTTTCGCGAATGCCAATCACTTTCATTATGCTCAATATCAGTTTGAAGAAACAGGGAAGCAAAATATTTGTCTAATTCCGCAGAAAACGTTTCCTGCACGCGTTGCTAACGAAGCTGCTCATGACTTTAAACGTTTCGAAAGTCAAACATTTTTTTTTCCTCAGACCCCCATATCCGTTCCTCCCCATTTAAATCACAATCGTCGTAACTAGAATCTTTCCAATTTACACCAGGAAATACAAGGAAGTGATAGAAAGTTCACCAGGTCAGGCGCCTTGAGTGTCTCCTGCCAATCGTCGTAACAGTTTCGCAGTAGAGGGGGATGACCTCAGTTCGATCTTGTTTATAGGGCTCTCTCTCTCTCTCTCTCACACACACACACACACACACACACACACACACACACAGAGAGAGTTAACAAAGCTACCATAACATTGACCTGCAGTAACAGAACCTGAAAAAGACAGAAGGGGTAAAATAACCCGTTGGTCAGCAGTAAGTCTAACGTGTTCTTTGACGTTCCCTTGAACTCTGACGACACCTGCCTGGCTCTTAACATTCACTCCACTGTGCCACGTGTCAGCAGGGATTAGACAAAGTGGTTAGTGGGCATCAAGTATGGCCACCACGCCGCCGACTGATTTACACTAATGCGATTTGTTTCGAGCGGCGCCAGCCAGAGGTCCAAGTGTTAACCTTGTTTTCCATGCTCCGAGCAGACGGCACACGCAGGTCATCCTGTTAACCCTTCTAATGCGGAATGGAAACAGTAAGTTTCGGCATGTTGTAAAATCTTCCGCTCATTTCTGAAACCTTATCGATCTGGAATTTCAGCATCGCAAGAAAAACCTTAATTAGATCTATGGCTGCTAAATAAAGACACGTGCTTCAAACACTTAGTACTTATGAGAATAATTTTAAGGTTCTAGTACGCCTTTAATCATGCATACATATGTATTTCATTCCGAGTAATGCAGAGTAAGTCGTTCTCAACGACCAAAAGGGCATTAGATTAATTGTCTTTACATTTTTCTAATTAAGCAAGCATAATATTTTGATCCAAGTTTCTTTTTAAATGTTACTTTGTCACGCGTGCGCGCGTGTGTATATATATATATATGTGTGTGTGTGTGTGTGATTTTTCACGGCAGCCTGTAACCTAAGCGAGAATGCTTATCGAATATCACATGTCGAAGTGACGTCATTGTCCGCGGTGTGGGTATCACGTGACACAAAATCGATGTGCCAGCGACTAGTGAAAGCTAATTTTGGGCACATTAATAATTATCGTTTCTAAAGCACGGGCACACAGCTAATAATTTGTGAAATGTGATACAAGGGCAGCTTTGCAGAGATAGCCAGGGCACGTTGCGTGTCTAGAAATTGCTGAAAATCTGCATCAGTCGATCATTGATGCACATGCGCAGAGCCAGACTTTGGCTAAGTCATAGAAAAAGTTTTTACGGAAAGACTTTTTGCAGAAAAGCTTAGTGCAAGCTCTGGGAAATTGTGTTTACCTCTGAGAACTTCGTTCTTTTTTTTTAAAGAAAATGCTTCCATCTAGTAATGTTATGCTAAAACATGTCACGGGTGAAGCAGAAAAGATTGTTTCTTGGAGTACATGGCGGGGGGGGGGAATCATACCTCAGAGAATCTTTACTGCTTGCTTTTATCAAATCTTACTAGAAGCTCTGATGTTCAGATATGTTGTTGAAAGGTTTGTCGTGACTTAGTCGTCGACAAAATAATAATTAAAAAAAATAAATAACCTGAGTTATTGCGGAAAGATTCTACTGAAATTCTTCCCGCAATATTTTTTAAGCCTCCTTTCACTATTAAAAAAATACACAGCACTATTTTAAAAAGTGCTAAAGATGAAACTGATAATAATAATCAATGTTATTTCCCTGTGTGAAGGCAAGCTCATTGCTTTGTGCTCAAAGGAATACAAAGGAACCGAAAACAGACAGGGAAGCACACAGTTAAGTACATAAGCAATTGCTTTTACAGGTTACACGGTGGCGAAAACAAGGACAAGGACCAGTGGAAGAGACATTATTTTACTTTTAAAATTATAACTCAAGCTTACGCCTTAAATATGTATTTTTATAAGCTTTTTTGATTGTATTTTCAATGACTTTTTTAATGTAAATTTCTCAATCATGGATACACTTAATGCACGAGTGGGGCGGAGCGGTCGGGAACGGGGGTCGCGATTAAAGAAGTAGGAGGCAAGACAAAGAAAAAAAAATCCGCGAGAAAATTTATCATCGCTATGACTTTTGTCAACATTCATTCACGTCAGTGTGCACTAGACACAGTTACATGGCAGAGATCACGTGGTATCATAATGTAAACAATCAACTGCATGGGCGTGAGTCACACTCACGAGACAGAGCAAGCAAGCCATGGCATGTCTTTTCACTGCCTGCGTTTATTTACAGTATGTGCAGATTTTTGTTCTGGCCAAGACAGACAATCCTCGAGTCTGTTTGTAATCACAAGCTGCTGATCGTGCTTGTTGCCCTGACTCATATCAGGCCTGCAAATATGTTAAGCATGTTGCGTCACACGACAGGCTACGTTACATGTTACTGCCGCAGTTTGTCACGTCTCATGGTAGGTCTGTATACACTGTTACATCACACCCCAGTGTCCCACACTGTAGTCACATCACATAACATCACACTCCATGCCACCTTGACAGTGCACGTCACTATCACATTACATTGCTACGTCACCTCACAGGTTACGTTACCTGTTCGTGTTACCTGACATTACACCGTCACGCTAGTGCTACACATCATCGCAACACTTTGGCACACGTTTGGTTTCAAGATACCGTTCAAGCAGTTCGACTACTTTAAGGGTTGTGATAACCTCTTGACGTCTAGCTTCCTGGTGCTCCTCGTGAAGCTCGTCAGCTCTGGTATGTTACACGCTTCACAGCCTCAGGTAATTGAAAAATGGGTTCTACACAATCATCAGGTAGTCAACGGACTTGCGTGCTCATCAGTCATCACTTTGACATATGGTGTCTTTATTCTCCAGTCTTTTAAAAAAAAATTAGTGTTTAAGTAAATGTTTTCATGAGTAATAAGACATACCTGATGGCAATATTAAATTTATGGCGTAGTCTAATAGTTTTGAGCAGTCGAAAGCAGTGGTATGTTACTGGTAGCCCAGGACGTGTGACGTATGGGCTTTGACCTGTCCAATACAACCTAAGGACATGTGTTGAGGCCTGGGAAACGGGGTCGTCGCAGTTTGTCAAGGACGGACCGCTATACCTCGCGTGTGATTGTGAAAATGGGTTAACATTCTCCTGAGGACGGGAGAAATGTGAGTGAGAGAATGTGGTTATGTGCTCTGTGTCACGAACAGAGTCGGATCACACCTGTGGATGCAGCCTATTGTATTTTACAGCGTCTATGCACGTGCGAGCGTGTACGTGTGTGCGTGCGTCTGTGTTTCTGTTATGTTTATCAGTGTTGATGTGGAAAGAAAGACTGACACATAACTTTCGTGTGAACTGAGCTACACCTGTGCTGAGGAAGGATATATTCTTTGCTTACATCATCCGTGACTGCACGAGTGTTGCATTGTTCATACAGTCCGTCTACATGTGCACGCGAGAGGAAGATAGGGGAAGGAGAGAAAAAGATAGATTCACGCATGCTTAGGCAAGACAGCCTGAGACAACAAACAACTCGTTCTATCCCAGACATCCCACAGCCTTCACTCACCTTGGCCCCATTCTTGAGGAGGATCTCGGTGAAAGCCTTCCCCAGTCCTTGCGCCCCTCCAGTCACTAGCGCTGCCAGACCGTCAACCTTCATGTTCGACGTCGGAACAACAACAGCCTCGACACCAACGCTTACACAGCAGTACACCTGTCCTCTGCACCACACACACACACACACACAGCCGCCGTTCTACGCTTTTATCGCCGCAGGCCGGCTTCGATCTCCTCCTCCTCTCCCCTCCCCCCCCCTCGACCAAAAATAAACCCGCCCCGCGACCCAGTACCCAGCGAACAGCTGAGAGTAGACTTATCCTACTTCCTACGACAACCTCGATCCTCCATCTGTAGCTTCTGTCGCTGGTCTTCAGATTATCTGCAGTGGTGCATTTTTTTGCAGCTGTCACGAGCTAGAGAAGAATATTTGAGTCTGTGCACACTGTAAGCTTTATAATCCTCCTGGCAAAGGCCTTAGGTTTTTTTTTTTTTGCCCGATATTATCTCTGTTCTCTGACGAAATTTCGTCACTGAGGCGAAGTGTGGACGAGAAAAGCGCAGCAGAACAACGCATAAAGAATGTTCGTTGGCTATTCTCACCAATGCATTAACCATGCAGTAACATTCCGAAAGAGATTTGCCAAATGCCAAAACCCAAACCACTTTCCGTCTACACATGCCTACGAGATAAGATAGTATATATACACGACACTGACATACGTTTTTCTCTCTCAAAATCTACACTATCAACAAAAGGACGATACGAAATTTGATATCGTGCACCGTCAGCATAGAAATTAACGGAGAGAGGGAGAGAGAGATTATGTGGGTTTAATGTTGTAATCGTTCTCAATATTATTATGGAAAGTGTTTCTAGAAATAGTAGAGTCAGTATTTGGTCTGTTGCTAGGCTGTGTTGTGCAATAGGTGGGAGACAAGTGCTGCAACCTGTCCTATCCCACAAAATGGCAATTATCTCGTATTTACTGATTAACTTATGGGTTCTGACCACCAAATTGAGTCTTAAAATCAAACTTGTTTGTTTTTTTTTTATTTAAAAAGAGATTTATTTATCTTTCCTATCTTGTAAAGATGCCAAGTCATTCTCAGTGGATATGGCGGTCACCCTAACCAATCTTTCTTGCCTCATTGTTGACCTCGATAATTTTTAAATAACTTCCACTTTGATAAACTTATATCTCCACTGACAGAAACTGGCAGGGCCAGTAAAATTCCAAGGGACACTGAACTACAGTATCAGTAGCTAATAATTGGACAAATAAGATTATAACTTCTTTAGGATTCATTTTATGCTTGGAATGTCTTCCTGCTGCGTGTGTACTCACAAATAAAACTGTGACTATCCTCACTGGTATTATGAGAGTCATTTGAGAAAAGAGAGCTAAGCCTAAACGTATCATTATTTCATTTTTTATAGATACATGGGTAGCAGATGTGTACCTGGATTCTCCGCTCCGTATCACCAATAAGAGTCCACGTTTCATATCCGTAAAGCAGGATCTGTACTAAGATGGACTTGTATAGATCGTACTTCTAGTAAACCTGATATTGTGACTACCTCAGACACTGTCCAGTCTTAGTCATTGCCGCTGCTGCGGTCACCACCCTGATGCGAATATCGTGGAGATGCCGTCTATGGAAAGGGTGATTCCTAAGTTCTTATGGCTGCTCACTTCTTCGAGCCATACTCTGGTTAATATTGTTCTCTATTCTATTATTATGTTTTCAAACTGTCTGTCAGTGTGTTGGTCAGGTCTTGAAGTTTTCTGCTGTACATAGTATCAGATCGATGTCGTCTGCAAATCGTAGGTTGCAAATCGGTCTTGCACCGATGGAATAAAAGTGTGATTGTCGTGAAGTATTTCACACATTATTATTTTTTTTTAAAGAAAAATACTGAACAGCACAGGTGATGGGGGCACCCTTGAGGGACGCCTACTGTGTTGTGATAGAAAGTGTCCATTTGGTTATCGAATAGTCCTGCTCTCGTTGATCTCTTACGCAGGCACGCAGGCACGCACGCATGCACACAGACAAATACACACGCGAGCGCGAGCGTGTCTGAGTAATTTTATCAGCTGATACCTTTAAATTTAATTGTCTCTCAGTTCCTTGTTCAGTGATGCGTGTCGTTTCAGTTACATCATATCTAAGTCCCTTTGGGATAAGACAGCGCAGTACTATTGGGCGCCTCCTAACCACCCTCAAGATAGAAGGTTGGGGAGGGGGGAAAGAGAAGAGAAATACAGACAGAAGGAGAGAGTCAGAGATAAAAAAAAAAAAAAAAAACAACAACAACAGATTTTGGTGTTTTACCCTGAGCCAGTGACTAAAGCAATATTGCCACCACGCAGCTAGCCATGTAAACAGATGCCACAAGCAAACGATAGCTTGCTCATAACGGGATCTTAACTCCCCAGCCACGATAAATTCAATATCTAGCTGACAAGCGCTTAACTTTGGTGTCACCGGACCTCGCACGAGAGTAAGAGAGGAGGGCAGAGAGAGTGAGTGAGAGAGAGAGAGAGAGCAGAGAATTATGAGTTGTTTTGGGGCTAGGCTGCATACCTGACCCCAGTGTACAGACAGAGACGAATGTTTGTTCACGTCACACTTGAGTGAGGCCAGCAACATATGCTACTTCAAAGTCGGGTTGGGGGGAAGAGAGAGCAGTAAGGGAATAATCTTTGTGTTAGGGACACTGTAGGAAAATATACAGGCCCTTTCCCCGCCACACTCCTTTGACTGTTACCCGGGCCCGTCGACTAAACACGTCCATTAATCCCCATTAAAAAAGAAGGGAGGGGGTGTCTTTGACGTAAGTGTGCAAACATCAGACTGCGCATGCGCGTTGGGGGTTTTGCACTCGATGATTGCTAGTTTTTTTTTTTTTTCCCGAGGGAGCTGACTAGAAACTTGTCAACATGGTGGCTGGATGAGCTGCATGCGTTTTCGCTGTCAGTGCATATACTGTTGTTTGACATAGCGATCACGTGACTCGTGAAGCGCGTATTTGCACAGTTTTCGCTCCCCCCACTCCCCGCGTCCCCACCATCCAATCCCCTGTGACAAAGTAGATAAGCAAGAGAGTTGAGTGGTTTGAACCATCAGAACGTGGTGAACTACATAGGTTGTCGTTAGGTGCACCTGTACGAGGTGAACCATGCAGATAGTAAATGTCTTCCCCGAGTTTATTACTCAGTGCTCCAATTTATTCACAATGTCTGAAAACATTAGTCCCCTAATTTATGTCTGTAAATACTGTTCTGCATTAGTGCTATAGCGCTTAAGAGCCCAAGCTTTAAGATTTAGATGAAGGGTTTCAGAAAGAAGGGAGGAAACTACAACACTCTTTGTTAGAGAAAACAACACAAAAAGGTCATTGGAAGAGAACGGAGGTGTGTTTATTTCCCTTGTGCGCACACTGATCGTGGTTCAGCACTTTGAAACACACGGACGCACCACGCACGCACGCACACGCAGTCCATGAGATTCACACATATCGTTGACCCTGTGAGCACAAAGTCCATTTGCTGACCTAATCTACTGAAATGTAGGTGAGTACTCGGCTTATTTTCTTGACAGCGTAGCTGGGGGTAAATCAAACAAAAGCCAGACTAAGTGGGAAATCCTTTTTTATCGGTCTTTATGTTTAGCTGACCTTACGAACCTCGATATTTCTGCGAGATCCGGCTCCTCCCCACCCTATCCATAATACTAGTACTCTGATGCCTCTGCTTAAGAAACCCTCTTTGTAAAATACATTTTTAACGCTGAACTCATATTCTCTACCAGGCATATTCTCAAGTGAGTGTGAGACCAGATACAAGCTTATCAGTCCTGTCAAGTATACTCAAGGATCACCGCCTTGCGTAGTGGTTAAGACACTCGGTTGTCACCAATGCAGGAAAAAGGTTCCTGGTTCAGATCTCGTCTCGGGATACTTTCTGTACGTGACAGCTGTTCACAGCACTGGCAGTCGGGGGTGTATTATCCCTCTTCCCACTTCCATGATCATTCTCCATTCAGGTGAAAGCACTTTCCTGCTTAACTAACCAATCAACTAAAATGTTTTTTTTTTTCATAAGTTTTATTTCATGTCACAGTGTATTACAGCAGTGCCATAGCACATAGAAAATAAACAGAAAAAGCACATAGACAACCAGAAGAAACAAAGCACACACACACATACACACGCAAATTGATGTAACATCTTTTTGCATCATCTTCCCTCATTCCTCATTTTTTCTACCTTTGCTTGCATATAATGTACAAATAAAATTACATTACATGAAGTGACCTGTCACCATCACTCTTCTATAAACAGGTTCTTATACAAATTCACATTAAGTCTAAAGCAGTAAGGTCCATATCTTTAAAGCTACCCCATTCTATTTTAATCTTTTGGATTAATCTTTAGCATTATACACTTTATAAGTTAATGTTCTAAATACTTCATAATAAATCTGACAGATTCATCAATAATAGTACAAACAAGCTGCCATGATCCTTTTCAAAGGGAAAAAGCATTTACATAGAACTTATTAATCAAATGAGAGCAGCAACATTCTTGTAGAGATTAACACCAACTGAAATCTACTTTGTTGCACAATTGCCCCTTGGATTGCTCAGAAAAATGATTGCCATACTGTACACTGTGATCAACCCCATGCAGTACTGCAGGAGGAAGTATGAAGCCAGCAAATTTGGTAAAAATGTAACATGCCTGCAACCGGCAACAAGAAACATTAGATGGTGGAAAATATTTATATCCATATGTGCACTTTGTCATTTAAGTGTATGGCAACCCCACATGGAAAGATCAGCACCTTGTAATCAACATGCTGTCATTAACAAACAAAAACATACAGGTAGAAGTACACATTAAGCAATCATAAGAATTTTTTTTTTTCATGGTGTGCATTTACCAAGGTGTGAAGAGATTTCTATATGGTTCCCATTGCTGATCAAAGGTTGCTAATTCCATGTTGCTAAGAGCTATATGTCTTTCCACTTTCATTTGTCTGTGTAATTCTTGTAAGAAGTTATATATATTTAGAATTCTTGTGCTAAATCTTGATTTATATATGTAGAACTTTGCCAGTATTATTATGCTGTCCATTATTTTATCAGTCTGGGTATTTTCACTATAGCCAAATAAGATAAGTGTAGTAGTGAATTTGAAATCATTAACATGTTTACAGTTATTATTGATTCTCTTTTCTAGCGCTTCCCAAAATTCTTGGACTAAGTTACATTTCAAAAATAAATGTTCAATCGTCTCTTTTTCTTGGTTACAAAAGGTGCATAGGTTGTCGTTTAAAACTTTCATCTCTTTTAAGATAATATTTGTAGCCAGTACCCTATGAACCAATCTAACCTGGAACCATTTATATTTAATTTCTTGAATTTTACTTATTTTCAAAAATATCCTTTTAAAGTCCAATTTGCTCTGCAGCTTTTTAGTCCATTTTTGGCAACAGTTTGGTACATACTCATTATCATTTAATATATTATAGTAGGGTTTTGAACCTTTCCTTTGGGAAAGAATTAGTTTTACAGAGAATTGTAATTCGGTTTTTATGTTTTCTTCTATGGGTACATTTTTATGCTTTAAATACTTTTTCACTGCTTCTACACAACTCAGAAATTCCAGAAAATTTGTGTTTAGCTGGTGGAGTTGTTTAAAGTATTCGTATGTAAGAAATCTGCCCTTTTCATCCAGTAAATCTCTTATGCTAAATATATTTTTTGCCAGCCAATCTTTATAAATAAAGGGCTTACCATCAATCTTGATGTCTGCATTATAAAAAAGGGGTTCTGCTAGGAGCTTGTCAGCCGTCTCTATTTTAACTTTATTTTTGAAAGATCTATATGAAAGTAGAACTTCCTTCCAAAATAAGTTGACTCTTTTGTAAGGTAGCTCACTGCCCAGCTGCTCTAAGTAATTAATTTCTGGTAGTACAGTTTGGATTATATTTGTCCATCTATGTTCACTAAATTTCAGTTTTCTAATCCATGATAATTTTAAAGCCAAAATAGAGGATGACATGTCAGGAATACCCAGACCTCCATTAGCAATGCATTTGGTACTAGTTTTTCTACTTATTTTATCTGGTTTTTTATTCCATACAAAAACATAAATTAGAGATTGTAGTTTATTAATAAGATAGTCTGGTGGGTTTGGCAATAGTAACCAGAGGTATGTTAATTTTGAAAGTATGACAGATTTTAGTATAGCAATTCTACCTATAGGTGTTAAAATTCTTTTCATCCATGTTTTCATAAGGTATAAGATTTCTTCAAATTTATTTTCATAATTTATTTTTTGCAAGTTTTTTAAGTTGTTAGTTAGCCATATGCCTAATATTTTAAATGAGGGGGGGTTCCATTTAATGTTGAGTTCAGGCATAAATTTTATTGAGCTATTTTTGAGGCTTCCTAGCCAAATTGCTTCTGTTTTATCGTAGTTAATTTTTAGTCCTGATGCTTTGCCAAATGTATCTACTACTCCTAAAATTTTTTCGAATGAAGTTTGGTCCCCCTTTAAAAAAATTTGAGTGTCGTCCGCAAACTGCGATATTTTGTGTTCCACGTGATTAATTTCAATTCCAGATATATGTGTATCTGTTCTTGTCATTATACCTAGAATTTCTGCACAGAGTATGAACAAGTAAGGTGAAATTGGGTCTCCCTGTCTACATCCTCTTTGAATTGTGAACCATGAACTGACTTTTCCATTTATTAAAACAGCTGACTTAATGTTGGAATAAAATGCCTGAATCCACTTAAGTATGTCAGGTCCAAAACCAAACAAGTGCATCACTTTATGCATGAATTTCCAATCAACCGAGTCGAATGCTTTTTCAAAATCCAGAGATAATAATAAACCCGGTTGTTTATTG
The DNA here is from genome assembly GCA_004794655.1 of Marisa cornuarietis. Lineage (NCBI taxonomy): Eukaryota > Metazoa > Mollusca > Gastropoda > Architaenioglossa > Ampullariidae > Marisa > Marisa cornuarietis. Next base: position 7,763,829 of record SMMW01000003.1, on the reverse strand, counting down.
GTATTAAGGTAATCAATTATATCATAAGTGAGTCTAATATTGTCACCTATGTATCTATTTGGTATGAAGCCTGTCTGGTCTGGATGTATTATATTTGGTAATACTGATTTTATTCGTTTAGCAATACAGCAAGATCCAATTTTATATACAACATTTAGAAGCGTTATTGGTCGCCAATTTTTTAAGTATTCTCTTGGTTTATCTCCTTTCGGTATGCAGGTAATGATACCTTCTTTGTGGGAAGGGGACATCTCTCCTTTGTGAAACCCTTCGTTTATGGCTTTTACTATAAAGTTTCCTATTTTTTTCCAAAAGAATTTAAAAAATTCAGCCGGAAAGCCGTCCGTCCCTGGACTTTTTCCATTTTTCATATTTTTAAGGGCATTTGTTGCCTCTACTAGATTAATTTCCCCTTCCAGCTTCTCAGCCTCCTGCCTATGAAGCTTTGGTATTTTCTTTGCTAAAGTAGTAATTTCAGTATCTGTTGCTTGTTTCTGCTTATAAAGATCTTCATAATAGCGTTTCGTTTCATTTATAATTTGCAAGTCGTCGGTAATTACCGATCCATCATCTAGAACTAGTTTGGCTATGTGTTTGTTTACATAATGTCTATTTTCTAATCTACAAAAATATTTGGAAGGCTTCTCTCCATCTGCAACCCATCGTGCTCTGGCTCTTATTAATACTCCCTCCATTCTTTTATCTCTTATTCTTGTTAACTCTTCCTTAAGTTTGCTCAGGTTTTCTTTTTCGTCTTCAGGATTCTGAAGCTTACTTTCCAGCTGATTTATATTTTCTTCTAATATTCTTTCTCTCACTGATGTGGCCTTCTTTTTCATTGTTGCATAAGCTATTGTCTTTCCTCTGATTAACATTAACAGAACTTCTAGGAATGTTTGGTCTGAGATTGTGAACTGTATTTGGTCATAGGGTATTTGGTTTAACTTTTCCTTTATGTAAACTGGGATCGCATATTGTGCTATCGTTTCGTCTATTAATTTGTTTACTTCATTGACATAGACGGTATCATGAAGCAAAGAGCAGTTAAATTTCCAAAAGGTTCTATTTTTCTCATTCTTGGTTAGCTTTAGGTTAAGTGTAATAATAGAGTGATCTGTTCTATAACCACTAAGTATATCCGCACTGGCCACCCAGTCTATTAGTGCTTCGTTTACTAGGAAAAAGTCCAGCCTACTTAACTGTGTAGGGGTCGATCTACGCCAAGTGTATTTTTTACAGTCAGGGTTTAATTCTCTCCACACATCACTGTTCCAATTTATCCATTAGTGATAAAACCTCTGCCTGAGAGCGTGGATTATTTATGTGTTTATAATTATAGTAGTCAAGACAAGGTCTTAAAACTAAATTCCAGTCTCCAGCTAAAATACAATGCGGAATTTTACTCTCTGTAATGTAATTTTCTAATTCTTTGTAGAATGTTGGATTGTCTTTGTTGGGTCCATAGATATTAGCCAGAAGGATATCTCTATTTTCTATCTTTACCGTGATTATAATATAGTTTCCACATATATCTTTATGGACTTTCTTGACTTTAAATTCAAAATTATTATTAAATAAAATGGCCACTCCTCTAGAAGAGGTATTATTAGATGCAAAGTAACATTCGTACCCCCATTCAACTCTGACTTGTTGTTCAATTCTTTGATCGAAATGAGTATCCTGTAAAAAGTATATGCTATAATGTTTTCCACGTAGGAAGTGAAGAACATCACGTCTTTTCCTAGCATCGCCTAGCCCCTGACAGTTAAGTGATGCTATGGTTAGAGATTCTGGGTTCAGTGGGTACATTTAATATAAAGGAGGAAGTAGAACATCACTGTACACTAGCCTATACGCAATAGAACAATATTTACACTTACTGTATAACAGTATTTTACAATGTAGTGTCATTAAAGTAGCATAGCGGGGCACCAAGCTTAGATTGATACTGGTGTTCAAAACTTCCATTACTGCTGCAGATTTAAAAAAGGCATTCAGGCATAAATTCACACACACCATGCATTCAGGGCAAGACAGAAAAGAAAGAAAGACAGAGATAAAAACAAAACAAAACAAGAAAAAGCTAAGTATTTTGGAGGTATGAACTGCTCACTAGGAGGTGTCTACCCAAAACGCCGAGACAAAAAAAAAAAAAAAAAAAAACCTTGTCAAAACAGCGGCTAGCTTTGACAAAAATATGAATGGAATACAAATGTAAAAAGAGAGCTATCATAAAAAGAATTCTACCTATGTACTATATGTTATGTTATATATACCCAAGCTACTGTTACACACACATACACAAACTAAGATCAGAGGTAGATAAGCAAAACCTACCCACTTATAAATAGTTAAGTCCGCAGGAACAGTCGGAAGTCCCGATGTCTGAATAAGTGACTTTTCATACTGTCAATGCGCGAGTGAGGACAAATGGTAACTGGCGAGAGCGTTCTCCAGCTTAGGTCTGTATTTACCGGCGGATCTTCGGCCAGAGGGTTCCGGACACGGTCCACATCTGTCACGCTAAATGTTGAGAGCACCAAGGTCTGCCGCATCCCCCTGCACACCATGCGACCCTACCACTCTTGACGGTATCGAATATTAACACAAATGAAGGTGCAGGAACATCCGTATCGATAAGATCACCGTCCCCATGCCCTTTAAAAAAAAAAAAAAACACACAGTAAACTTGCTTGTCGGATAACATCATGGTCTGCCAGGGTCTCAGTACGTCACCAGTTGTGAGATCAATAACTCAGGATACTCCCGATGAGGATGTGGATGGAAGCGACATTAAATCAGTCAAAGACTGAATTTCTCGAATCCTGTGGTCCGTTGATGATTTTACGAGAATTTTCCCGTTTTTTGACCACACGTCGGTCACACTAGGGTGGTCGCGGGCACGGGCTAGCAGTGCGTATCGTTGCTTTGTTAGGTCCTCGGTAATGATTATCCTTGTGCCCTTCAATTTCCTTCTGTTTTGGATCACCATTTCGGTGACCTTTCTCGACAGAAAACGAGCGATCACTGGCCTTGGTTTAGTTTCACCCTCATTGCTCCTGCTCGGTTTTTTTCCCAGTCTATGCACCACTTCGATGTCGTTTGGCCGTATTTGGTCCAGGCCAAGTTTGTTATTGAGAATTTTTAGAACCTGTGCCTGACACGTTTCTGTGGTCTCTTTGTCTGCTTCAGGCACCCCAAAAATCCTGACGTTATTACGTCTTGTAAATTGTTCTAGACTGTCTGTCCTGCTTTGGGCTGTTGTCGCTTGTAGCTTGGCTTCTTCCACTACTCGCTTCAGTTCACAGTTCTCAGCTCTTGATTGTTCCAGCTCTTTTTTAATTGAGTCGTTTTCTTGTCTTAATTCGAATACCACTCCTTTTAGTTCATCCACATCTTGAACTAGCTTATCCAGAGAGTTTATGATTTCTCCGAGTCTCCTCCATACGTCCGATAATGAAATGTCACCCTCCACCGACTCCCTCGTACTCACCGAGGCTTGAAGTGCAGACACGGCAACTGCGGCCGACGCCATTTTGCCGGTGACTGGAAAAATATCGCAAATTGAGGGAGTCGACTGATTTCTTTGTGATCTGCGAGGCTGAGACAAGGGGTGTCTCTCTCTACCACCAAGATCAGCAACAGGTGTAGTACTGCCGGCCGACTGATTTAAACCACGTTGTACCGGCTGAATTTTTGCTGGCTTCTTTCCCTTATTGTCCTTGACCATGTTGATCCCTGTTATGGGTTTTCCTGCATTCTACCGAATTTTAAATCAAAAGCACTTTTTAAGAATAATAGATCCCATGGTAGATAGGCAGACACCTCCAACTGGAAACACTAGGTGCACACAAAGAACATTTTGCGTGGTAAAAATACAAAAAATTCAGCAAATTACCCACGACAAGAAAATGTTGCGCACTCCTGTGTCTGAGTACAGTTCACCTCCCCAACTAAAATGTTTTAAACGCAGAATAAAAACCCCGCTGTGATTTTCTTGAAATATATCGTGTACTTTAAAATGAGGTTTTCTGTGCTGTTGATCTTTCTGCTGTCTTTTATCTGAAATGTTTTTGCTAAGTTTCCACTGATATGCATCTTAACTGTTCCACGAAAGTATTTTTTAAACTGTTGATGTGCAATCTAATTCATCCGGAAAGTTGGGGTGGGCGAGAGAAGATGCAAGAAAAAGAAGTTAAACGTCCTCCTTCGCATGCAGTGCCCTACCTACGGTGAACCACTTTCCTATACTAGAATACTGGGCTCATTACGTTCATTTGTATTTTGAAATGTTCTTTGTTGCTTTCTTTCTAATTAAGTGTGCTCATTTGTTTACTTTCTTCTAAACTGTTATCAAGTTTGCTTTTTTTTTTTTTTTTTACAAAATTGCCATAAGCTGTTTATTTTCTGCTAAACTGTAATAATCAGCTGTTTACTTTCTACTTAAGTGTTTACAACGTTCTACTCAAACGCTCTGGGCTCGGTTGCACAGGTCAAAACTTGAAATCTGTTTTCTAGAAGCAAATTTAGAAGCGCATTTAGGAAACTAAGATGTTCTCTTAGTGCTTTTAAGCAGTTTAAAAGCGTTGCGTGGGGGTTTCAGAGTATGAAAGATTTTCTCTTCTAAATTTAAAACTGCTGTTTTTAAAGTGGTGACCACGGTTATCAAAATCAGCTTCAGAGAAGAACTCGGGGCATTGTAAAGCAAACAAGCAACCCGATGATGAAATAAAACGACGACTACTTGCTTATGCAATTTGGATTTCAACAAATCGATGTCGCTAGAGCTATGGAAGTGATCGTAAAGGCTACTGATGAGAGCATAGCTGCGAGTTAAATGACAATTATATTTTATTACATAATGGTTTCGCGTTCATTGCCATGATAATGGTACAAAAGATTGTCTGTAATGGCCGTCTCTTGAAAGTGGTCGAGTTGGCCTGTCGCGTCGCCTGGTGGTCTGTTTAAACTCTTCGGCGTGTTAAGAAGCATTCTAGAAAATTCATTTAACTAAATACTTGTCAGATACTTTAACTAAATACCTTTAATATTCAAATACGTTTCAAATTCGACTGAGAAATAGGTACCTGGCGTTCTGAGGAAGATAAAGCAAAGAGGAAAAGTAGATGAGCTCCACCTTTACAAAAAAGAAACATTTTCTAATTTTAAACAATTTAGCCCTTAAATTTATTTAGATATTTAGTTTTATAGAAACAGCGCATAACACAATTTTAGAACTTTTTATCTATAATTGTTTTAAATAAAATAAAGCTGTTTAAGCCAGACTCTCATTCTCGTCAGCACAATTTTTCGAATGCGCATCTGCAACGAATCGAAATGGCAGAAGAGTGATTTTTGAAAAAAAAAGTGTTAAAATTTTACTTCTTTAGAAAAGTTTTAAGGTTTAGAAACATGTTGTGCAGTTAACCCATGCTGTCTTTTGCAATTTATGTTTCACATCAACAGAAAAGTTAGAAGATTATCAGTATCTTCTTAAATTGTTCTTGTTTACTTTCTACTGCTATGTTTTTGTTTGTTTACTTTGTATTAAAGTATTCTCAGTTATTCACTTTTTACTAGATTCGTGATCATCTTGAGAAAATACACGCCCTGTTTCTTTCCTTCATACAAGTTAATAAGAGACAGGGTGTGGTTGCAGTGTGCGATCCACAGCTGTGGACAAACAGTGACAGGGTCAGATCACAACCTTGGTTTTTAGTTAACACGTCTATATAATTTATAACAGTAAACAAAATCCTTTACAACAGTTATCTTCTACGGAAGCTGGCTGTAAATAAGTGAGAGGAGGGGTCGCACAGCGGCAGATGTGTGTTAAAGAGTGTTGATCTTTTGGGAGGAGTGGTGAGATAGGACAAAAGTTAATTAGAGGGAACGACTCGCTGGGATGTAAACACCAGCATCTGTTGCGAGAAACACGCATGAAGCACGAGACAGGTGATGTAAGGCACCTGGCGCACGTGCTGTCATGTGCTGCCTGCTTCCGCCACCGCTCCTCGTACAGCACGAGTCGGCGGCGTCAAAAACGTAGGCAGACGCCCAGCTATCGTCACGTCTAGTTCACTGTTGATAAGGCCACAACACAGCCCGTGCTCACACAGGATGACACGTGAAGAAGGCCACAAGAACAAGTGAGTGAGTGTATGTTAGTGACTAAGTTAGTGCGTGTGCTTCTGTGTGTTAATTAATGTTAATGAATGAGCGTGTGTATGTGTGTGTAAATGTTTATTTGTGTTTTTTTGTTTGTGTGTGTGTGTGTGTGTGTCCACCGTGAATGAATGCCAAGATGAAAACAAAGCAATTTAAACAAACGATCATTCCCAAGAGGCCTCCAATAAACAAACACAACAGCAGGAGAAGTAAGTAACTGTGATATACAATAAGTAGGGACATTTCCCTTATCGGGGTATTGTCAGTGTAATGAGTTAGGGGTAGGTCTTGTATTGTTTCATGTATGAATGGTGTCTTGTGTTTGACGTCTTGTGTGCGTCATTTGTTCGTCGTCATTTTGGAAAAAGAATGACGTAAAGAAAGAAGACGGTTATGGCCAGATAGAAAAGAGAGAGCAGCGAGTTCTTCATCTTCCATAAATCAACTAGAAATCTCTTCACCTCCATCCCCACCTACGGGAGGCTCGTCGAGCGTGGTGTATGTGTGTAATATGCGTCGTGCGTATGCAAGGTAAGTGTACTTACGTCCTATTACAGTCAGTATTGTCCGGTGAAGACAAGATGTGTGCAACCAGTAACAAACTGACATACAGGATGATAAGAGACAGAGAAAAGCTTAAACTTATGTCTGTTATGGTCACACTCACCCTTACATTGTCTTGTATCCGCAACTTTCTTACTCGCTACATTCGTAAACAATAAACATCTATAAAGCATTCTTAGTCTAACATACATCTGTCGCTATGCGACTTCGTTCCACAACACGGATACAGAGACAGGAAACAAGAAAGTCTACAAGCTGTGAGAAAGAGGCGACATTTTGTAGCCACTACTCATCTCTGGCATTTAGCAGCCACCTGGGTTCAGTCTAATGGAGGGAAGAGAACCTGACACTAAGCACCGCAGTCTTTGTTGCTGTATTCAGTTCTATGGGACTTAGTTCGGTAGTTCCTTCCTTTTCTCAGAACATACTGTCTCAAGGAATCCACGCTCATTCTCTGGCATATGCGTTTATTAACGATTGTATAAACGAAAAAAGCATATCAGACAAAGTCACCATGTTTTTTTTAATGTTATACACGAAGTTGGCATCTGTCATTTCTCTTCCATGGAGTATTCAAAATGATCTGGTTCTTTCCTTTATTTTTCTGTACCTGTGTTAAACGTAGAGCACGTTCTAGCTAACATAAAAAAAATGTATTGAAAGAGTTCTGGAAATGCTGAGATTTTTGGTTGATTTTTCACCGTATTTTCCGTCTGTGTTAACAATGGGGTGGCAAGTGATTTTCTGGCGATTTTTGTTCTGTCTGTCATAATAGTTCAGCTTGAATCAACTGGTCATGTACAAATACACGCATTCGTGTGCGTATGGGGTGTGCGGGTCTGAGAGAAGTATGATAAGAAGTACAACTGTTGCAGCCGATGTTTAAGTTTAAGCCTGTGGTTACCTCCCCTTACCTTCTGAGCTTCCGAACTACTGATGCCCAAAGAAACAGTGTTAGATTACTACAACAAACAACACATTTACATTAGATTTTTCTGTTGAACATCCTTATTTATCTTACATTTCTTCCGAAGAGCTTTTATTTTCACATCAATGATATATTTCGTTTCCTGTAAGAATTGACATTAGTTTAAATTGTCTTTCAGTTTTTAACAGTCACGTCACCCAAGCAGTGACGTATCTAAGTAAAGCAAGTATGGTGCGTGACATGAGAACCACTTGAAAGAGAATGCTACTGTAAATAAAATGCTTGTAAAATTTTTATTTATTTTTTATTATTTCAAATTTCACTTTTGCAAAACAAAACAAACCAAAAAGAAGCAAAACAAAACAAAACAAAGCAAACCAAGAAAAAAACAAAACAAAAAAATTGATCTCATTATATGAGCTGATTTGTCTTCTAAGATCAAGTATTTTAACTGATGTCGTTAACCGAGGGGAGCACATGTTTTTTTCGCACACCCCTACACGGCAAAACCCGTCAGAATCCCACCACCCAGCTATAACGCTTGTTTCCTGTAACCCGGGTGAAAATCTTTTTAAGAAGAAATACAAAAGCTTGTTCCTGAATTTTGCAGCTTGGAGCGGCTTATGGGGTAGCGGCTAGCCGCGTGGTTAGAAAGACAGGGTCAGAGGTCAGAGGCGCAATCCCTAGACTGTGCTGTGTAGCACGCTTTTCCACGTTGACGCTATCGTTAAAAACATGATTCTTTGAAAATGGGAGAGAGAAAAGGTGTAGCGGATAAGGGTGTACAGTGGGGATAGGGGTAGGTTCTAACTTGTTGTTGTCATGTTAATGTGTTCCGTGGGAAGCGTGGGCCACGAAATTAGCAAACTCCACGCGCGGCTTGGGCAGAGCTCACACCTGGTGTTGTATGACAGGTGTGGGTATTATAATCCAGACCGCAAGCGGCCAGAGGGCTGCTGCTGCTTCAGTGTCGAACCTTTGCTAAATCCGGGCTGCTACTGAAGATATCACGCTTCTATTGCTGTCGACGGACGGTTTTTGAGAAGGTAGCTCGAAACTCTACGCCTTTCTGCTGCTGTGTGCGGAGGACAAGCGCCACGCTGACGGAAGGTTGCCAGAACTAGTCAGGACAACCGGAGCTGGCGAGAAAGGCGGTGCGAGTCAAATCAGCGACCCAGGCTGTCGAGCGACTGTGCTCCACCAACACCAGTGTCAACGACGACAACCCACCGACAGAGGGAAGGGCCGTCGCGGTGTTCTTTGACCCGAGCAGCGAGCCGAGGATAGCCACGTCCATCCTGCACCGCACCGTTAAGGCCTATTCTCACGCTGCAATATACCACACTTAGCAGGGTTAGCAGGCCCTGGTAGGACCTTTCCGAGGTTTGCACCCGGCTGGGTGGGGGCTTTGTATTGAGGTTTTCACGGATTAGGCCTGTAAGGTTTGATGTGAGCGAGAGTTACATGCCCTTACTTGAGGTAAACAAACACGATCAAGACTAAGCGGCTGTGTGCTGACAGTGAGACAGCATCGCATTTTTAAGCATTTAAAAGCTGTTTTCACACGAATTTTTACTGTGAACAATAATGGTCATATTATGTGGAATAATCTACATACATTTTTTTTGTTTTATTTTTTTAGGTGGCTAATAAATCAACACAACTTAGGCCTACTAAAAGTCCCTACACTGTCACAGTTGTAATTCTCTGACATAGTTACTGATTGTAAGTGGCGCCAACTCAAAGAATAGCGTCTCAATGCCTTCAAGACTTTCTCGTCATATGTAGGTTAGTCAAAATATTGGCCACACCAGCTGTATGTGCCTGTTATATAATAGCAATAACAGTCGAAAAAAGACTTATCTTAATTATTCTTTGAACATTTTAATTCATGGAAAGTATGTTCCTTTTGTACAGTTTGTTCAAAACAAGGATAAAATATTTCGTAGAAAGGAAATAGAAAAACAAAATACAAAAAAGAACTATAATTACAGACTGCATCAAATTTAGTAATTTTTCTGACTGCAAGATCTAGTAAAAACTGGTAATATAAAATACTAACGTATCAGCTTAATTAATTTTGATAGATGGTCCTTTCATTCGCACTACTTCTCTAAAGTTACAAAAACCTACATTTATCCTTCAAGTCATAAGCTTAGTTTCTTTTTGTCTGTTTGGGTATGAATCGAGTGATAGTCAATTATTTTAAGAATATTAAATCACTATTGTTGAATAAAACACTTTTGTGACTTTTGAAAATGAATCAAGACAAAGAGATAACTAACACAAGATTCAAGGAGAGTTTTGTTAGTCTAAAAGGTCATGAATTTGGACAGTTTGCAGTGCACGAGTTCAATGCTTATCTGCAAACTATCAAGCTAAATTTAATTTTATGGTTACTTCTGAAAAGATATGTATAGCTTGTATGCTGCTTATTTGTCTCTTGTGCATATGCACACACACACAAACACACACACACACACACACACACACACACACACACACATCACTCAGCGCAACACACACACTGGTTGATAAAAACACAGATCTTCATCAAGATATTCATTTACACATAAATGTTTGTCAGTTTTTTTTCAATTGTCACTTGTTTGACAGAAAGAGCAGCATCAAATGATGCTACAGATCTCATGTTCAAATCATATATCATCAATGTACTGTTTTTATGTTCCATTGTAAAAGTATAACTGTCTAGAAAATGTTAAAAGATGTTTGGTAAGAAGCCTGGAACTTAGTTCCCATCTGTTTGAATGCTGCAGTTAGGATCAACTAACCATTTTGTTTTTGGTTTTGATACAGATTATGAATTTTTCTTCTTTAAAGTTAAGCTTTAGCAGGACTATTAAAATCATCAGTTATTTTTAGAGAAAATTTGTACTCCTGTCTTGTATCATAACATTTTTTTACAATTAATTTTAAGATTAGAATATTCTAATTGAATTTTAATCATCCACTTAAAACCTTCTTAAATCAATGGGTCAGTTTTAATTACAGTAGCAGTAGGTTAAAAGTTAGGGTTCTATCTTAGTGTCTATATATATATAAAGGGCCTATATACCTTGATTTTTATGATTATATATGACAATCTAAACAGTGAACTATAAATAATGCTTTATTAAATTTATATTGATTATCAATGTTTGTGAAAAGTTCAAAATAAGAACACACATAGTTATAGACTTTACCTTACGTCTAAAATAAAATTCATCCAATTTTTGCCACCACATATTTCTACACAAAACAGGATGGATAATATACATCTTTTATGTACGATATTTATATCATAGTATAAAATATTATCGTCTTTATATACCACAGAGTTAGAATAATGTGAATATGAGCTTAATGAAGACCCATGATGCAAAGGCGTTGTTAAAGAATTGATCCAGTGATTTCTGTACTTGCGGCTCATTCATCACCTGTTGTAAACATAACTGACATAGTTTTGCCCTTGGACAAGTAACAGAACTAGTACACATGGACTTTTAACAATGAAAAAAATGCGAATGACTTACTACTTTATTTCCATAGTTAGCACAGGGCGCATTCAGATTTTTTAACACAAGCTCAATAATGTCTTGGCCTTATAGTTTTCGAATCGCACGAAGCTGGCGGCTTCGTGGAGGGCTTTGTTTACCCCAACTAAGGGAAGTCACTCGCAGGTGATGACGTCAACCTTACAGGCCTCATAGGACGTGATTCTATTTTCTTGCAGAGCCTGACCTACATTACATGGCTGTAGCCAATCAGAATGCTTGAACACAGTTGGCTCCCTTTTACCTCCAAATTAAGAAATGGCGGTGTGGTCAGAGGAAAGGTGTGCGAGTATGATTTGTATGTGGGAAAACTACCTTTGTCTGTTCGACACTGCCAATCCAGAGTATCTCACCCGACATAAGGCCAAGAATGCCTGAATTGAAATTGCTCGTGCTCTGGGCAGCCTCGATCAGATATAAAAGTTCTTCAAACGTTGCAGACGACATTCGCAAAAAGCGTCTGCATTCTCTCTGAGTCTTCCGAAGATATTTCTTTTAGAGGACATGAAAATAAGGCATTTAAGCGACTCATTCGCGCTACCCACCCCTCACCCACATCTTTTTTTTTCTTTTCTCTCTCCCTACTTCATCAGACAATGTTATTAACGTAGCAGCAGTAGCTACCCACAATGCGCTGCGCGGATGACGTCACCTAGCAGGACACTAGCAATTGTCTGCCATTTTGTCGACTACCCACAATGCGCTGCGCGGATGACGTCACCTAGCAGGACACTAGCGAGTGGCCTTGCTACGTGAGAGTAGAACGCTGCCTAGCAGGCAAAATCTTGCACGTGCAAATCCTGAAAACATTGCAGCGTGAGAAGCGGCCTTTACGTCCGGGGGACCTCTGACGCAGGGCAAACGCGAGCTATCGGGGACGACGAACTTCCAAGAGACCCGGCGTACAGAAAGTAAGACTTTCTAGTGACCACGGACCTTCATTCCTGGATAAACGACTCAGGTTCATGTCCGGTGTAAGTCTCGGCTTTCCGTTAGACAGGCCTCATGTTTCCGGTTCTTTGTTTGCATACCTTAAATAAATTCTTAAAGTAGATATTTTGTTGTCGTAACAGAACAATCTATAAACTTGTTTCCAAAAAATCAAAAAAAAAAGTTTTTTTTAATTGTTAGTGGTAAAACAAGCCAATAGCATCTGTTGTGACGATGTTTTTAATTTATAAAATTGTCAAAAAATCTAAATGCGTTTTCTATAAACAGAACACATTTTACAAAAAATACTGTTTATTTTGCAATCAATCTTCTTTCACAAGGTTCTGATGACAGAAAAGCTTAATTACTTCTAAAATTTAGGAACCATTTTTACAGAAAACGGAAGCAAAAGCCCTTCGTTTTTAGGGTTTGTTACAATTGGTCACTCCTATGATAGAGCAAAGAGGCAACGAATGAGAGACACTTATCCAGTGGTTCCCGGTCGTTTCGACTAGGGTCAGTTCGACTAACGGTCGGTTCGACTAAGTCGTTTTGTCTAACGGCAGAGTCATCTATAGGACGCATGAAATGAAAAAAATGAAGTGATTTGAATGTTAATAAACGATTAAAATCTATCCAACCGTCCCTAAGTTTAAAAATTGATTCGCACACGTGGGCTTAGTAAAAAAAAACCACGCGTTTATTAAAGATAGAAGAAAATTGTAAGAGAGAAGAAGAAAGGACGAACACTGCCAAAAATAATGTCAAGATAACACATACAAATAAACCTCCCTGCAGAATGAACAAATTAATGGAAACCCGCTCAGTGCCATACAGGGGTGCAACCATACGTAGGGCGGGTACCCCCCCTCCCGGATGCACCTTATAACGAAAGTTTATAACGAAAGTTAAAGTGAGAGTTGCGAGGAGGCAGGCTGTCATCAAGCGGCACGCGTCCTATAGCATTTCATGCGTCATATAGAGTTGAGGACAGAGAGGTAGAGGAACAGTGTTGTGAACAGAAGGAGGCTGAAGCCAGAGAGGTAGTTGGCGACAGTAGTTCTGTGTGTGTCCTTGCTGTCAGTGATGTGCCAGAATGTAGTCCCTGTATGATAGAGGAACAATGTGAACAGAGAGAGGCTGAAGCTAATGAGGTAGTTGGCGACAGTAGTTCTGTGAGTGTCAGTAGTGTGCCAGAATGCAATCCCTGTATGATAGAGGAACAGTGTTGTGAACAGAGAGAGGCTGAAACTAATGAAGTAGTTAGTGACGGTAGTTCTGTGTGTGTTCCTAGTGTATCTGCGTGTAGACCCTGTAGAAGTGACTGGGTAGAGAATTGGTCTCGTGAAAAACTAGTTGAGCTCCAGAGAGAAGATCCTGTAGTCGCCATTGTGGTGTACCTCAGGAAAAAGATAGATAAGCCACCTAGGGGAGAGATTTCTAAGTAAAGCTCCTCTGCTAGAACACTATTAGCTCAGTGGAATAGTCTGAAGATAGCGAAATGGCTGCTGTACTTCTAAAGAAGTCCCTTCTGAGAGAGAAATATTACCGCTGGTAGCTCCAGCAGGTGTTAGGCTGAAAGTGTTGACGATGTTACATGACGACAGAATCCCAGGTCATGTTGGTCGAGTTAGAACACTACTCAGTGTGAAACGCCGCGTGTACTGGCCTGGTATGGCAGAGGATGTAACGCGCTGGTGTAGACAGGATGATACGCTGATGTAAAAGCAAGACCCCCCCCCCTACTGTCACCCTTCCCCCTCCTAACCACTTCACGCTGCAGGAGAGAAAGGTGTGAACCTGTCGAGCCCTGCTTGATGGACTGTGCAGTCAGGTGTTGGTGGGAACAGAACGACTCGTGAGTGGAACATGACATCACCACCAAACTCCCAGTGCCCTGCCAGGCCACCAAGGACGCCACCACGCGCTAGGCCGGGAAGCTGCGGAGCCCGAAAAGTGAAGCGCCTCCCATACGCCTCCTGCACGTGACAGAGTGACCACCGAGTGACCGATCGCAAGCGGTACAAGTGTTCTACAGACACTGGAGAAGATTCTGGTGTTGTGATTCGATAAACATTATGAAGAAGAAGAAGAAAAGTGAAAGAACTGTTAAATGACTTGTGCACGTTGCACTTCAATGAACTAAAGGACGTTTTCTCATACGTTTATTTTGCAAATGTTGGCGATTTGGAAAACTTTGAACTTTCAACTTTGAATGTTTGACATGTTTATCTTATAAGATGTGTTTTTGTGCTTTTATTTTTGGACTAATGTACTTTTTTTAGTTAGTACATTAGGTCTGAGGACAGGGGAGTGTAGCGGGAGCTTGTACCGCTGACGGTGCTTTCTCCCTTCCACCCTGCACCCCCTTCCACCCTGCACCCCTTCCACCCTGCACCCCTTCCACCCTGCACCCCCTTCCACCCTACGCTTGGTCGCGCGAGTGGAGCGTAGCGAGGCAGGCTGACCGCACAACGGGTGACGTAGCACCCAGCTATTCCAGTATAAATACCAGAGAAAAGTCAGTCTCTGGACCTGCTTGTCGAAAGACGACTGGTCACTACAAGAGAGGTACTGTTTGCCGAAAGGCGACTGGGCAGGCTGAAAAGCACTCTCATCACTCAACCCCCACTTTTCCCCCACCCAAGGGAGTTAGGTGTTAGGATTTAGCTAGGTAGGTTAGTTAGGATAGGAATCATAGCAGCTGTAGGTGTAAAATATGTAAATAAATCTATGTCTTCGAACTTACTTATCGGTGTAAGTGTCTTAGTCCGTATGCTGGCGTTATGTATGTGTCCTCGTCGTGTGAACGAGATGAATGAGAATCAGTGGAGAGAAAGAAACTGTGTCGTTCATCGTAATCGTGTCGAGCAGCAGAACACACACGAAGATCAAGGAGCTGAGAGATACACAGCAGAGAAAACACTTTTGGTTTAGAGTAAAGCAGGGTCTTTTGTGGACTCCAAGGTCGGCTGAGTGCGGGTGCCGTAGATGGAAAAAAAAAGAACACAACGCGAGGCAGTATATGAGACAACGCACCCGACTAATGAGAACCAGAACTTTAGAAAGAAAGTTCTCCTTGGGAACTTCCGTCCTCTCCCCTGGAACTAAAAAGAGGAACGGACTGATTTATGGCGCTAGGGCAGTGTGAGTGTAAGTAGTAGCGACGGTCAGTCCGGTTACATATATATACCTACTTTAACGCTTTTAAAAGAACACCACGCACGCACACACACACACACACTTGTTTCACTTGAACGAGGGAGGCAAAAGGTCGGTCAGCAAGTCGAATTTATTTCACACATAAAAGTATGGAAATGTTGACAAGAGATGAAAGACAGACGCGCATGGTACAGCACACTCGTCCACGCGACCTTTAGCAGCGGCTGTTGAATTGAGTCTCTACAAACAACAGTTGTAAACTTCCTGATCGTGACAGCAAAATAATTCACCAGCAAAAAGAACATCCCTCGCTACTTGAAAACTTACATCCTCCGGCAGTCATCTGGCTGGTTTTGAAAGCATCTCGGGTATCATGCAGTTCAAGGATTTTGCGAATGCTAAGACTATAACATTGCAAAATAAAATATTGTTTATGAATAATTAATAGTTTTGGGGTGCCTCAACTCAAAATCTTTAGTGCGTAGCAAAAGGAAAAATGTAAAAGGACCCAAAAAGCAAAGATGCATCTTTCATGAAAATGTTTAACATTGGAGCAACGTTTCGTCTATTTTACACTGAGTTTTTGAAGTTGGATTTGACACACTAAATGAAGGTTGAACACTTCAAAGTGTACAATATTAGTTTTAAAACAATATTTCGATTAATTAACTATTTATTAGCATTTTTATGTATGGCAAACGTATCAAATTTTTAAACAACCAATATTAATCGTTTAAGTTGATGCCTATTTCTCTGAACCTTTAATCGGTCTCAGGAGACTGTACATCCTTCAGTATATTTCTGGTGTTGACACAGAAAGAACAATAGCAAAGATGGTTTCGAAATGCTGCCAGATTTAAAAAAAAACATAAACCAGATTACGAACACAATAAAAACAAAATTACTATAATGAAAATCTGAAAGACATTTTTCCAGCATAGCTGCTACAGCCAAACCAAAACGCAATGGCTGAGAGCACGAAACTGAATGTTACAAACTGTAAAAAATTTACAGTCAGCCATCATTACAGAATTTAGGTTACAATGTTTGCAGTAAACAAAATTAATCTACCATCATACGACATGTGGCGTGGTGCTTTATCAGGGCTATGGTGAAGAACGAGATGACATCTTGTGCTATAAATAATTCCTTTTTTGTAAAAAAAAAGTCCGTGATAAAAAAAATCCCTCCAAACTTCTGTTTTATGATTGCTGTACTTTTCAATAATCTTCATTTCGCTAATCACAATCCCATTATAGCCTACTCAACCTGTTTTAAAATGCCAATTTACATTTTAATATTTCTTAACTATCCTTTATCTGAGTTTATCATATAACAGTAATTGTGCCCAGGGAAAGCACAGGGAATATTAAGCAGTGCGATATTAAAAGCCGTCCATGGTTTAGAAAAGGCCTTGTAAGCAAAGTTACGCAACAAAATGGCTGGCTGACGAGACATGTAGGTGGCCAGGTGCGCAGGTGTGCAGGTGCTTGTGACCAGAAGACCACTGGACTGTGCAGCTGGTGACACGAGACAGCATACACCATGTAGCACCGAGGCAATGGGATAACTCAGTCTGGGGCGAGTGGGCAATACGAACATGGAGGATCCATTACAGAGAGGTCGAGCCTTTACATTCACTTCGACCCATCGCTTAAAATAAAGCCATGAAATGATATTAAAGCACTTTTGAAAAGGATACCAGTAAATAAAACTATCAAAACTGCTTGGACATCTGCATAAGAAATACATGCCGGTATTACTGGAAAATTTGTAAACAAAATTGTAAAATGTTTGTTTTGTAGTCGTGGCGATAAACAAGCAAGACCAAAAAATCTCTAAAACCAAAACTTGTGAATTAATCCAACTGCTTTGAATAAAAATGTGCGAGCTCAATTTTAAACTTATAATTTTCTTTAACATGTCAGATACCTTGCTATCAAGACAAACAGATAAAGTGATAGATAAACTGATAACCGAAGAAGTACATTATTACAATGTACAACGATTACACGTCACTAAAAAAAACAAACAAACATAAAAAACAATATTCAACTAGTTTGACCGCAATTTTTTTTGAGTAAATTTACCACAACTGCACAACCCTGATCATATAATTCCTTTAGATTCAAACGGAAACTGTTGGCAGTATGAAGCACAGCGGACAGCAGATCCGACAACAAACACACATCACCTTTTTTGACGAAGCTGCCGCACAACACTCAATTATTATTTAATATGTACAGGAAAATCGTCATATTGAAAACGTACCAGAAACAATAACTACATGATCTGTTTTTGGCAAGGACGAGATATAAACAAAAACAAGGTAATGGAGCCTTGGCGCTCATAAGACAAAGGAAAAAAGAACAAACAAAATATGGGTTAAGTCCGTCTCTATCGTGTGCCATGAACTGAAGCAGGATGTACCCGACTTGTCACTCCGGCAAATCTCCGCGAAGGCAAGTGTAAAGGCGAGGGTACTGAGAACATTTCTCAACGCATGCGCAAAAATGTGCATCCTTAAAAGCTGAAAGTTTTCTTTCGTAATTCTTTTGTTAAAAATTCACTTGATTGGATTATGTCATGAAGAAATCAATGAAATTAAATAAAAAAAACCAAACAAAATAATTTCAAATTCATATAAGTCTGACGAAGGAATTACAAAGTGATGACAAAGCATGAAAGTTAATTCTATTTTTAAATCATCTTTAAAATGCTGAGCCTTCATTGACTCAATAAATACAAAAAACGGGATAATATAAATAATATAATAATTCTGGACAAGCACCTGAATGCCACGATAGTTCTCACGAATTTAGACGAAGTCTTCATCGTGTATAAAATAAAGCTGATCTAAAAAAAACTCGATCCCTGCAGACTAATGAAACGAAAGCACTTGGGGTGTTCAGCAAATAACATGTATAATACACGCTGGGAGGGACAATTTAAAGTAATAATAATAATAAAAAAGAGAACTTGACTGACGCACGCGTACACACTTATACATATTCATGAACAATGGTGCGAAGAGACAATCTAGGCGCCACCCTGGTGTTAGTTGCCCACCTTGATTATTATTACCTGGCTAACAACGAGGCAAACACTTTCCTCTAGTTAGAACCGTTTCTTTAAAGTCATTGAAGAAACAGAATATCTGAAAATTTCTGCACGCAAGGTAACTTGCTAACCTTTGTTTTTCTTTATTACCAAAAACAAGTAAACAAACAAAAAAACCTGCAAGGATTAAAAAATTTAAAGACTATAGTATAAGTGAATGAAAATAATAAAATAAATACAGATAATATAATAAGTCAATAAAAAAGGTGACACAGGGTTGTCATTTCTGGATCACGTGGCACATATGTCCCTAAGATGTGATCCCAAGATGAGACCATCGCAATAATTTACTTCAGCTTCACATGCACGATGCATGAGATTTTTTTTTGCGAGCAATGGCCACCATCCGACAGCTTTGTGCTACGAGGAGACCTCCTCACAGGTTGTCGGAAACTGGGCTTTTCAAGTAGGAGGCATATTTAAAAATAAAGTTTTATTAAAGTTAAGAACTTAATGTGAAAAAAGTACATGTAGAAACAAAAAAACGAGTTCAAAGAGGCGTCTTTCAAAGCTGATAATATTAGCGATCAAAGAGACTGTGATAGTTTTTTTTTTCACTGTAGCCTCGCGTATATTTCAGGTCTTGCACGGAATAATAAATCAAAATGACTTTTGAAAAATGATACAAAAGAGAACGTAAATAAACGCTTGTCTCAAGAAAATTAACAATATAAAATGAAATCTCATGTAAGTCACAAATCTCCACAAAATAAATGACTAGCCGATCAGTGGATTTGTGAAAGTATTCACACACACACACACACACTGCAACACTTCTTAAAGTCTTGGCTGCTTTTTTGTGTTGGATTTTGTTTTCTTCCGACTGTCCGTCATGGCGGTCAGAATGCATTGAAAACGTCCCAGAAATATACATTTTACTAGGGTTTTACCCATCAACCGTTTCCTCATGCCATCTGACTATCTCTGTTAACGACTTCAACATCAGTTTGGAACTTCGTGGTAGGTACAAAGTGTTTGCCGCTGTTTCTTCACAGCAACAATAATCTGCTTAACTGCTTGCTCACTATCTCTTCCAACTAACAAAGGAGACCTAAACAATATAAAATACGCATGGAAATAGGAAGGAATGGTTTGACTGTGAGACCGCATTGGTGTCCAGCTGAAAGTGGGTGTCTCGACAAGCAAAGGCTGATAATTCCAACGAGGTCTGGGGCCAGTTGCACAACACGTTTCTAAACCTTAAAACGGTTCTAAAGAAGCAAAATCTCTTCTTAGTCATTTTGATGCATTGCAGAAAAACAAACAAAAAATTGTACTGACAGGACGGAAAGTCAGACTTAAACAACTTTATCTTACTTAAAGCAGTTTTAGTTTTAAAAATTCTAAAATTGTGGTGTCCACTTTAAACTGATTATCTAAATAGAGTTAAGGCTTATAAGTGTTTAGAATTAGAAATGTGTTCTGCAACTGGCCTCTGACATCTAAGTGCAGATGCCCTTTTATTCTAATGCAAGAGTTTCATACTGTGTGGTTTGTCAGTGTTTTCCACAGACACAAAATCACAGAGTATGTTCTCAGTGTTACAAGACACCAGGTTGGAACAACCTACGAGGCTCCAGCCTTTTATTCTGGGTGTTTGTGTGTGTGGTAGAGGCCATGCATCCATGACCAACACCAAGAAAGAGAGGTTTACTCACGAATGATACACTAAACAGAGTGGTTCCATAGAAACCAAAGGGTGTAAGATCTACAAGTACAGTCCTTTCTTTATTTGATATGAATATACATCTTCCTCTCTCATTCTTTTCTTGATATTTTCCTATTACACTGCTTTGACTTTTAAAACTCACTCCCTTCAGTCAACGTTTGTGCTGAAAATGTCACGCGTAGCTCGCAACCAGCAGACAGCCATCATCTCCAAATACACAGCATCCAAACAAAAGGTCAGTCACAATAAACGACTCCTAAAAGGTATGCGTGTGTGTGTCTGTGTGTGTGTGTTAGAACCCAAACGCACAGCCAGCTACTTCCCTAGACCAATGTAAACGATTTGCTGTACATCCTATATGAAGTAGAAGGAGGTAGCTACCATTATTGAGAAGATTTCCATGCAGCCTTCCATTTTCACCGTGTTTCCAACACTGTTTCCTGACCTATAAAGAATCGGGTACACGCTGGATTTGCAGGCAACTTCCTATCGTCTTGTAGACGATCGAGTTTTCTTGTTTCTATCGACCATGGGCGAGGCAAGGGGCTTGATTCTATTCACAGCTTCTAGCGAGCACTAAAAACCTTCCGGAGGGTGTGGCGAATCGCCGAAAGCCTATGCGATCCCTATGTTGTTGTCTGTCCTTCTTTCTTGCAGGGGTTGATTGGGGAGGAAAACCGATTGAAAGCTAGACGGTAAGAAACGTTGTCTTGAATAATATTTGCTCTTAAAGGGTAAACGCAAGTTCGAGTTCAAATACATGTTCTTACAAGGGACAAACAAGTCTGCAAAGGTATGCTAGTATACCAGCGCTTGGGTGGGCGTTACAGTACTCAAGTAACAGGCGATATATATATATATATATATTTGTTTTACCTCGCCTTGATAGTGTTGCAATCAACAAACTTTCTGTAGGAAAAACTTTTATTTTTTAAAATATTTCTTTTCTGTTTCGTTTGTGCAATTACTCTTGCCTACGTCCATGCGTGGATTACTTTGTTCTTATAAGCTTTTATTCGTTACTAGTGTTCTTTGGTTTTACATTGCTACGACTTTGTTGTCAAGGATACTGTTTTTCAGGTTTTGTTATTAAAAAAAAGATGATTGCGTCGTGTATATTGGCGGCCCTCAGTTTTCTCAACGTCACTTATTTTTAGTTCTTTTTCGAGTAAATAATGCGTGGGAGGCTGGAGGTTGGTGGTGGTGGAAGGTATTTAGGCGCGATTAGGTGTCTTAGTCTTTGTAAGTTTCTTTTCTTTTCTGATTACATATATCTGTTTCTTTGCTTTTCTCAGACACATTCATTCTCTCTCTCTCTCCATTCATGTGGCGTACGATTTCTTAAGCACTATTGATCTTGGCCTGTTAAGGCGAGGAATTTAGACCCAGAAACCAGCGGCACACTGAAGATTGAAGACAAGCAAGAAGCAACTTCACATTGCACAACAGTTCTAGTTTCTTCTTCCCTAAACAGAAGTACACGAAGCTTTAAGCATGTTGTCACAAATCAGTTCCACAAAGCACTGTGGGGAAAAAAAAACCAACTCCCATCTTTTACCTCTCTGTGTCAAGGGTCAAACGGCTGCAGGGCATGTGCAGACCCAAGTCCAGTCTCAGCTGGGTGTGTATGCAAAGTGAAGAACAAGCATAGAGCTAGATCAGAAACACGATAGACTGAGATTTTGCCCGCTGGACACCAGCAAGGTTACATGTCAAACGAGAACTGGTGGAGACGGTCACACAAAGATGTCGCTCTGAAGTTCCTGGATGACTTCGTCCTGGTCCACTGCGTAACTCCCCGAAGTTGTGGTGGTGTTCCCCTCGTCGCCAGTGTCCGCGCTGTCGGTTAGACTGTCTACGCCCACATCACGACGCCCTGTACCATAAAAGGCTAAATCTCCATACTGACGTGTCGCGTCAGCACTCGGAGAATTCTGATGATGATATCCATCACTTCCAAGGCCACTGCCTCCACCCCAATTCCCACCTCCTAAGCCGCCGCAAGTGCCTCCCTGGGTACCATTGGTCACAACGTCACCAGCCGGGCCTTGCGAGTAGGTGGGATTCGACCGTAACCTGGACGACTGGAACTGGGGCTGGAACCGCGGCTCGCGAGACTTGCTGGCACCGGTGCCCGGCCCGTGCAGAGTCTGTTTGGCATTGGGCTGATAGTTGCCGTTGCTGTTGTTGTTATTGTTGGTAATGGTGGTTGTGGTGTTGGTGTTGTTATTGCAGTTGAGACTTCCATAGCCTTTGGTGCTATCTTGGTCGAAGTGCACGGTACGGACTGGCCTTTTGGGCGTGAATGAGCGGAAGGTCTTCAAGGACCCAGGCGCTTCCTGTGTCACCTCGTATCCCGGCGGCTTTCGCTGGTCAAGGTCGCTCAGGCTGTTTGCATAAGGCCGGTCTGGCATTCGGATGGCAGGCTGTGGCGCCATCTTGCCCACGTTGCTGTAGGTATGCAGCTGGGAGGACTGATCCCCCGGAGGCTTGGCGCTGGATGGAGGGGTGTTTTTGTAGTCGTCTGTCCCAACGTGCCGCCACCCGTCCTTGACCGGCATGGCCAGAAAGCTGGAAAACCCGGACTCTGTCGACAAGAAGTGCGAAGGATAAAAAAAAGTAAGCAGCTCAGAAACAGATTCATATGGGTCCGATATCCCTAAAAAATGGGGGCTTTTCAAATCGAGAAGACATTAATAACAAATCCAACTTTGGGGTCTTCTGTCATTGTACTTCCTACTTTTCTTGAAATATTACGAATGATGTAGAGACTAGATCGTGTTTTCTATTACCTGCAGGTCGGTAAACAGCGACAAAAGAAGACATGCAGACTAGCTGCATTATGAACTGGAAGATGAATCAAGAAACTATTGGATTCACAAATCTAGTTCTTAAAAGTTAGTGTGAAACATGGATTTGCTCGCTAAGTAATATAGCAAGTACTAAAATACAGCACCATAAAATGTATCAGTCTGTACACAATTCCTCCTCCTCATCATCATCATTATCAACATCATCACAAGCATTAGGGATATCGTAAAATGCGCACCAGTTTCTGACCGGACAGACTCTACTGCCTGACTATCGTCTTCACTTCCGCCTCGTCCACTGTCGGTTCCATTTGTCTCCCTTGAGGAACTGCTCAGCATTTCGTCCATGCCAGGCTTGTCCAAATGATTAGCTTTTAGGCCCTGAAACAGGCAGGCGAAACACTAATAATAATACGAATATCTTACATTTTCATTGAAAAATATTTTTTTAGTGAATGATTCCTTTTGGTTGCGGACACTACAACTACCTGCAGGAGCTACAGATGGCGCCA
This sequence comes from Marisa cornuarietis, assembly GCA_004794655.1. Classification (NCBI taxonomy): domain Eukaryota; kingdom Metazoa; phylum Mollusca; class Gastropoda; order Architaenioglossa; family Ampullariidae; genus Marisa; species Marisa cornuarietis. Next base: position 7,740,412 of record SMMW01000003.1, on the reverse strand, counting down.
TAGGGGAACCTGACCGAGGCATACAAACTCCTACATAGCTTCTAAACTTTTAACCCCCTTTCCTTTCCAACTTCAGATAGACACATTGAAAAGAAATCACTGCTGCCACTTGAAGGAAACAAAACAAAACTTTAGCAATATTTAGCAAAAATAAATCTAGAAACACATCTTCAAAGGATTCTTTAAAATATGAAATTCCCTTGACTGTGCATCAGTTATTGTATTGACAGCAAAATGTTTCAAAAGAAAATAGCTTAAATCTTCAAGGACTTTACATCAATTCAGACTTTAAAGACTTTATTTACGTGTGCACGTGTGTTTTATTATTCCTAGCAAACCATACTCTCACGTTTTTGACTCTCCCTTCTCTTCTATCCCCGTCTTCTCTTCCTGCTTTCTTTACACTCTGTCTTGGAAACTTCCTGCTCCTCGAAAACTTTTTCACCTTCTGAACCATAGTCCTTACAAAATAAAGTTCTTACTCCATCTCAGTCACAGCCTAAGGGCATGTAAGCTTAAAGAGTCACTAAGGAGGACAAATGCATCTCCATAGCAACAGTAACTTCTCGAGACGACGTTGGAGAATGAAGATGCTGCAGGGGGAAGCCGGGGTTGTCACAGCATGAAAAGCCCAGAATTGGGCCATGACCTCGCCTCGCCAATAAAGCCAGAAACACGCAAAGTATCTTTGTTTAAGGCCCCGAACGATGCACGAGAATTTTATCTGAAGACGGGGAGAGTTAAGAAGGAGGCGGGAAAAAAGAAAGAATGTGCAAAGACAAGCGAAAATTGTGTTAGGGTAAAAGGAAACATTTGTAAAATATTTGTTTTTTGTTCTTGATTTCCAAATTTACCCAAGCAGTGTCTTCCTTTTTACCATCTAAATTTAAATAGTGATCTTTGGATGGCCATGATCTTCATGGTATTAGGGTGGGACAATTTTATCTTCGTAGAAGATTATTATAAATTTCACGATGACAAACGAAGAGGACCACCTCGCTCCCAGAACTGTTACCATTTATTACAATGACGGGTTTGCCAAAAAGTATCCTGTATATTACGAACTTTTTTACCATGTATCATGAGCAAGGGCCAGTTTCGACACATTGACAAGTTTGCCAAAAAGTTTATTTTATTAAAACTAATGATTTACTGAATTATTTCAAGTTTTTTTAACTTTTAAAAATGTTACGTAGCAGTCTGCAATATATGTCTATATATGTATTGTATATTTGTAAAGAACAAGAGAATAAATGTGTTTTCAGTCTTGCGTACAAATATCAAGCAGCATAAACTAAAGTGGCGGGTTCATCTGACGCATTTGGACGAGAACTGACAGAATTTGAAAATATGTACTACGATGGCAAGCAGTGAATTTGTTTCTCTGCCAAGAATGAACAACAGAACTCATGTCGTCTTCAATATACTGCATCACGGTGTCGATAATTTTGCAGAGACGACAAAAAGAGTTTGTGTGATTTAGAGAGAAAAATAGCATCGTGACGATATTATAGATGGGAATAAACGTGAAATGGATCACATTACTGGTTAGCAACGAACGTTTAGAGGAGTAGAACTTCTGAATTTGGAGTAAAATTCTGAAACTGCCAAAGAATTCTTAAATTCATTGGCACCAACTTTAAAGAAAAAAAAAGAGATCACTAGGTATTAATGCTGAAAAAAACGGCATCAGGAATTTGCGACATAAAATAAACCGTTGGCAAAGTACTGACTTTGCTGCTGATGACGTAACGAGTTGGCAGAGTCGTGAAATGTCTGCTGATGACGTCATGAATTGGCAACATGGTGAGTTTACACGGATCATGTACGGAATACTTGGCGAATATGCATCTGCTGACGCTAGCCTAGCAGCCATTTCGAAGGAACAACTGAGCCGATTTACCAGCGACTAGAGAATTTAGCACATGAAGAATATAATGTAGCTAAACCGGTAAATACATGTGACTAAGTTAAAATAATTCCGTGATTATTAAGAACTAAAGCGACAAAAAAATCCTTCACAAATGTGATCAGTTGTTGAAAAAGCAATATTCCTACAAAACTCATTCCTCCGACAAAAATCATCGTAAAAGTTGTGAAAAAAGCTACAACCAAGCACAGCCTGTCTATAAATAGCTCTACCATCACTAAATCATATTCATAATTGTTAACAAAAAATGAAAGGCTGATGCTTGTCAAAGATATGCCTAACGATCGTCTTCATATGTGCCAGATATAAATCTGAGAGCGAAATCCCACCCACCCCTCAACCCCCACTTCTTCTTACTTCGAGATGATTCAGACCAGGGCATTTTCTATGGAGGCTCTCGGAAAAGGGAAGTAATTATTTTTTCCCATTAGCACTTGGGCGTCGAGCTTGGAAGCGCGTAATGCTCAGTGGGCATCAAGGGCAGGGGAGAGAAAGATGGACATTACCACGGCCTGCCGCTGTCTTAATCGGCAAGAGATGTCGTGAAGGGGAGAAAAGCGATTCAAGAAAAGGTGTGGAGGAGGCGGACTAAAGAAAAAGGGAGGAAGGGAGGGAAAAATTGAATCAGTCTGGATCACTTCCGTGTGAGTGTGTGGTAGTGTGTGTGTGAGTGTGTATAAGCGAGCGGCAATGCGTAGGTGCGAGGAGAGATAAAAAGAATGTTCACGTCAGCAAAGAGAGTGTTCACAATGCATGATGTGGTCATTTTATTTAGATTCCAAACGCAGGCTGGTGAACAGTTGACGACCATCCGTAATTTTCCGCTCATAATAAAAGCGGTACGAAATTAGAAATTTTGGTCAGGAAATTACTTCCCACCAAGAATTACTTCTCTTTGACCATCAAAGGTCGATTTGGAATCGGCTAGTACCGTTTCTGCACCCCATTCCACAATCATTGTGGCGGAGCGATCGAGACTTTAGCTCCGCGTTAAGAGGGTGACAAGAAAACAGTTTTAGAAGCCTATTACATGATGGAATTGGATACTAAGGATTCACATCTGTATCACCTGTGACAATTACTTGCATTATCTAGTTTCTGGTGGAATGGATGTTCCCGGTATCAAACATTTAGTGTCATTCTGTGTATAAATGTCATTTCGAATACCAAACTAGGTACATTACTTCCTAAGTGACAAATATTGAAATAATATTCAGGCTGTAATCTGGCGAGGAATTCAAGTTATTCTATACTTTGCTCTTGCTTTATATTTCGATCGTTAGTAGTTTTAGTGCATTATTTGTAGAATAAATGGATAATCTGTATACGTGATTCCCAATTTGAGAGTTATAGCTCGATTGAGTTAAAGCAACACAGTTCGGTGCATGCGACTACGACTACGAAAATGATTGACTCCCCCTCAGGTCACACACAACAGCATTTCCCCTTACTTCCCACACCGCTAGATGGCAGGACTCTCACACAACCTCGGCCATCTAATCCATCCTGACAGAAGAAAGACAAAGGGCCTGCCAGAGTGACAGTCTTGCCCACACCACTCCTCACCGGATCCGGAAGCTTGTCTTCGACGGACAGGGCGCGCTGAAGTAGAGCCTGCTGCACCTTCAAGGCCGCTAGCCGCGTCTGGCTAGTGACGTCATTGCCGCTGCTGGAGCCACTGACGTCCGATGACGCAGAGCTGCGCGTGTCCTTAAGCAGCGGCTGGCGGCTGGGGCTCAGAGACTGGAACAGAACCATTGTCCTCAGAAAACTGGAACCAGCCGCTAGTAGACAAAGGTCTGACGGTGATCTTCTACGTCCATGCTTTTTTATGCGGAACTTCTCATTGTGGTTGAGAAGCTTTGGTCTTGAGGAACAAGTTGTTAAAAGGAACGAGGAGATAAAGAGACTGGGAGAGGGAGTGAGTGACAGAGAGAGAGAGAGAAAGAAAAAAATGGCTGTCGTGTGTTGACCCTAAAGCACTCTTTCATCAAGAGAAACAAGTGAAGCACTATGAACAGAGAAAGTGGGGTGGGATGAGAATGACGATGTAAAGTGAGGGTTATCGATGTTGGGCCTGTGAAAGAAAAAAAAAGCAATACTAAAGAAAAAGGTGGAATGCTGCCTCCTGTGTATTATAAGCCTTCATTGTCTTTTAGTGACATCGTCTAGAATTACTCGTTTATTAGCTCAGTCCTTCATAGGTCTACATTTTCTTTCGTCTCACATTGTGATCTTTCCTTTAGTCTAATCCTGTCCTACTTTGTTTTCATATTTATTTCTCTGTCTAAAGGTTAACGGGCAGCTGTACATTATCTTAACGTTAAAAGACCGTTTACTATATCTGTGTCCTTGACGCCGGTGGCAAAGAAGTTGAAGAGGCAAGACCTATCGTCTCCTGCACTTAACCAGTCTAGCTCTGCTATTGATTCTTTTACCAGACGGCGCTTTCTCTTGACAAGAGGACGTAAGTTTCTCTCTGAACAAAGTTCTCACAAATAGCGAAGCCAAGAGATCCCTTACAGTCTTGTCTGTCTCCGGGGTTCCTCTAAGCGCACATGAGTCGCGAAAGAGGAAAGACAGAACAATAAAATAATAAGAAAAACGTCAAAATAAAAAGTGGGATAACCTACTGTTTTAGCACAACTGTTAGGACAAGAAAAACAGACACAAAAATGTGTAAAAAAAAAAAGATAAAATAAACCGTCGCCCTCTCACAATGCATAAGAAAGGATGGAGGTGTACATGTTTTTTTGTTTACTACGACGGAAGAACGGCCTAAAATAAAGATATCTTAAATAAAATTGTGATACCGTCCCTCCCACACACAAATATATTCCAAAACGATTGTGACACTCATACGAACGTCCCAAATATTTATTTATGTCTTCTATATTTAAATCTGCTGGTAACAAATAGACTCGTGTCTTGCAGAAGTAGACAGACAGATAGCAAGTTAATCACACCAGACAGACTGGCAAAGACAGGCGGTGAGGTTCCTTGAGGACAAGGAGCCTAAGAAGTGTGACACAGCATGGATTTTTTTCAGATGCTTTATGAAAATAGTACAGAGAGTAAGAAGCTGGGGTGGCGATGGGAGGGACGAATCTTTGAAACTAGAGACGTCATCGCAGAAGAGTGTGCAAAGAGGTGGGGATAAAGGAAAGCGGAGTCTTTTAGGAAAAAAGAAGTCTTTAGGGTTGGCACAACAATCAACACGGCACCTGAAGGCCCAGCCTGATCCACTTTTTCTTCGCGCCTTTCTGCGCAAGCCCGGGACTAATCCGGTGAGTCCCCAGCCAGTTTCCAGCTCAAACAGATGCGCCACGTCCCGCCACGGGACGTCACTCGCAGAAGAACAGAGACAACTCTTAATTCATTTAGGCGGATAAGCACCGCCTCGCTCCCCGCTTTACACGACGCGAGCGTTCGAGCGTAAAAGTGGAAGGGTTAAAGGAGGGCAAGTTTCGATCTGGTGGAAAAGGGGAGGGTGGAGGTCCTGAAAGAGCAGGTTAAGTGCTTAAAAAGATTAACCACTCTTTGAAAAAAAAATCATCGATTGTTTGAGACACAGTCCGATGCAAACTGTATTTATCCTTCGGAAGACCACGTTCATTCAGCTTCAGGGGTAAAACGGCAAAAGAGTGCGAAGTCCCCATAGACGATATTGCCTATAATAAATTTCTACATGTTTTTGTCCTGGTATACCTGCCTACAGGTCACAGGACATCAAAGTGATGCCGAATGACAATGTTCTTGTTAAATTGGCTGCCCGCGGCAGGGACGTTGGTCTGCACTGATGTGATCTCTTTGTATGGCGAAGTGCAAAGAAAGCAAACACAGGCAATCTCTCTTCCCTTAGGGCTTCGGACACTTTTACCCCTACTCACCCACCCGACACACACATCCACCCGACACACACACATACAAGAGGCATACGGGGCAAGGAGAGAGAGAAAAATAAAAACAAAATGAACGTGATAGGAGAGAGCGAACAGCGTTCCTCTTCGCAAATAACTCTCGCATAAACGATCGAAAGAAATGCATTTAACAACAAGACTACTGCAATTACAAAGGATATAAATAAACAAGAGATGGATCTGTGAGGAAGAGCGTTCTTGGGAAAGCAAAGGTGAATCATTAAAGTGGCGATGTAGGTGTGATGTATGCTATTGTAATCACCACCCCAAACACCCACCCTGCAAACAAACAAACATGAAAAGAACAGGTCAAGGCGAATTTTTAAATAGACTGCCCGCAGTCTATTAACGGTTCATGCGATGTAGTGCCACTAAAGAGATGCACTTGAAAAGAAACGATAGGGCTTCCCATTGTGTTCCTCAAACTACACAGGACATCAAGATCAGCTCATCCCCTCAAGACGCAAAGGTTGTTGTGCAGGTGCGACGCGCAGAGTGGTCCACAGGCAAAAGAAGACGAACAAGAATGATGATGAATTAGAATCTGAAAAGGATCCTTCGACGTCTCTCCCCCCCCCCCCGCAAAAGCCCCCCTTCATTCCTTTTATGTAAAGAAAGCAGAAGGAGTTTGAACGATTTTATCGCCTTCTGCTACTGCGACGTTAATTTTCCAGTTTAACGTTATACAGTATCTACCACACTAATGTTAACACACCTCTCTAACATGCCAGCTGTCACATTCATGTCACACATACAACTGTAGTATTACACCTCTAACCTCACACGGCAATGCCACAGCTAACACTCCACAATTACCACACAACTCTCAGATTATCTATACCTCCAAACTTATTTCTTGATCCATTGCTTTACATGCCCCTATATGTCCACTGTCTGTCATCTTTCATTTATCATTACTGGTCTGCGCAATGAGTGCGATCTGTCTTGGTCGTGATGTTGTGTGTTTTAAGTTCCCATTATTAACATTATTCATACAATACCAACCTTACACTTGCTACTCCAACAATACATCAATAACAAACATGTTACCCTGTACATTCTGGTATTACAACTATCGCACTAACTGTATCGAACACTCTAAGGTTACTCTTTAAAATTTATCTTTACGTCCACCGTCCAGTCCAACACTACAACTCTCGCATCATTCCTCGCACACTAACGATACTCCTGATCTCAGATGTTATGGCTACATACTGTCCTGTCTACAACTCTAACGTCTCACCTCCCACTCTCACACTGAAGCCATCTTTAATTCCCGCAGACAGAGAGCTGGTCCCATCACTGTCTATCACTGCATCACGATAATTAGTTAATGGATTTCAAACCGGGCGGCTCGCTTGTTCACAGATCTCATCTCTGACTAACAGCCCGGGGCGCAAACAGTCTGCTATGAAACGGGAACGTTACGTGTACGTTCGCGGTGGCTCAGCCGGAAGCTTCTCTCCATCTTCCATTAGCAGCGCGGTCCTCGGTGAGTCCTCGGGCATGAGTCAAGTCTGGGCCATGATAAGACGAAATTAACTCGATGGAGCTGTAGCAGAGCACCAGACCCTCCCTTCTTCTTTCTTTCTCTCCTTCCATGCTTCAGTCCTGTAATGTAATCGCGGTGTTTAGAAAGCCGAACTGAGGGGAATCAAAAGCCTGCATTCAACAGCCGAAATTCCCCCCCCCCGCCCACTGCCTCCGCTCTCACCCCAGCCCCTCTTACTGCTCATGCACACGAAATCGCCTAGCTTCAGTCTAGGAAAAAAATGGGACGAAATTTATCGCAGAAATGTACCCTCTGGCCCCACCAAAACTTTTCAGAATCGTCAGACGATCGGCAGCGGGCGAACATTTCATTTCGTCTTATAACTCGTTACCTCCCGCAATTATTTTTAAGGACCGCGTGTTCCCTCGTCTTGCGCCCTCGTCTATTCAAGCGCAGACCCCTGACTCCGGGAGTGCCTGATGGTCAAATCCGTTTTCCACTCACTCTTGCTAATTTGAATTTCAAGCGGCATAAAATCAGTACGATATGTGACGTCTTGAGGGTCCGCGCATGCTGATAAGGGGGAGATTACCAGCCGGGATGTGGTCCAGCGGAATAGTCTCCCCATGTTTATGGGGACATGGCGCGATGTTGGTTCCCGCTGTTTCTTGCGAAAACAACCGCGCACGCGCAGCTGTTATCGCGAGCTGAAGGGGAGACGAGAGAGAGAGAAAAAAAAGTTCATCTAAATTGCAATGTAAATTCTTCTCCCCCTCTTGCTGTCCGTGCTTCTTCAGCTCTCACCACGACTTGCGGTTCTGTGTACGGACACAAAAGAATGAAAGCAAAATTCACTCTAGCTCATGCGCGCGCACGCATGCGTATACAATACTTAGCTTCCCTTTCCCTCTCACTACCGTCACTTTATTGCTCTTTCTTTTTTTCTTTCTCTCTCTCTCAGTGTGGGGGGTCGGTTGTCCAAGTTCAGATTCTGCTCTGATAGTTCTTTTTATTCTCTGCACGTGGAACCTATTTACAGGTGCAACTTCTTTCTTGTTTAGCTTAAAACACTTCCGTTTCTTTCTCCCCTCTCTCACTCTTTTTTGCATTCTAGCAACACATATTAAATCATAAGCAAACATAGATACACAACAGAAAGGAACCACTCCACACCAACAAAATCCTTCGTCATGGAGTAATTTGTCAGTTTTATCTTCTTATCTTTTTATGTTTTCCTGGAACTTTTTGGGGGGTGGGGTAACATAACTTTTAGTTTATTACAATAATGCTAATACAATCTTTTAAGAAAGTCCCCCCCCCAAAAAAAAAGAGCAAGCTAGATTTCATTTTTTGTCAAGGCCCAGATAACGCAAAGAGGACCGACCTGTTCTGACCATCAACGAGCGTAAAGTAAAAAACATCGAATGAAACTTTAAAATGTTGCCTGTCGAGCGGGATGGTCGAAAGGAAGGTAAAATAAACCATGGGGGGTGGGGGGTGGGAGGAATCATCGTTTTACGCCTAGCAGAGTCGAGGAATCGTCTTTCAAGCCCCTTTCATGGCGATCAGCCCCCTGAGGTTGCACAAACATAAAAGCCGTCACGAAGTATTCGTTAAAACAACCGTAACGGCTTTTGATTCAAAGCACAGGGCAGAGCTCTAACGAGCCGGTTTTCTACATGTCGCGCGCGAGTCTGTTAAATTACTCCGGGCCTGAAGCTTCCTTGTGGAGCGCATTCCAGCATCGGTGTACCACTCACAACTCCAGATCAGAGGCTCCAACAGGAAGGAGTGGGAAGAACATAAATTTTTAACTCGAGGATTTTACGCCGCTGTTAATCTTGTTGTTGTTGTTGTTGTTAGCTTGCATGCGTGTGTATATAAGATTTAAAGAAAAAGAAACACATCAGAGAAGACAATGATGCAGACAAGACATCTATGCAGAATATAAGTTACAAACAATCCGACAAGCAATAAAACCGACAAAAGGACAATAGTGAGAAAATAAAACATGGGATCAGAAGACAAGCAAAAAACGGATGCTGGGATTTTACATCGGCCTCGGTGCAATGACTCCCCATTAAGTGCAGAAGGTTCTGTCTTCACCTTGTGCGAGGCCCTGAGTTGGCGCGCCTGATAATGTCAGAAATTCCACTCGGAGCATTGTTGTCGTTTTGACTTGTCTGGCGCTAGCTGGCAAAATGGCTGTAAACATGTTGAGCTGTCGGGGCTGTCCACCATCCCAGCCAGTGCAGACAGCGATCGCGATTTCAACATCTCGTTTAACGCCACAAACACGTCGACTGGCTGTTGACATTGTTTATGTAAACCTGCCTCGGCACATCTTTTCGCGCTGCTTGAGGGATTTTTTGTTTCGTGTGCGATGCTCATCAGCAAGGTCTTTTTAAGAAAAGAAAAACACGCTTTAGAGGTTCAGTGAAAACATTTATTTCCTACAACGAACACATGGCGGGGTGGATGCCGCCATTACAGCTTCCATGATGCAACTATTGGCCTTATAACATGTTTTGCTGCCACCAAGATTTTAACGACGGCATTCTAAGAGGCAAGCAAAAACACCAGCATGGAATAAATAGATCCTTCTTTTAGAATTCCACGGACTTTGCCAAATCGCTCTGGCCAAATTTCACAACTTTTTTTTTTGTTATTCACACAGTCACAACATGGACGTGTATAGGTGGATTGCTGTCTGTCTGCCGAGACCAACACTGAGCCTCTTGCTGTTAGTCTCTGTGAGCCTTAACAAAGAATGTGAATAAACCGGAAGCTATATCGTCCAAAGCCTCGTTCTAGTAGTTAAACTGAAACGTGACTAAACCGGAAGCTATTTCGTAACCAGCCTCGTTCTATGACTTCACTGAAAAAAATCGTTTGCAAGCAGTCCAGTAATAGAAGTCCGTGGTCACATTACTTTTGGTTCTCTGTTTCAGCTTTTATCTGCTTTCGAATCAAAGGAAAGTGGATAGTTTAGTGGTTGTGGTACCAGAGTCCGAGGCGCACACAGTGAGCCTGTACGGTGCCCATGTGGCAAAGCGAGCTTCCCCCTCTTTACCCCGATCTAGCCTTGAATGGTTATGTAACTATCTTTAAAGCATGGAGAAGAAAATGGCGGGTAGAGAAACGAGATAGACAAGAATTTCACGAAAAGATGGCCTCCCCGACAAAAGTGCGGTGTCTAACGATGACCCCAAAAGTTTGGCGAACTACCTGCATGCACATTAAACCACATGCACACCTTCATCTAGGGAAGAGTCTGCAAACCTCTACAGTTTCATTTTCTCGAACTCGGCAGATAGGTTCTTTTTGGTAACAGGGATGATTCTGGTCTCGCAGTCCTTGCTGCTTACCAGACATTGCTGTAAGTCACAGTCGGAGGGACGTGATGTGAAGTAGTTCAACAAGTTGGAAAACACTGGCGGCGGGTTTCAGCCGTTGTGCGCCAAGACCAGTATCACTTTTGATCATCTCCAGCGCCAGGACCGATACATTCCAATTGGTTCTTATCTCTAAATCATCTAGCGCGCAAAGTATTTACCGCCACTGATAAATAAAGTGATAAAGCGCGAAGCAAGACCAAAGAAAAACAATTACACCGAGGAGAAGCGCCTAAACGTTTAAACCTTTCAAAATTGTTTTCCTACAAGCAAATGGAGATCCAGGTCAACTCGCTTTCGCGCCGACAGCAGTGTCGGAGCTTTTGCATCTGTGTACATCAATTACTTAGTATGCAAAACACCCGGATATAATAATAATAATAATAATAATAATGAAGATTTTGATAGCACATATTCACACTCATAGTGAGCATGCTCTTAGCGTTTAAAACAAGGAAGAGACATGGACTACATGGATAGAACACGAGGGACGGAAGAATAAACGACAATACTGACGACAGACAGAAAACAAAGATGGAAAACACAAAAAGGCATCAAGTAACAAGAACAAAGAATATAGTGATTCTGCAGAGAAAGATGGTAGACAAGTAGCAAGAGCAGAAGGGTGGAGGGTAAGCATTGTGTGGACTGTGTTAGGAGTAAAGCTCAAGGAAGAGGTGCGTTTTCAGTGCAGATTTGAAGGATTCAGTTGTAGGAAGGTGGCGGATATGGAAAGGGAAAGAGTTCCATTGTTTTGTTGCACAGTAACCAAAAATCCTGTGACCGTATGTTGTTGTTGTTCTGGATATGTATTACATAGTATGCACAGCGTTAACAAGCGACTGCACTGCCTCCTACTGTTGGACAGAAACTCAGAACCAAACGGTAACATGAGACTTTTTGTCACGAAACAAGATTTATCTACATGTGTATGCAGAATTCCTGATCCTGCAGTAGGCGGTAAGCGTGAAACATCAGATCCTTTGTCTGCCTTTACAACCGAAATTATTATTCAACTCACAAAGTCCTTCTGTAAGTCCCTGACTTAAAGGCCGGTTCATTGTCAACTTGGTGATTAATAACAGACATGTGATTATTGAAACAATGACCTTCGACACTATTTCCTTATTTTGCGGCTATTAGCACTCAGAAACAATAGTGTCGGCTGACTATATATTTACTGTCAATGAAGGCACAAAGTTGTGACCCAAACCCATCACTTCAAATAATTTGTCAAATTTCTCCATCGCTTTTTACGTTTTAGATAAAAACAAAAAATATGCGCAGTAGAAATAGCTTTTCTGTGCCAACATTTTTAAAGTACAATGGCACAAGTGTAGCAGTTCTAACGGTGTTTTTATGCTAACGGCAGGCAAGGAGTGCACAAAATCTCGCTGTTTATACAGATGCATTGACAGATTAGAATTGTTCAGGGTGAACTCCAGTCCAAGGCATTAACACTAGCAGCAACTAGGTTTTCTGACTCTTGCAAAAGAGCATATAAACTTATGTTTAGACACCCTTAAGTCTAGGGATTATGACAAACGAAGACTTTAGCGGGTTTGTAATAATGAATCATTGCCCCCTTCTTCACTCTGTATTTTTTTTCTTTCTTTCTCTTTGCTATGGCTTTACGTTTTTTTTCATAGTAACTAGATCAGACAAAAAATTGAATGCCCGCAAAAGCGTCTAGACGCTGGCTGGAAAGCATGCTCATTGTAGGCATTGGCTGTCTCAACGAGGAAAACTTCTGGCACCCATAGCAAAACACAGGCACCAGATCTGTCAGTAAGCTGCATGGCTTTCATGATGAATGAGCCGAGACGACTATAACGAGGCTTAAAAGGAACAAGCATGACAGGAATCTTGGGTTGGAAAGAAAGAAAGAAACACCGAAAGAAAGAAGAAAAAAATAAACAAAGAAAGAAAAACCAGTAGGAAATGTCGTCTGAAAGATATACACATCTTTCACAAGTCAAAGGCTGCAGAAATATAGAAATAAATTATAGTTTAGATTCGCTTTACCAAAATCAAAAGGCTAAAACAAAGAAGAAAGAAAGATCGTCTACACGAGATCCACATCCGTCAAAACTGGAAGGCTTCCAATAGTTCACAGGTGCCAAATATGAGGAGGATTACACACAACAGTAACTTTTCATTTAACACACTATCATCGTTTGTTCCACATAGTGCGATATTTGTTTACAGTGTATAGTGCATACTAAAACTCATAGGATGCATTGGTGTCTCTAATTATAGTCATCATCGCAGAAGGCGAAAGTGAATATGATGAAGACGCTGAATACATCTTACCCAGAACCATCTTTCGAAGTACTAATGACACACGCCCATAAATAAAGATATAGACACAATGAAAAAAGAAGAATAATGTGCAAAAAAACCCTGAAAGGATAGGGTAGAAAGAAGACATCCTATAAATAATTGCAAACCATGAAGCTACATGTGTGTTATTTGAAAGCAGAGGTAAATAAGGAAATGCCCTCTTCAAGCGACCAGTAAACAAATAAACAGACATATATTTAAATAACTAAGTAATCATGAAAGGACAAAGTAGCCATCAATCAGATTAGGCTGTCGATGGTCGAGTCTGTAACACGCCTTAGCTGTGTCTCGGGTGTCAAGGACGTCGTTAACCGAAATATTTTGCGGTTGGGCAGTATATCAGTCGCCTAGTGACATCCATTTTTTGCATCATAATTCGTGAGAAACTCCCTTGAAGGGCATACCGTGCAAGCAGTGAGGTTAGTACCCTTTCTCTTCCATTTTGGATCTGTCCAGTGGCTCTTCTGCCTGCGTTAACAATTTGTGAGTCTCTTTAGTTGCCGTCTGCGTGCTCGCGTTCACAATGCTGCTTTTACATTTTCTTTTCATGTGCGTTTTTTTTTTTTTTTTTTTGCTCTGGAAGTGAGACAGACACGCTGGTTCTAAAACAATAATTCAGGCACATAAAGACGCATTATAGCAAAACTGACAGACAAGCACACAGGAAGGCAGAAAGAGAATAAATAGTCCTTCTAACCTTCTTCTCTACTGTCTCATCTTAATTCCTTTCTTTTTTTAAACCGAGTAGTGAAGAGAAAGAAAGATATAAAGACAAGACAGACACGCATGCAAACAGACAGGAAGCAACCGACAGACATCGGTTATTTGATGAGCCCCTGAGAAAGACAACTAAAGGTTGCACTGATTTATGTACATTCGATTTCTCTCTATCCACGCTTTTGCCTGACACTCGAAGACCAACCTCCCTCTCAATTAAGTACTATTATCAAATTTGTCCTCAGACTTCGGACTGTACGCGGCGATACCACTCCGTGGACGGCCGAGCTGATCAATAGCGGGGAACCCAGCCACAAGACCGGCATAACAATGCACTGAAGATCCTCAAGTACCTGCGAGAGCCTAGCCACCATCTGGAACTGCCCAATTAGTTCAAAGAAAGAGCTTCATGGCAGAGGTTCGAGAACCTTCGACTGTCATTTCCTGCTCATAGATTCGTTCGGCTGGTGAGAGGTTTTGAGATATGAATATACTGCCATAAAGAATATAATCTCCCCACAACCAACACCACCTCCCCGTTTTTTTTTCTTCATTTAGTCCACGATATTGAGCGCTGATGAGATTCTCATCAACGTGTCAAGAATGGCCTAGCTGAAATGCTCCATTAGGTAAAGCCAGGACAGACACGAGTTAATAGAGTCACGGTCATCGGTGCCGTCATCCAAGATTGTCAGCACCGTCGTAAGCAGTCACCAGTATCTTCCGAAATAGACTTAGCATCGTTCGCTACTGAAGCTTCTGGAGGATCTGATATCTGTAAACTTGCAAAACCAACCAGTCAAGAACCTGACCAGACGTGTTCATATTCCGTGACATCTAGCCCTAAGTTTACCTGATTGCCAACATCTCGGACAAGTCTCAAACTCAGCGTTATCTGGTTGCTGCTGTAGTTTTGCATGTCTGCAATGATCTCCCGCTTGGCACACACCATACTGCTCCGTATCCACTTACTGGATTGCTGGATGGTTTAGTGGTAAATCAGCAGCAACGTCTACAGCAATGTTAACCTCGTCCAGGGCTATAAAGCACTCTGCTAGTATTCATCCAACAATCACATATAAATGCGCGCGCACACGCACACCCACACACAACGTTCTGTACTCGTCGTTTCACCATCCTCTCCTTCCTCGTTCCATCTTGTCCCAGACACGGAAGGCTTTGATAGTTCTTCGTAGGACCTTTGAACCGTCACGAAACCTACTACACGGTTAATACAGCCAGCTCCGCTTTACTAATTTCCCCCCGGTTGGCCCTCGTCTTCTGAATCGCACATTAGCATTCCGCATAGTCAGGGCGGTCTAGTCCGGATTTTGTCATCGCCTCAGACATCAGCATCGTCCGACGCTTGGCTTCACCAGCAGGCAGACAGTTTACGTGCCCAGGAGATTCCGCTTCGCTGGCCTTCTTATTAAAACAGTACTTTATGGGTATGAGCATCGCGAGGGAGATTAGCGGAGGTTCTAACCCTTTAGCTGGCAACTTAAATAAGGGCGTAGTGAACATCAATTCTTGGCCGCAGGCATCCCTGAAGTCAGAACCTTCCAGAAAGTTCTCGGCTGGACAGTCTTTCTGGTGTCATGCTACTGTGTATGGCTTAATAATATTGGCATATTTATACCGGGTCTCGACACAGTTAACAGATATGCTTTGCTTTGGTTCTTGTACATACAAACTATACAAAGATATAGCATTATAATTCAGTACATGCGCGTGTATGAATGCGTTTGTGGGTCTAAAATAAAAAAATAAATAAAGTGGATTTCGCTAAAGGTTGAACAACTACTGATCCCCATAAAGCAAGTTTCCTTGCAATTTTCTATCGAACTCGGAGTTTGGTGTAAATTGTTTACCTGGGCAGTTGCCGAGGGCAATGTTATAGAATGAACAACGATTGGCAGTCGTTCAGTTGTACATTCTGTTGAGTCTGTGTTTATGTGCAGGCGCTTGCGAACGTGCGTGTGCCTATTTGCATGCATGGCTCTTTGTGCAAGCATGTTCTGCAAAGATCTAAGGGCATAATTTGAGTAATCTTAATACCAGGACCAATAAAGCCTGTGTTAACACGTATCCTCAGAAACGTTGGTAGTTACGGTCAAACTGGTTACTACTACATCTGCACCATCTTTACGAGATAGTTCTCAGATGGCTTACTGGCGTCATTCTGACGACTAAACAGAAAGTTTAATGCTAAACTAAAAACAAATCTCGCACGACTGTAGTCGCAGGAACATGGCGTTGTCTACAGCTAAGGACTGCCGAAGGTAGGAATATCTTCTCTGAAGAAGGACATTGGCCAAGAACTCTTCTTCGTCACGAAAGAAGCAGACGACGACAAAGAAGAAAAATCAATTTCGTTTCTGCGATCGACAGTGGTGGAGGCGAAAGTGCAAAGATTTGAAAGCTGTCTAATGAAGGCATGGGTGTACTGTAACCTTTCCAAAAGGAAAGCCTCCAAGTTTGGCATCTGCTTCTGTTGACGCAAAGGATGGCGGCGTTTCCAAATGGCTGTTCGTGTCTTCAAATGGCGCCAGATTTCTCCAACCGGAAGCTCATTGCGTTCCGTTTGCAGACGTCTGGGCTGTCTGAGGATTGTCAGCTACAGTGCGGTGCAAATATTTGTCTTTGCCTAGAGACTGATGGAGGAGATTTTCGAATGGTTTGAGTCAGTCAAATTAGGAATATCGACCCCTCGGTCCTGCGGCGTCCTAGATGTGGCGAAACTCATTAAGTATTGCAGATTCCTCTGGTAAATGAAAGAGTCAAGAAGAACTGGGAGGGTACGCTTTAACGTCTTCTTTGAGTATTATTTTCCTAGTGATTCTGTTAATATATTCGCCGTCTAGAGCCACTCTCAGTGCGTGTATTTCCTAAATGATCCGTAGTAAATTCTTTCCTCGTTGATGATTCACCGTCAGATGATAGGATACAGTGCCAACTACACCATCACCATCGCCAAATACATATCACTATCATTGAGTGCGATGAGATCACCTCCAACTGGGAAATTATTATTATTGTCATTATTTAAAATGCTATTAATAAAATGCAATAAAATATCAATTTGACACCTTTATTATTTGTTTCGTCACTCTGTCATAAAATGATCATCATCGACCTGTCAAGAGAGGCAAGAGCATTACAAGTAAATTAATGTGAGATTCTCTCTGTTTCTCTCCTCACTCAAGCGCATCCTGTAAAAGATTATAGTCCTTTTATCCCCGAACCAGTGTATGATTAGTATAGGAGTTATCCCTATTTTATCATCCAGGAAAATGACAACGTTACCCACTGCTAAAAGAGCTTGTCCACTACAATCTATCTGAAGCTCTTCAATGCTCAGAGAAAGCTCGGAAAGACAGACTTCAGGAATCAGAATTGTATTGTACATAAGTACGTTTATATTGTCAAGGTAAGTTCAATGGGAAATCTGTGACTGTTTGTTAAAAATGGAAATATCTGTGTACATATGTCACAATTCTGAACCCTTTCTAAGCAATGGTAATGTTTGTGAGCATGTATCTCGAGAACAGAAGGGGGTATTCACCCATTTTTTTGGGACGAGGTATCTAGGACTGTCCTCTTCCCTGTCATTAAACATAACACGCACTAGACATTTAACAGAGCACAACGCCATTGTTAGGGCCTCGCATAATAGGACCCAGAGCAACACACACACACACACACACACACACACAGACACACACACACACACGCACGCACGCACGCACGCACGCACGCGCCATAACTGAAAAACGAGACAAACGACATATCAGTTGTTGCAGTAAGAAAGAAGAAAGTGACCTAAATCTTTCCAGAGTAATGGAACTTTAAAAAGAACATAAGATGAAGAGCCCTTTTTCTGGCCGTTTCTTGCTTTGCAAAAGAAAATCAAAGAACTAGCCACTCATCAAGCCCTAAAATTGGTACTTTCAATTTTACTCTGAAATAAATCTTCGTAAGACGCAAAAGGAATGGTGTAACTATTTCTTTAGGACCGAAGACTGACAACGGTTTTCATTTTTAAATTAACCCTCTGTCTGAGGTCTGCAAACTGTTCTGATCCTCGTTCGCTCGACGCGTCTATTTGTTTCTCGGGCTTCTCTCGGATGAGAGCTCATGAAAAGCTTCAAGCCACAAAAGGAATCTTGCGACCGTCTCTTATCCTCCAAAAACTGCGTATGTAAAAGTGTTATATTCGCACTGTGTCTGGCTAAAAGAAAGGAAGAAGAAAAAGAAGAAAAAGATCAATGTTGATACTGCGCTAGAGGTAATGACTGACCACTTAGTCTCGGCCAAAGCGATGTCTCGTCCAGCGACTGTTGGAAATCTCAGAAATGAGGGGCATTTTCCAAGATTGACGCGGCCCGAAAATATGTTTCCTTTTATGAAAATACCAGCTTCAATTTCGCTTGCTTCAGAAAATACTAAGATGTAAGGCAAACAACACTTGTTTGGACACGATGCTATCCAAGATGATACCCAGTAAAGATGATGGGCTCTTCTGCTGGATCATCTTTCTCTCCCGAGTTTTAGTTTTTAAGACGCAGGGGACATGATTCTGCCAGAATCCACAACATGACCGTTCTAATGGGAAAGACGAAGAAGAAATGAAAAACAAATATTTGTTGTAGTATTTTGTTGTCTGGCTTATACAGCTTGTTTTACTGATATAAAAGCCGCGAAGTTTAGCATAGCTGACAACGAGGGCGAATGGGTGAGAAAGAAAGCGGGGTAGCGCAGGGGGACATAATCTGTGGCAACTGCGTCCCACTGCTGTGTGACGTAGGGATGGTTCTCTACACGACGATGGTTTATTCTCCCCTCATTGGATAAAGCAAGCAAGTTGGATGACAAATATCTCGCAAAACGCCCGCACAAAGTTACATAAGCTACAACAGCAATGTGACATCTGAAAATAAGATAATTCACCTGCGCTACAACATTTATTTTCACTTCTGCGCTTGCAAGCAATCGCGAGGGCGTTGGGTTTATTTCAGCTGTGTGCGATTAAAGAGAGACCCACGTACGAAAAACACATACACACAGATAAAATTGAAGGAGACATGGATAATTTACCTAGATGAAATAAAAAGGTGAATACATTTGTATATCAAAAGCACTAAAGACGGATAACTAATTCTACGGAAAAATCATCCAGATGCTGCAATACATTTTCTAAAAAAAAATACTTTTCCTTCAATCAAGACAAGAAAACGTGAGACTCCTTGAAACTAAATGAAAGCTCAAAAGACATTTAAAGGATCTGCTGATACAGCTAAACGCAACGCTTTTTTCAAACCAGGAAGAAGAGAAAGATCCGTTCTATCGGAACAGTCATTTGGCACTAACGCCTTTCACGTGTATTACTCGTGATCTCTGCCAACCATAGGCTTAAAGCCTGTGCTCATTTCTCTTACAGTCAACGTTCATAAAACTTAATTTTAATAAACAATACTGATTACAACAGGGAGTTTTGGTCATTCCAGAGTTGGTGAATAACTCTCCTTTTTTCCTAATTAAAACTTTAACAAAGAACGTTAAGTGTTGTGAAGAAAGACAAATCGAATAAAATTTTTTATAATTTCTAAGGGAAAGGGAAAGAGTTATTAAAAGTCAGAGTTATAACGGTATGATATTAATAGTAATGTACGCAGTATACTTATTTTAACCCATGAGTATAAATAAATAAGAAAATAGAGTCACGTTTCCTTACCTTAGCTGAGTAGAGATCACGTTCCTTGTACTGCTCGGCTAGCTGGAGTTTGAAGAGGATTAGATCGTCGTCGGAGTCACGTCCCATGTCAGGGGCGCCGGTCTCCTCCACGCCGACCCCGTGACCTTTGACCGCATCGTATCCACCCCAGGAGGCCTTCTCGTTTGGGGGGCTCCCGCGTCGTCCTCGGCTGCTGTCGCCATCGCTGTCTGCACCTCCACACCCGCCGCCGCCGCCGCCGCCGCCGCCTCCTCCTCCTCCTAAGCTGCTGAGGTTCGAGCCAGAACCTTTGACCTCTCGCAGGTGGTAGGCCGCCGCTTTGGTAGGCGGAGGATGGCGCTCGCGGCTGTCAGAGTGCCGCAGGCGGATAAGAATGGCCGTGACGCAGGCGGCGGTTAGGACCGTCAGGCACACGAGCACTACGACAACTATAATGTGGTCCTCGTTGACCTGCCCTGAGGCCATCATCGTACCATTCTCAGCCACGACCACGACTGTTAGAGTGGTGACGGCCGAGCGGGAGTCGACTCCCCGGTCGCTGGCCACCAAAACCAGCGTGTAGGTGCCGGCGTCCCGTGGCTGCAACTCCCGTGCCGTAGCCACCGCCCCCGTCGAACGGTTGATGATGAACGTCCCGTATCCGTCTCCCGCGAAGTCGAAGTCCAGTTGTGCGTTGATTCCCAGGTCAGCGTCCGTGGCCTTGGCCAGGAAGATGACTGTCTTCGCCGGGATGCCAGAAGAGATGTTGACGTTGCTAGAGGTTTCGTTGGGTCGGAGGAAGCGCGGGGGACTATCATTTTGATCGGTGATCTCCACCCCAACACTCAGCACATTCTCGTTCTTGGGTTCCCCGTTGTCCGTGGCAAGTACAGACAACTCGTAGTGGTCTCGCGTCTCCCTGTCAAACTCCATACGCGTGCGCACGACTCCTGTGCGATCGACCTGGAAGTAGTGCGTGACGTCGTTGTCAGGAAGGAGGCGATAATCCACCATCCCGTTCTTCCCCTCGTCCTCGTCGATAGATTTAATGGTGCCTACCACGGTGCCCGAGGGCTGGTTCTCCATCACCTGCAATGTGTAGCCGACTGGGACACTGGGTTTACGGTCGTTGATGTCTATGATGTCCAGGATGACCCTGGTATGCCCTGTCAGCTTGGGATTTCCGTGGTCCTCGGCCAACACCGTGAAGTCCACCGTGCGGTAGAGCTCGCGGTCGAATGACGTCCTGGCCAGGATTTCTCCGGTGTTGGGCATCACAGAGATGAGCGAGGACAAGAAAGACGTCACGTTCCACAGGCGATAAGACACCCTTCCGTTGTCGCCCTCGTCACGGTCAGTTGCCGACACCTTTAATAGGATATCAGGTCCTTGCTCTTCTGTGACGTTCCGGCGGTACAAATTCCGCACGAAGACGGGCGGGTTATCGTTAACGTCCTCCACAATGATAGTGAATGGCACAGCTGATGACAGCGACGGTCGTCCGAAATCCCAACACTTGACCTGCACGTCGTAGCGGTCCCGTGTCTCGCGGTCCAGCTGCCCGACGAGGGTTACCTTGTACTCATTCTCTACCAGTTTTTGCAGCGCGAAGTTGCCCCTGCTGGACGAGCAGCTGACGATGCCGTTGGTACCCGAATCGACATCGACGACGATGAAGTGGGCCACAACGTAGCCAGGCTTCGCGTTCTCCTTCACCAGCGAGATGTTAGCACCGGAGATGGTGGTCAGGTGGATGCTGGGTGGATTATTGACGGCGTCGGCAACGTACACATTTACCATGGCCTGCGCTTTTAGGGGCTTTGTTCCCCTGTCGACAGCCTCTACTACTAAGCGCAGGGTGTGACCTTGCAGGTTTGTCAGGTCCTGCATGGACATGATTTCACCAGTCGATTCATCGATGCCGAAGGCGTTCGCGTTCTCGTCAATCGGACGAGGGCTGAAGCGGTAGCGAACCTGTGGGGACCGAAAAGAAAGCTATGCCGACAAATGACGATAAGGTTACATGTTCTGGCGATACGTTGTGTGTCTCTGTGAGAACCACAGGCTAAGCCTGCAGGTCTTGCGAGTTGTCTACACTGTGGTGTTAGTGTTGGTGATTTGAATAGAGCCTAACAATAACTGAAGCGGAAGCGAACGTGAGGGGGAAAGAAAGAAAAGTCATGTCGACAAATGGAGTTGTAAGTTGTGACGAGATAATTTGTTTGTTATGGATTTTCCTACGTGTCGTGTTGATATTGTAAGGTTTGCCCTCATATGGTTCTGTTTTCAAAAGTGCAAACAGGTTCTAACATTGTGTAGTTTAATTGTACTGTTTTGTTTGTACATATTGCTTTTGAATCTATATCGTATTACGTATATTGAATATCATTTATGTTGAATATAAGTGTTGATAATGTCTCGTGTTTACTATATGTAGGTGCTAACGTGCTATATGTGGTGTATACGACTGGCGCGTTAATCATCTTGTTTTATTATAAAATCACGTTTTCTGGATCAAAGTTTCCAAGAATATTAATTACACATTGGCTGTTTTAGTAAAAAAATTTTAAAAGACTCAGAAGAAAACTAAACCGCACTCCCAACCCTATCCTGCACCCCCGCCATTCGAGTGGTCTGTAGCATTTCCAGGACTTAAAATGTATTTTTCTCTTTTCTCCTCTCTTCAGTCCTTCACCCATAGTTCCCTCTGTGTGTGCGTGTTTGTATGCGTGCCTTGCTCGAGTGTGTATATGAGAAAGAAAGAAAGAAAGAAAGAGAGAGATAGAAGAAGAGAAAAACGATTGGAACTAGGGCACCAACCTCTCCATTGAACCCAATGTCACGGTCACTCGCCAACACGGAGGCGATCACCGACCGCGGCGCGAGGGTCTCGTTGACCGTGACATTATACTGCGAGTGTTGGAACACCGGCGGGTTGTCGTTGTCGTCCTCCACGGTGATGTTGAGGGTCAGTACGCCACTCCTGGGCTGCACTCCTCCGTCTACGGCTTGGATGACAAGGGAGTAGAAGTCTTTTGTCTCTCGGTCCAGCTGCGAATTTACGATCAGATTTGGCACCAAGCTGCCATCCAGATCTCTGGAAACCTACGAAAGACGAAAAAAAAAAAAAAAAACCCACCAAGATATCTGAGATTTGAAAGACAGTTTTTAGATTTATGGCCTTCGAATAAAAAAAATTTAAGTTAACCTTCTACCGACAAAGATTACAGAAGATCTTCGAAAGACTAACAAGAGTACACGAGACCTTCAAAAGATTAACAGATTTCAAAAGATCTTTACAAGAGTAACAAAACAACCCGGAGACCTTTAAGTATACAGGTAGTCCTCGGGTTACGACGGTCTCGAGTTACCCCGTTTCGTGGTTACGACGCTTTAAAGACGCTCATTCCGACTTACGAGGTTTAGCGTCGTAAGTCGAACTGTACGTACGCCTCATTCCACGTGCGGCGGAAGTAATAGAGTCCAGTACTGTACTGTACACTGTACCCGGTTACACGAAGAAAACGAGTCTCCTGCACGCCATAACACCCTTCATTATGGCTCCCAAACGAAAGGTAGACTCATCTGATAACAGTGCATCAAAGAAAAGGAAGGCCATCACCATGAAGGTGAAAGTGGATATCATAAGGCAATCTGAGAAGGGGGAAACAGCAACAAAAACTGGCAGGTCATTAGGACCTAGTCGTTCGACTGTCGCTACGATTATCAAGGATAAAGATTATGGTACAGTACTGTATGAACGTATGATCCGACTTACGTCGAAATTCGGTTTACGACACCGCGTAAGAACGGATCAACGTCGTAAGTCGAGGACTACCTGTAAAATTATTTCAGATCTTTACAGAGACAATTATATATTATATTTTAGTGCAGTGGGTATGATGTAGAGTTTTTCCAAAACATACTTTGCTGATCCTTGTTTCGAGACCTTTTGAGAAAGATAAGATTGTGGTTTTTTTTATTAATGGTACATACAGCTCTTTAACAGCCCGTCTCATATTTCAAAATTAAAATGTCATTTGCAGCTTTAAATGAAAGACAATAAAAAATTTATCAAGACACAAAAATCAAAACTAGATTAGTCTGAAAACTTGCATTTTTGTTATCAAAGTTCAGGAGAATGTGTGTTCGTGCATTTGTGGCCACATAAGGATTTATGTTTACTTAATTTTGTATTCTTTCCGCACTCCCAGTTTCATTTTGCTCTAACGACAGCTTTTTCTACCTTTTACTCTGTTGACAATCTTTTTCTCTGAGCTAAAAAAATTTCTATTAGCCATCGCAACCATCGAGAAACGCTGCTACAACCACCACAACTACCGCTAAGCCACCCTTCCTTTCCCGCCAACACGAGCACTTACGTCGAGGGTGAAGACAGTGGGATCCGCGGTGACCAGCGTGTAGTCCTGGATCGTGTTCTCCCCGACATCTAAGTCCACTGCCGGCGTGATGTCGATGGTGACGCCAATGGCGGAGTTCTCCCGGATGGGGACGGTCATGAAGGCTTGCGGGAACTGCGGGTCGTTGTCGTTGATGTCGCGTACGTTGATGTTGACCTTGACCGTGGTGAAGTAGGGACCGTTATTCTGTTGTATGGCAACGTAGACGAGTAGACGACACTTCTCGGAGAAGTGGCACAGGCTCTCGCGGTCGATGCGCGTGGCCGTCAGCAGAATGCCGGTGGTGTTTCCGACGGAAAACAGTTTGAAGTGTGTGTCCTTCTGTGGCAAGATGTTGTAGCGGAGGGTATTAAACACGTCAGTGCCCACTGGAATAGACGCGTTCGAGTCCCGCGCCAAGTTGCCCACCGTGTCTGGGACTGGCCGCTCTTCGAAGATGGTGTAACTTAGTTCTCTGTTCTGCGATGTCATGGAGGTCCTACAAAAGGCAAGAAGGTTAAGGATCAACAGAACGTGCCCTGGTCCGTGGTGGGCCAGGATCTCCATCGCTAGCTTCCAACCCAGCCCCTTCCACGTTACAATGACAACTTCGTTTTCTTTCTCCGTCAGCCCCACGTGACGTTTGCTCTCTCTCGCGTACGCCCAGTTATTTATCTTGTTTCACGTTTCTCGCTTTCCTTTTACCCCTTCCTCGTTTCCTTCCCTCCACGTGCGCGCTCAGTGTTCATGTCTTAGATTGCAAATGACGTCATCGAGTCTAGCTACGGTAACTGCGTTACCATTAACCGTTATACAACGTGATAACTGCAGAGTGACAAACACAGAAAAGAAGATCTTGATTTGTCTTGATGCGCGACGGGTCCGTGGCACAAACACTTCTCACCTCAAGTTATCGCACGCAGGAACGACTTCACTCAATTTGGCAAGCATGAAGCGTCTTCCAAAAAAGTAGAACTCCGGCTGGACAAGACCTAGCAACTAGGCCATTGTCACCCCTCACCACAATCCACCTCGACACATCCATTACTCGCAAGGTCGAAGGATGTCCTGGGCTATTGATTAGCCACTTCTTCACTTCGTTTCCCTCGTGAAACGTTCGACAAAACTAAATTCTCAAAGTCCTCCCCGTAGGCAAAAAACGAATAAAGAAGAAAAAGCTGCGCGTAAGGAACTTTCCGAAACACCCTTAGGGGACAAGTGCAGTATTACATTGCAGCAGTAGCGGTCGTTGGCAGTGGAAGCAAGTTTAGTACGTGAACAGAGTTCTGTCCCCTCTGTCTTGTCTTTCCCAAAGCTTCTTCTTTTCAGGTCACCTCTTTTCCATTAGGAGGGTCGGCGGGCGTTTGAAGGACAATTAGTTTTGTTGTCGCGCTCTAAAAGTTCCGCTGCCTCCTCTCGAGACAGAGTGTTGAACAGCCCCCCACTTCCTTGCGCGTTCAAATATCCATAAGTAGAGTCAAGGGGAGGCAAGCAGTTCGCCGACACGTTAAATTCATGAGGATTCGCGGAGGAGCCCTTGGGTTTAAGTCTATTCTAGCGCGAATCCTTTCGGTCAAATGTGAAAGGGTCAAGTGCCTCTTTGCTGTTAAAACGTACATATTTTCTTTCATACAGCTCAAAGTGAAAGTCCCACAGTGCTGCTGGAGTGGTGAGGAGAATCGATATTGATTGAAAACACAGACTCAACAAAGTGTATAATCGGAATAATCTTGTCCCTGCTTTGCTTGTTTCTGAGAACTACAACAAAAAGCATTGAAACGTTTTTACACAAAACAGCAAGCCTGGGTTTCAAATGAAACGTGAAGAAGACACAAAACTAACATGGACTTGCCGAGAAGATGAAAGACTTTAACCCGTCCCGACTGTAAACAGTTAAAAAATTCAAATGAATCCGGTCGAAAGTTCAAAACAGAAGCAGTTCTAGTCTGGAGAGAAAAGGAATTATTTTGTCGATGCCTGTGCCTTGAAGTGTATACATTGGCGGAAGGAAGGGAGGTTCAGGCAGGTGGTTAGAGGAGGTGTTGGCGCTCCAGAACCGTTTAACGCCACTTCCAGCAGCAGCTGCAACAGCAGCGGCGGCTCAGAGCCAGACGTCTTGCGTCCTCCACCTCGCCAATCTCATCGGCCACGTCTTCGGCAGGCGGTCTCGCGCGATCTGCATTCGCGACATGCGCACACGTCTCATCTGCCGTCTGGTCTCCCCGGTGGTGGCTGTCTTCGTGGCTCGCATCGGTCTCCCCGCTACGTCTGCAAAGATAAAAGACAAAGTTTAGCAGGCGGATTGGACCGGCCACATCGGCGGGAGTTATTTGCGCTGGCTATTAGCAAGGACTTGAAGGCGTACGGTTGCTTCCCTCCTACCGACTTGTTAACGATGTTTGAGGCGGGGAGAGGTCAGCGACACCACGCAGAGAAAGTTACACAGAAGACCACACAGAGCTGTTGAATGTGGGGAGGGTTTAAGGATGACACAGGATGTTGGACTTCTCAGTACCACATAAGGCGACGTTCGTTAAAGGAATCCGTTTTTCACGGGTTTTCATTCTCTTTTTCTTCTCTCTTTCTTCGTGTCCCACATTTGCTAAAACTTTCTAACGATCCATTAAAAACATCTCAACACTAAGCCGGAAGTGACTTGTAAACATTTCGATCTCGTTTTTCCCAATAAAGGCAAGTATACAGTCTTAACTATGTTCTTTCTTTTTACATGAAATAAGATGTCTTCTTTCATGAAAAATAATACGTGTGGTTTATGTCTTATTAATGCATCACCTACAACAAACATTGATAAATATTGTCATCAATGCAGCTGCTTCAATTTCTTCACCAGCAGCCAATAGCAGCAGTACTATTACCATAAGACATCTTGGACATTATTCAATTGTTTACGAAATTTAATCTTCAAGCAGGTGCTCAAATATCCAGAATTAAAGGCCTTTCTATACATAATCGGTCAAAAGCTTATAATGCAGAGACAGAAGGGGAGAAAAAAATACTTATTGAACGCTCACAACCTTTGACAAAATTTATAATGAAATACACAATCTGTAAAAGACCCGTTATCAGTGCTTTAAGCTTTGGTAGGTTATTTTTTTTAAATTCTGTTTGAAAGCGATCCTTTTAGCACATCATTGCAAGATACTGATAAGTGGGTGGGAGAAATAAGAGTTGTCTTCCCGCGACTGAGTCGCAAAGTACGGCACTGCAGAACTTTCAGCCATGATTGGTTTGACTTCTGTTTACGTGAAAAATGTTATTTCTGGCTTCAAAACCTGAGCACATTCAAGTGCAGGCTATTCATTGCATTGAGCAAACCCTGCTTTGTCATACACCACTTCATTGATCATGACATTCGCCAAAGCGGCCAACGTTGATGCATCGCGGGCTGCTTCGACACCGCCGTCACTTCAACGACCTGTCAGGGCGAAGAAGAGGCGCAGACGAGCGTTCTGGAACATCTTCGCTGCTTGCCATTGCCGAGGGTGGGGCGTCCTTTCAGTCGGAACTGATTTTATCGTGCTAAGTTGCAGACCTCGCGTCGACCGGGCGCTAATGGGTGAGCGCTGCTCGAGCGTCATGCTGCGTAACGACGAGGGCTTACTGATGAGCACCCATGCTGCTGCCGTCTTTTCCTATATTTTCATTCATGTGCGCGTGTGTTTGTTTGTTTGTTAGTAATTGTAAGAAAGGGAAAGAAAGTGAGAGATGGGGGAAGAAGAGAGGGAGGTAGAGAAAGGAGGTGAAAAGAAAGAAGAAAGGGAGAAAAGAGTGAGAAAAGGAGAAGGAATGGAGAGGAAGTAAGTTTTATCGAGCAAGCATATTCAGCAAGCCTGCGGGTAGTTCCAGGGGAAAGGAGTTGAAACTAAACATGCATTAAATAAATATCAATTAAAATTTTAATCATATCTTGCAGCAGGTAAATGCACCAAAATAAAAAGACAAAGTACACACACACACACACACACACACACACACACACACACACACACACACACACACTCTTACACTGTCTTCCCCCTCTCTTTCTCACACACACACACACACACATTCCCACAGTTTATCACACACATTCTCACACTCGCTCACACACACGCGCGCGCGCGCGCGCACACACACACACACACACACACACAGACACACACACACACTTTCTATCTAATGTATAATTGTTCATTAGTGCAGCATATTTCTTTTTCCTCCGTCTTACTTAGTAAGCATGTGTAATGATGTTGTTATCAGATATAAAGCATTGTACGTTTTAGAGGGAATGTGGAAGAGAAAAAGAGAGAACTACTTTCAGATTTTTACACATTATCTGTTATCAATATTCCTATTTTTTTTACCTTATTAACAAGTATAGTTTTCAAATGTCACACCTTAATCAAAACAGTGCACGATAAATTAAAGGTCAGCCTTAGCGATTAAAAAATTATATATACACATACAGGGTTAGGGTAGGAGAATGGTTTTCTTCTCGTGACAAGAGTCAGTGTATATGTTATATATCCTGGCCAGGGTATCCTGCTTCGCCGGGCTGATGTCCGCCGTTACTTCCTCCAATTGTACCAACTTTTGATCTATCTCATCATTGGAGTTAAGCTTAGTCAAGCGGCAAGTCGACGTAGCGAAATAGTGAAACATACATTTTTATCCCCACAATGTGTGGAGGGAAGTAAGTGAGATAAGAAAAACTGATGTAGTGCCACCCGCCAAGCCACTCACTCGTTCTTAATCAGTCGCTCGCTCTTCCATCTCTAACTCCTGAAACTAGCTTCCCATTACCTCCTTCCCCCAATCCTCCCCCTTCTATTCTCTCTCTCTCTCTCTTTGTCATCAGCGCCGTCTCAGATAACGAAGTTGTCCACATAGCCATTATCGAAACGAAAACTCCTACTGATTTTAGAAGACCGATAAGAATTTGCCGATGTTTCGACACAACCTGCTCTTGTTATAATATATAACACTTCAAATAATTAACATTTTTATCCTTAAATACGTATATACAAGAGCAACAGACAGACAAAATAAATATACATAAATAGTAAAAAGTAATAGAGACAAATAAAAAGAAAACAGAGGGAGCCATAGGAAAATCTTTACCTTTCCCCACTAACGATTCATTAGAACGAGTGTTGAAGAGTCTTTCTGTAATAAAATCCTGGTTTAGATGCTGTCGGAGATTATTTAAAACACAAGGAGATATAAAAAAACATGTTTGTATGATCTTCGAGCGACAAGCAACAGCACGAATTGCGAAGACTATCTTGACATACAGCATGAAATAATCTCCGGTATAAAATGGCACGACAGTCTGCCTCGTTACTCGATGTGTCCAATTAAAGACATTTTTTTTTCACGGAGGTCTCTTCGTTTCTTTCCCAATCTCTCAATCTTTCTCTGACTCTCTCTCTCTCTCACATACACAGACACACACACGACACTTAGACACAGACAGGTGGTCTAATGAAGATCGAAAATACACAGGGGAAGGGTTGAGGGGTGGAGATGAAATCAAAGAGTAAGAATTCATCGCATTGTTCGGAGCTGAGACAGGGTGGTTCGTTTGTTGTCAATAACTATCACGCAGATCGTTATAAAATTGAGAGAAGGCAGACGCTGAAAAGAAACGTTAAACAAACATCGAAAAAAAAATAAACATAAAAATTGAATAGTTGCACTAACAACAGCTTCTTTGATGTGGGCGTTACAAAGATGTCCATTCAAAAGGCCGAGATGCGGTTATTAATTCGTTACTGAGCTTCACTTAATTCTAGCAAATCTTAGTGGCACGTCTCTTCAAGAAAACCCTTTCATCTTTTTGTTTTAAGCTTTTGAGGGAAAATTAAATAAATCTCATGGATCTTT
Source organism: Marisa cornuarietis (assembly GCA_004794655.1). Taxonomy (NCBI): domain Eukaryota; kingdom Metazoa; phylum Mollusca; class Gastropoda; order Architaenioglossa; family Ampullariidae; genus Marisa; species Marisa cornuarietis. The sequence continues at coordinate 7,710,616 of SMMW01000003.1, read as the reverse complement.
TTATTATCATGTCTTTGTAGTATCCTTTGCCTACATTTTCTGCACCGAGTACTCAAGTTACTTTGAGAACTGCTTTTGTTTATTTTCGAGATCTGAAATGTTTTGCAATCTGCTACAGAACTTCTCGAGCTTTCAAGATGCATCCTTGGCATGGCGTGAAATGGCTGACAGTGTTTTTTCTACCAAAATGAGATCACTGTTCGTTCTGCCAAAACGTACGTCTTTCCCTCCATCTGGTTTTTCCACTCAGGTTGTTCAGCCCAGACTGCCGACAAGCCACAAGTCTCCCCTCCGCTTGACAAGCGTGTTGACCATTCTTGACCTTGTCTGCTATCTCCGCACCAGCTCCTTGTTTCCACGCGAATTGTGGAATTATTGCTAGTAAAGATGTCACTGGGGGAGACGCACAGTCAGCTTAGAGGGGGCCGAGACATCTTGGGGCTGTTCTCACCCACCCCGACACCAAACATCCCAACCTCGAAGACCAAAATCTGGGGAAGGAAAGTAAGCAACAGGTAAATGTCCCTCCGTTCCTCTCTCGTTTGGTTCCTCCAGAATAATCCAAGGTACGAAGAACACCTTAATGTGATTTTAGTCTGCGTAAGTGGTTCCTTGGATGTCGCTTGCGGTGTCTAAGCCATTCTCTGGAGGTTGTGAGGAGTGTGTGTGTTTGTGTGTTGGGGGATTGCATTAAACGGGCAATGAAGCTGTCGTTGGAGGAACAGGGAAGGCCAGGAAGATTTGAACACTGTCTAGCAGCGCGTGTCTTGTTGCTTTTGTGCCGCCTTGAGGGGCGCTGGCTTGGCTGACGATGAGGCCAGGCTATGCCACATGGATAATGCTGCGTAACCTAATTTGGGGGAGATGGGGATTTGGTTTTAAATCGTAGAGATCTTTTGCTCACACCACCTCCACACACCACTAATCATGCAGTTTTTGCACGGTGTCAGGACTGCCAAGGGAAACAATCACCTATATACACAATCATCGAGGCATGGAAATACATTGTCACAGAGTCTGGAGACAAATAAGTGCTATCCCACACAGAAAACCCGAGTTCCAAGCTACATAACTGATTCTTATCATGAACATAAAAACTATGGGCCACGAGGGTTTCTCCTGATGTAAAAGGAGTCGATAAAAGTACTGACTGCCAGGCGAGATACGAAGTGTACTCGAGTGACGTAACACGTTCCAGGCCTGTTGATGCTTGAGAGCAGTGCTAAGACAATCACAGCGATAAGGGAGCGACGACAAATTGCCTGCACTGTCTTGGTAACGGCCCTCGGAGACCTTCAGCACTAAGTCAAGTAGGTCCTCCACAGGTGGGACTTCCTCCGACTCTGTTAATACAGAGATGGAAACTGTTCATCCCACTGTGGCGAAAACCGGAAACTCAATCATCAGCCAGCATCACTGTATGATTGCAGACAGTCAGAAATGTTGTCAAGTGTGGGGGGGTAATTAGGAAGATGGCAAAGAAATAGGTTATGGACAACTCTGCAATCAGGTCTAGACGATCTACAGAGAACACGATGGTACTGACGGGGTAAGTATTGGGTGGGGCTGGAGTATGTCAGGGTAGCATACCTCGTGGAGTGGGTAGAAAGTTAGAGAAGAAACATACACAGGGGATGGTGGGATCGAAAGAGGCTAATAACTATGATGAAACGATAGTGACAGACAATAAGCAGACTCTTCCATAGACAACAGGAGAGAAAGAGATAAAGGGGACCGAACAAGGGGAACAAATGGCCTACCCTGGGTACCCGCTCACGATAGTGAGAAGCAGAGGATAGAAGGGAAAGAAAAACTATGGTTTCCATCGTGGAGTTCGAAAAAAACCAAAGAGAGAGAGAGAGAGAGAGAGAGGATGGGAGATACGCATACCTTTCCATAACAGAAAACGTTAACAAACAAAAAGACAATAAAGCTGTATACATCGCTGTCTGAGCCACATGAAATACATCGCAAGTTTTCCTGCTCTGCAGCACAGACAATAAATACAACTATTACATTCAACACCACATATCCCTGACCAATCTATCAAAAACCAGCCCACAAGGCAGACAGTCAAACAGTCCGAGGGGAAAAAAAAACCCGTTGAAAGAATTACAGCGCTCAGCTCTCTCTCTCTCTCCCTCTTGCGCGCGAATGCAAACAGTTCACAAGTGTCTGACATGTTTCCGCAGGATGGATGGAGGATAGATGTTCATTTAATGGCCGCTCCTTCACGTAATTTTCACGTCGACGTTAACGTTCACCGTCGTTCGATCCGTGCTGCACCTTTTGTAAACACACCTGACATTGGTTAATCCATTAGCTATCTCCGGGGAAATCTTGATACCCGGCATCATCGACTAATTATTGCGTACCGCCAGCCTCTTCCCTTTACCCTCCTCTCCTAAATCTGTCTCTCGCGTGGAATCATGCGAGAATATCTATGCTTACATATATCTGAGTTGGACATGCGAGTTATGCCAGTTGTTCCCGTTACGTGACTCCGGTCGTTTGCCGATTATCGCTTCAACGGATTTAACTGCCCTGAGCTTAAAAAGGCGTCTGACGTTTAGTTTCATGGCAGGTATGACACACAATCCTTCAGCAGATAGAGAACCTGTGGTGTTTTTTTGTAAAAAAGACCATAAACAGAACATAAAGTGACGGTTGAAAAATCCAGAAATTCTTATCAAATCCTGATTTGATACTGTCTGGCTTGCATCACACGTGCAAACGGTGGGAGAGGCCAAAACACAGCGACATAAAACTTCCCGCCTGAAACGGAATTGCTCAAGTGGCAGAGAAGCATGGCGAAACTGCGACTGGCTGTCATAAATACTTGGGGTGGCATTTAAAGGTCTTCTATAGTACGAACGCTCTTGCTTATGACTGAGTAGAACTCAGAGCAAACCTGGGTGAATGCTCCTCTATCGTTCTCAAACTACAGGTCAACACAATCACTATGAGAATGAGAGGTTAAACTGACAGATAACGTTTGCGTTGTCAAGGCTTTAGCCAATGGGAGAGCTGGGACAATATGGTGATTAGGCATAGTCAACCGTGATGTCACGGGTTTGATATCGTCTGGTACACAAAATATTTGTAGACTGGTATCACGAGAACATAGAATAGTTATTCACCACTCGGGATAATAGTACCTCACATAGGTCAGTCTAGTGATCGAAAAAGCGGTTTGCACCGTACTAGATTTTTTAATTGACTGAACATATAGGAAAAAACTCACAGAGGAAACCACTTACATGAAGAAAAAAAAAGAGTGATTAAAACAAGGACTAAGACATCGAAGGATTCTTGCGTGAAATACTTAAGAGATTCCGTATCACAAACATATACAAAAGATTTACGACTGGAAAGAAAATTTGTATCCCTCCGCACCATTATTTCGCACTCATTTGTCTCTTCTTGGTAGAATTAAAGAAACTATCTTAGTTTGATTTGAGTATTTTTCCCTGTGCGTGCTTGTGCCTGTGCTTGTGCGCGTTTGCGCGCTTGTCGCATCTACAGATGCGTTCGCTTTTCTCAATTTGTCCTACAATGTCCATGTTATGCATTTTGCTAACTTTACTTCATTTTATGTTCAAACTTTGCTCTTAACTATCTTCTTCCCCTCCTTCCCCCCCCCCGCAATCTCTTCGTGACGCATTTCCGATCATAACAGCAAACATACGGGTTAGAGTACCGAGAAATACGGGTAGACACACGATCATCATGGACCGGGCTGCTAAAGGACAGAACTATGAAATCAGCTGATAAGAGCCGCGGCAAGACGCTGAACCTGCGCCGTGTCAGGTACGCGACCCCACTGTACCTGCCGCCAACGGATACGAACCCCAGATAAGGGACACGTCAGCTTTGTCCTAACGATCCTGACGCGTTTCTGAGTGGTTCTGTAGCCTTGGGAAGAGAGGTATGATGAGTAATAACCACGCTAACGGCTCCGCTCTTATGGCGGTCATTTAGAACCGCCGTGGCGTTTACCTGGAGATAAGAAGTGCGGAATTGTGCAGACGCTGCCACAACCACAACCGTCGTCTTAGTTCGGTGACGTTAAATGACCACTGAACCCACCGCGAACTTCCTTTCCTCCCTCCCATATCTCCATCCATACCCTTGTTACCAAGTGTCGGCCAGACTCTCCGGAGACATGCTAGCCACACAGGCACTCCGCATCGCAATATAAATGAACAACCCATGGAAAGAAGGGTATGAATGGTGATTATGGAGAGAGGAAGGGGAATAATTCTGCATGGCTTTGATGGTCCTTGGTTCAGCTTGAGTCTCACCGTTATTTCGTATTCGTTTTGCGTGTCTTTGTGGTTCCTTCGGCCGTGTACTCGCTACATTATCCTCATTGTCCATCCGGGTATTTACTGCATAATACTGACCGCTGTTACATCAGCAGGCAGTGACCAAAGGTCGCTTGACGACCTGGTTGATAGTTTTGTTTAGTCCTTGTTACTCCTTGAGGAACACAGGACCACAAGCTGAGATGCAACTAATTTTCCTACCGAGTTGGGTGACTTGCATTTGTAGAATTTAACTTTTCTAAGTTTGAAAATATGAAAAACATATCTTTTGTTTCGTTCTAAAGTCATATTTATTCTTTCTTAAAAAAGTAACATTCCTGTTTTACTTTATTGTTCTGAATATATTTTGTTTTTATATTTTAGTTTGTTACATTAAGAAGTGTAAAGACAAAATTAAGGAAGCTATGCTCATATTTCGCCCAACTCAGTAGAAAAACGGAATTTGGTTCTCGTCTGTCACGTTACTTTTACGTCCACGTAGCGTCTGCAGCCTGTCTCGCACACCCCAACATGCCTAAGTATGTCCAGCATCGAAGATTTACCAGGGCAACCCCTTCTCGCAGGGTGTTGTCCTGTACCCTTTATCCCTCCCGGAACAGCTCCCAGCCCGGCGTCCGCCCACAGCATTCACGAAGATTATTCTGAACTCTCCCGACTCCCTATTTGGTTTCACCTATGACCTCTGGTCCACCCCTTGAACGACAGCCACCCCCTCTATTACTTCGCTGTGATTAGCAACAGGGGACGATGTAAACTGTTTCCGGGACTCACTATGAGATTACCTTCAGCACGAAAGCCTTCAGAAAATGTTCTGCACCATCCTGTTGGAGCGCGCTTTGTTATGCAAACTCTTTTGTTCAATAATCTGATAATTTTTCTATTTTTAACCACTCTGCTGCGTGATTTCTGTCAGTGGGCCTGTAAAATGCCTCATTCAATCTCCTCCGTTGTCTGTCTCTAGCTTTCTTGAGTCAGACCACTACTGTTTTTTTTTTTACATCCATTACGTGGGCCGTAAAAAGGTCTTGTGAAATGTAAATCATGTGGATTAAATTTTTAGTTATTATTCGACAGGCTGAAAAAGCGTCTCTAACGATCGCACGAAAATTTTATTTTCAAATAAATGTGCGCACTGGCTTAAAAAAAAATGATGGAATGGGGAAAGAGAATTAGGAATGTGTGTGTGTGTGTGTGTTTCCGTGTGTATATGTGTGTGTGTGTGTGTGTGTGTGTGTGTGCACGCGCGATTGTGTGTTATGCTTGTGTATGTGCATGAGCACGTGTTTGTAAAAAAAAATATATAGATAGAGGGGGAGAAACTACCGAAGTAGAGGGGACTTTAATGTGTGAATGAGGAGAACGAAAATTAGAACAAGAAAAACCATCACTTAGCTTTCATCGCGGCATATCCCCCCTCGTCTAATGACTTTTCAACATGTCCTCGCCGGGTATTGATGACCCGCGCGAGCCTGTCAACACAAACCCTTTAACTTGTCTTCTACTGTCCTTTGACAACTTACAGACAAAACGAGAAAGTGTTAGCCTCGGAGAAACAACACTTTGAAACACAAGCCTACACCTTGATTGTCGTCTGACTGGTCCATGGCGTACAGACAAGACTCGGGATGGCGGCCCCCCCCCCCCGAGACATCCCAGACTGGCATCACGCTCTGCAGGCAGGTCCCTTCTACCGTGCCCTTCGATCTGACCCAATGGCCCTCAGTCAAATCACAATCGATGGATGCTGGACCACGTGGAGAGAATTAGTCCACCGTCTGTCCAGGAAGCCGGAAGTTCCCGGACCTGAGCTGTTAGTTTGCCAGGCTGACCGAGACTTTGCTCGGACCGCCTAAAGGCCCTTCTTTGCCGGACAAATAAACGTTTGACCAAGTATTTACATGATAGTTATACAGACACAGATACACGGATATAGACACACGCCTTGTTCCAACGTGCACATATATTAATGGAGACATATGCACGTACAGGGAAAGAGAGAGAGAGAGGGGGGATAAGGGAGACCAGTATAAGAAAAGAGAGACAAAGGAAGGTAGAAAAAAGCGAAAAAGGGGCTAGATTTTGCAGCTTAATAAAAACTAGATTATGTGTGTGACTAAATGTAGGTACATAATGACACCAGCGTACAAAGACCATGACTTGCTTGCTCATGTGTAGACAAACACAGCGCTGACATGTTAATAGTTAAATTTTTCGGCTTAAATAGAGAGAGGGGTAGAGACGGAGGAAGATAATGAGATAACAAGCAAAACGAATAAGAGAGAAAGAAACAGAAAAAAGAGATGGGAGGGGGGGAATTATAAGGAACGGAGAAATTTCAAACAGCTTCTGCAAGCCTTCGTTCGTAAGCTCGGTTGACGTGCAGAGAAACATCCTGTGACTCTCATTACCACCCTGCTAGCCCGCCTCGACATGCAGTGTCACTGCTAATCCCCCATCACATCATTGACACTGCTTCCTTACTTACCCGCCGTCCTGTCTCCTTCCTTCGTCATTTCCAGGACAACAAATGCACGTGCATTATGAATGTAATGAATGCAGCACGTCTTCCGGTCAGACGCAGACGCCAACCCTGTTCCTACGGCAATTATTTCGCACCGTGCGCAGCAGGACGCAAAGCCGGAAATGACGTCAGCTCCGCCTGACGAGAAGGGATCAAGTGTGTTGAGGCCGGGGGGGTGGGGGGTAGGAGGTGAACCAGGGAAGTCTTCCAAGATTCCTCACATGAAAAGGACTGACAGTCAACTAGGCCCGCTTGTTGCTCACTTTCAGTGACTGTTTATAGCATCAACGAGCTGCTGGTGTATTCTCTGCTGGACTAAAATATCTGCTGCAGACGACAGAGTAAGGTTTCTTGTGTGACGCACATTCATTTTTTTTATCATTGAATTCTATTGTTAGTTGTCCCCAGTGCCTTCCGCTACTATCTAACATATTTTCTTTCGTCCGGAGAGCATGCATCGCGTTGGTAATGTCAATGGGATGTAATTTATTTCTTTGACGCGAAGAAAAATTATAGCATTACCTGCGGACATGCAGGTAGCAATCAGACAGAAATAAATATTCCTGGTGCTTTTAGTGCGATACGGGTAGATTTGGTAGTAGGTACAAAACTATTCAAACTGGTTTTGGTTCTCAGCTACTAATTAGTTTTGTTTTTTGGTGGCGATGGTTTCTGTCGTTCTTGTCGGACATCTTGTTTTTCTTTTCCTTACAGATGCTGTATATCCCCATTTCCCCAATCCCCGCAGAAGCGCAGAAACCGGAAGCTACAAATTGAATGGCTACGACTCACGTCTGCTTTCTTTCCCCGTTCACCAGCAACTAAGAGAGCGTAAGCATTTGCCTCCCGTTCTGTCAGATCTCCCACAGATGGCGCGGTGTCTGAGCTTCCTGGACGGGATTTGTCCGGTCACTAAAGGGGCGCGCGGGAGATTATCTCATGTTCCCTTTCACCGCTGCCCGTATATTCTACAAAGCAGATTACTCCAGAGATTATCTGACGTTACCTTTCACCGCTGCCCATACATTATGCAAAGTAGGGATAAAACTTGGCTTTTTCTTAGACCGTTATTGTCGTCATCAAGTTCAAGATGAAGACTAGAGCAAGTAGGCTCATCTGGCTTTGCTTATTCATGTCCCTGTGAGGTTTTTACAGAAACGTAGTAAGACGTGATGTCACCAAAATTAGAAAAAACCCCACAAACACCGACGTTGCACTGAAAAAAAATCTGATCAATAATAAAGAAGCATCAACGTCACTATACGCAGATTTACTCGCGACCTGCGAAACTCAATATTGTTCAGGCAATAATGACCCCGAGGTTTGAGTGTAACACACTTTTTTTTCTGGCGGACTGTATTGAGAATCGGAGGGTATAGTGTTCGAATCTCGTATAAGAAACTTTTTTTTTTTGATTGGACATGCTGGCTGTACCCGTCGAATGCATTCTTCTCACACCCCGTTTTTTCCTTTTTTATCATCCTCCTTGGTGCGAAATCGCTGGAAGGCGAAAGCCGTTTTCAGTTAAATCAACCAGCCATCCCGACCGGAGACTCTCCAGGCTTGAACACTGTGCTCTATCATGAACTGAACTAAGCTGCCAATGTCGCAAACGTAAATGCAGCGAAAATTGAAACGTCTCGCCTTCAACACGGATCCAAAAATAGTTACCATCCCACCCACCTTAACCACACATTCTCTCTCGCTCTTATCCTCTCTCTCTCTCTCTTTGCTTCACGTGACCTTAGTTACCAGTAGCAGATGTTCGGAGACAACCTCGGGAAATCAGAAGCGAATTCACCAAGTGAACATTTCTCAGTCCTCTTGTCTGCACGTGCATTTCGTTGAGGTCAAAGACTGACCAGGACAGTCCACAGACTTGTAGGCGGTCGTCTGCAGGAAACCCACACCACCTCACTCAAAGAGGCGCTCGCTTGCAAATAAAACGAACAGAAAAAAATGTCTACGACGGAAATGGATCCTCGGGTGGCTGCTCTTCTACAGCTCTCTGTCACGAAGCCATGGCTGCGCAAAGCCAGTTTGACGGAGGACAGCGCGTGCTGCGGCGGGAGGGACAGGGAATGGCCGTGCAAGCACACAGTGCGATTGCTTACTTTTAATCCCCCACCGCGTCGGGTCCTGAATGTCTCCACCTTATACAGTGACAATAGACGTGCTTCTTGTATCTGTACTCCGAAAATAACACACCTGGACTTTATCAACTCCTCCATTTCCTCTCTTATTCTTGTATTTCTCTCTAATCTCGCTGATTTTTGCCTTTTTCTTTTTTCTCCGCTTCCTATCTGAAATACAATTGAAAAGTCTGAAAGGTTTCTGTTTCTTTATGCCCCCTGTTGTCAGGAATAATGTCAGTAGAGTCGCGCCCTGCCAACACACAATCTTTATCTTCTGGGGTTTGATTACCATATAGCGGTGGTCCGCCTTCTGATGTTATCATGAATCTGTTTACCATGATTAATGTTCCCTGCTGATAACGGCCGATAATTAGACATCAGTAAGAAAAGAGAAAACTTCTCTATATCTCGCTCAGTCTGCTGGTCTGTTACTGTCCTCTCAGATTGTAGGACTGTCTGGGCACGCACATACGCATGCACAAGCGCATGTGGATAAAACGCGTACCCGAGAAACCATGCGCGTGCACACACACACACACACACACACACAGAACACACACACACACACACACAGTACTCATCCTACTGCGAACAATGTTCCAGTACCCATCCGTACCCAGTGCCACTGCACACTGTTCATGTCACATTACAAGAACCCTGGCAGCACGCCTGGCGAGAAAGACTATCAGGTTTTCTCAAAGAACCCGAGATAGATAATACCCGTGGTAGACTACCATTGACCCGCTGCCACGCCCTTTTCTCCCGGCGGCGGCAGATCCATCTAACAGGCACACTCCCTCCTCTAACATCTGCGTCCCCCAGAATCTCATCGCAACCTGATTTTCTACAGCAGTGGCGTCAGCATGTTTTGTGACTTGACACGTATTATTGAATTGTTCCCCTTTCCCCCACTTTCTGTGTCTGCCTCTCCCCCTCCCGCTCCAAGTCAGATCACTTGTGTGCGTGCATCGCTGGAGACCAGCATCGTTTCCATATCTCAAGATCCTCCATTACTGCCTAACAACCAATAACATGGTAAGAATTATATGTATTGAATGTGCGTGATCAACTTTACTGCCTGGTTTTACTTTGGTTTCAACTTGACATTAGCATGTAAAGGACCTGTTTAAATCCTTGTTGTACTCTGGGGCCAAGTGCACAAGAAATCGTTAGGTGCTAGCTCTATAACTAACACCAAGCATTCAACTTAAACCTTTAACCGTAGGCAATATAGTTGACTGCTTATGTTAACAACGGATCGTTATGCCCAAGCTAGTCAGTCAACACCTTGTTCTTATCTTATCGGTTCTTATACTGCAGGCAGTTTTAGCTGACTGCTTAGTGTTAGTGTGCAGCTTCATGCTACTGGCCCCAGCTGTATGTTGTGGCTGTGTGGGTAAAGGTGCAGTCTGGGAAACTACGTTAAACTACGTGTAAATAAACGGCATTTAGACATAGTACGATGCACCAACTCATAATATTTGAATTTCTCTCTCAAGCACCAGAAATTCTTTCATGCAACTGCTATGTATGTATTCATGCTGGGTGATCAAAAGACAAGAACACACACACACACACACACACACACACACACACACACACACACACACACACACACACACACAAAGTTGAGGCAGGAAATAGGGATTTCCCTTAGCCTAACTTTCGTAAGGGCACTGGATGTTCCTCGATTTAATCTCTCCTGTTGTTCGTCTCTCTTTTTGATTGTTCTTGGCCTGCGCAAGGCCGTTTGCACTTGTATATCTTTTTTCACGAAAAGTTTCTGCGTCCTGTTTTCATCTTGGTCATCATGTCTGCAGTTCCTTGCTTGATAGAATTATTTTCTGAAATTAAATCTTTTGGGTCTGATTACCGACAATGTACTTTTCGTACTTACTCGTCTACAGACTTGGTGCTTCATCAGTTCATCTCTCGCTGCTTACATTTTGGATTTATGCATGTACTTGACTGGGACTGCACACAGCTTCCTGCTCCATTAATTATCTCAATTGCATCTTGCCCACTGATATTTCCTCTGTTCCAAAATTAATGACCATGTTCCTATTGGCACATTTGTATTATTATATTATGTGTATTCTTGTTTTTGTAAAACGCTTTGGGCCTGGCTTGACGGAGAGGAAATTCGCTCTAGAAATAAACATTATCATGAGAAGGAAGACAAAGATCAACAAAACCATTTTAGTTGTTGATACACAATTTTTCTTATTCTTTGCACACATCTTTGTGAACAGAAGAGAAAGATCAACACTATAGTTGTATTCGTCAATGTAAGTTATTTTTCTTATTCCTTGCAGATAGTCTTCTTATTCTTATAGACGCCGACTGCCAACAAAGCCAAGTGCTCTCCTCTCTACATCCAACTCTCGTTGCCAGACACCTTCTGTGTGTGGAGGCTTCAAGTACTCCAAACCAGACACCTTCTGTGTGGAGGCTCACAGTTCGCCCCTTTTCGACGATACTCGAGCAAGCGGAAATTACTTTGATGTAGCTAAACACCAAAGGTTATTTTCATAAAAGCAGCCCGGCATCAGCACTCTCTAGCCTCCCCTGACACCCTTCCATCTACGCTTCCTACAGTTTGATATCTCCTCTGTGTGTGTGTGTGTGTGTTAGTACACGTCACAGTGCAAAAGCAAAAAGAAAAAAAAGCTGCCATTTAATTATATATTGATACCCTGATTGCTTTCATCACCAGTTATAGCTGCTGAAAAACACCTGTTTACCTCTTTGAGAGTGAATTGCTCAAGTACAAGGAGTGTAAGAGTTTATCTGAAACATGGCTAATTGCTCTCCATATTTAGCCAATTATCAACAGAGAAGCATAAAGTAATGTACGCATAAAATATACAATTTAGAGAATTGAAAAGGGCAACCTGTACTCATGAAACGCTGACAGTTTTTGTTCGAATTGTTTATCGTGTAATACCCAAAGCCAGTCAGCCAACAGATGTTCTAATTTACCTGAAACCCAGCAAAGTACACAATGACTGCTAGCTTTTCCTTTTATTAAATATACATTTCTGCAGACACATGAGAAGATTAAACAACAATTTCTTGGAAGAGTAAAAAAGAAGTGAACTGATCAAATGTAATCAGTAACCAAGTAGCAGGTGAAAGAGGACACGGCCAGTTGGCGAATAAACAAACAACAACCCGTCGAGGGGGAAAAGGCCAGGGGACTGTGTTTGAAACAGACACCAGTGTGGGTAACTTTCACAGTAGCAGCCTCCAACATAAAGGTCACGCAAAACAGAGACCAATTTGCTTCGTTATCTTGAAGTCCTGCCAATAAGATTACTAGACAGAGAGAACACCAATACCCCGAGTAACACTCGAAAAATGAAGCGCATCGATTTGAAACTCCTGGGTAATTGGCAAATTTCCAGCGTTCAATGTAATTTTATCAGTAAATTTAAGTTCTGGCCAAGTCAGCCTAGTAAGTTTTTTTTTCATTCTTCTGACCCAGTAAGTAAACAAGAGAAACCCAGTGATAGTGGACACAGGGGTAAAACTTGCACTCGGTACTCAGTGCCATTGCTTACGTTTCATCCCCTGATCTTGTGTGAATAAAGTCTGTACAAGGCAGTAGCTAGGGACTTTCTGGTTGTGTTCGTAACTTCATTCCATACATAAAAGACGCTTACAATTGTCTGAGTCCACACAAGCTCGAAGCGGCGCGCGCGAACGCACGCACACAAACAAACATCTCTCACAATCGAAGGTAATTTCGCTTATCTCTGGGTTGGGGTTTGGATGGAGAGCCACAACAACAGGGTTTAAATATAAATCAGTCGAGCGTGGTATGTAATTAAGCTTTGGTGGCGTTTGCCTCTTTCTCTCCTTAACAGAAATGAATGGAATGTTATTGTGCCGCCTACCTCACTAATTTTCGCCAGAACTCTACCTGTGCATCCTGCCTGCTGGTCGCCATTGTAATTACAATACCTGGTAATCACACTTGCAGCACCTGTCATCCAGTAATCGATTGCCGCAAGACGGGTAAAGAAAACAATCTTTCTCCCTCTCTCTCTCTTTCCATCTTCGGCTTTTGAATGCAACTGACAAAGTCACGGCTCGAAAAAAATAAATCTGACATCAAACAAAATCTTCCTTTAAAATTTTTCACGGAGGATTCAATGCGGTTCGTGAAAACAAACAAACGAGGTTAGATGAACAGAATAGGACGACGAGAGAGGATGGAGCGACATTGCATGACGTAGAGACAGAAGAAAACGTGAAAGACGATCCTACACTCACCTTGCGCGAGTCACTTTCACGTCGATCGTAGATCGCGTTGGTCACGTGTCACGAACACGAGGCTCATCGAATGGCTCGTTATCGCCGTCAACTGCGGGAAAGCCGCTGCAGGGAGCATCACAGTACATGAGACGTGTAGACGAACACCAGCTCCGCAAAAAGCATGAAAACGCCTCAAACACAGCGTCCGTTCAAACTGTTACTGGGTGGGTGGCCGCCTCGTGACCGCCTCTGACCCCGTTGTAGAGCAAAGAACTTTCACAAACTACTCAGTAATTAGGTGTAGATTCCGTTCCAGACTGTTTATCTCGCTTGTCACAGGTTAAAACAGGTATGGCAAGGTGGATCCTCCCACGTGTGTAAATATTGTTACGTAAACTGAAAGCCCAACGCAGGATTAAAAAGAAAAGGGGGAGGAAAACTTACGGTTCGGTCCAGCAGACGACGAAAATCTTGGAAAATATTTGCAGCAGATGATAATGAAAATAAATCGACAGAAAACTGCAGAAAGCCCATAGGGTTAAAACGGAAAAAAACCACTTCACATACACAAATTCGTTAGTAGAAAGCCCAAAGGTTCATGGGAGTCCTCCTCATCTACCGTGTCACGTCTGCCGTAAGTAAGCGTGACATCACACACGTGACACATACGCACAACCCTCACGTCACTTCCGAGAAAGTGAACATAACTTGCGGTGACGACGCACGGCGAATGCTGCACGGACGCTGTGTTTGATTTTTCTTTTTCTCCTTTCTTTCCTTCTCTCTCTCTCTTTTTTTTTCAAACTGGGTGGGTCACAATTGACACGTGATCAAACTAAAGAGTTTTGCTGAGGGGTAGGCGAGGCGACCGAAATCCATTAGGAACGTGACCATGCGGCCGGCGAAGGAGAACAACGCCGCCACCATGCCATCTCACGAGCGGCTGTCGGACCAGAATGAAAGTAAAGGGAAGCATCAAGCCATAGGCTTCTGGGTGGATCTTTCCCCCCGACTCGCGCCGTCACGACCGCTTTTGTGTGTGTGCGTGCGTGCCGGGGTTCCCCTACCGCGGCGTGTGCGTGCGTGCGACGGAGAAACGCGCGCGCGCGCGCGCCTGCACCAGCCCCTCACCTCCTCCACGGCCGTTCGCCAGCCAGAAGATGGTTCAGAGCTTGACGAGAAAAAAGGAGAGAGAGAGAAGTTGGGGGGGGGGATTGGGGAAGAGGACGAGCATAGTGTGCGCGCTAGCTTCGCGGAGTTCGTGGGTGGTTGGATGGAAAGGGATGCGGTACCGCGCGACGCGACAGACTTTGCCGTGATTGGAGACACTTCGCCAGATGCCAGAAAGAGACATGTGTCATGCCAAAGGTCATGTGGTTTGTAACCAGCGGGCCAGATGAAAATTGAATACACTTGTTCCATTTATTCCGTTAATTTGTTTTAAAGAAAAATGTCATGCAATAAAAAATTGATGATAGAAAAACAGAGAGTGGGCGGGGGGAGGGAAATGGAATGGGTGTTGTCAAGTGATCAGGGGGTGAGTATGTTTGAGTGGCGGGCGGGGATGGGGGAGGGGGGGTGAGGAGACTCGATTGTCTGCAAATATACTACGATATTGTCTGATTCAATGGCGGGATCACAGCATTAACCTTTCCTGTCAGTTTTCTAATACATTAGCGCTGACCTGTTTCGGCTTCGTGTCGGTCCTGGTTACTAGCAACTGCGGGAAAGTGGTTAATCAGCTTGGAACGTTTGCGAAAAGCTGCAAAACATCTATAGATTGTGTACACGACAGCGCGAACTTCCCCTAACTCTCTCCAGACATCTAGAAACATAAAGGACTTTAAGCTTTTAGATACTTTGTCAGGGACAGACTTTTATTGCATGTGTGTGTGTGTGTGTGTATATATATATATATATGTGTGTGTGTGCTTTTCTGGGGTGTAGTGGAAGAGAGTCTGTGTTCATGTTAGTATGGAGAAAAAGAAGAGAAAAGTGAGAGAATGAAGGAGAGAGAGAGAGGTTAGAGCAAACAAGCAGAGAGGAAATCAAATCTACATTCCGGGCACACCTCATCTCGCTCAAGAGGCCCCCAGTCTTTCCACTGATAATGCTGTGAGTGCGCTACTTTAAACGCGGCGTATAGACAACACACAAACGATTTTAAGAAGATTAAAGCAATAAACTCAATGACAGCTCAGCCCCTCCAGCGTCACGTATCGGGTTCTCGTCACCCCAGTCCACCCATCATCTGTGGACTTAGTTTCTGTGTGTTCCCATCGAATCAACAGATGCTCTTTTTTTTTTTTTTTGCTGACTACCTATCTGTCTTGTTTCCTCCTTGGTCCTTTATCTTTCCTTTTCTTTCTCCCTTCCTCCAAATTATTTGGTTCCTCCCTTCTCCATTTCCATCCACCCACCCTTCTTTCTTTTTTTCTCTCTCTCTTTCTTTTCTTTCCCAAACGAAACAAAAAAAAAGCAACAAAACTTAAATTGTCGATGATTCAACACTAAAAATTTCCGTTATTTGATGAACGGGTCACTTTTCTAAAGCCGAGATGAGGTTCGTGACATAAAGGAAAGTGAACCTTAACCATTCGATCTCAAGATTTCTTTTTTTCTTTCTTTACCCTCGTAACAGTTTGCGCGGGGATTTCCGTGAATGCGCAGTGCTTTTAAGATGACGTTTTTGAATTAAAAAAAAATTATGAAGAGTACTGTTATTGCCGAAAGGCACGCACGAAGCATCACTGAATATTGCCTATAAACATGCAGCCCTGTGCCCCACTCTCTCAATCCGTTTGTCACTTGGTCTGCTTGTCCGCTGGCCTAGTTGCTTGTGCTGTCTTGTCCGTCTTTCTTATCATCATGTCACCTGGGACCACGTGCGTCTTCTTTGTCCTCAATTTCCTCTTCATTCTTCTTCTTTTCTTCATATTTTTTCTTCATTTAGCATGTGGGCCGATATTTCTTACTGCGATATATTCTAAACCTTGTTTAATTGAAAGACACAATCTTCGGCCAAATCGTTCACAGACAACCACGATCATCTTAATCCTCCCCTACTCACTCCTACCCACCTCACACCCCACCCTCACAGAAAAAGAAGGGAAATTTCAATCCCACAGCTTCAATACCTAGGTTTCAGTCCGTGAATTGAGGCCATTAGCAAAGGAATTCTCATTAGTTCACCTCTTTGTTAGCGAAACATTAGCCTATCCTAGCCACACCCTCTGGGGAAAGAAAGATCGGGCTCATCTGAGACAACGATGATAGCTGTAAACAGCTTGAATAACGGCATTTAAAACAACATCACTGTCTTGCCAAAGCAAACAACAAAGAAACTAATAAAGTAGACAAGAACCAGAAAACAGAGCAAAACAACACCACACTAAGCAAAGTAAAAGAAAACAAGACGAAACGATACAAAACACAGCTAAAAAAACTTCGTCTTCGGTGCACAGGTAGTAATAACAGAAGTCAACGGAGAGAACCAATGAGTCAAAGAAGCCTGTGTGAAGGGAATGAAAGAATCGCAGGAACTGGTCCCAGCAGGGGAGGCTGCTCGATAGATCATCGCCTGTAGCTCATCGTCTGCAGCGCTCAAAATGTGATCGCCATTGTTACCTCTCCCTTGTCTGATTAGCGCGTACTTGTGTGAGTGTGTGTGTGCATGCGCATGAGCGTGTGTCAGAGAGAGAGAGAGAGAGCGGAGGGTAAACAGCAGTGATATATTTAGAAGCTTTGCTTTCGATGGCACATAAATGTGTGCGATCAATCAATTAATCGATCAATCACTCAGTCACGAACAAGTCTTACCTTCACAGCCTTCATGATACAATCAATCATCAATCAATGCAGAAGACCTAAAGAGACCCAGAGATAGGGGACTGGTGTAAGGAAGAACAGAGAGAGAGAGATGGGAAGAATCTGTAGCTGTGTAGATCTTAAGCCACGAACGACATCGTAAGGAAATCGGTTCTGTAGTCTGGTTACATCACGATCCGTTCGACCTCTAAAAATTTATTTATAGAAACACTGCCTCCAACCCAACAGGGACTTGTCTGGTGTCCTTGATCCTACTACGCTTTACGCACACACCCACTGACCCTTGCCCTCGGGGGAGGGGGTAGAGTGGAGAGAGTGGGGAGAGCGCACAGTCATGCTGGTCTAGATGGCCTTTCACTAGCTAAAGACTGAAAAGTACCCAGCTGATCAGGTTCCTTGATTGCAGCGGTTGTCCCCTTTCTCCCCACCTCGTTCTCTCCCTACACCCCCACCCCCCGGGGCGACGCAGGCCATTAATGATGCGACCCCCCCTCACCTTTCCTCGCATCCTCTACGTATGCCAATCCTCTACACCCCCTCGCCCTTCGTTTTCATGTCGACGTCACAGCAGGTGACAGGACCTGGTCAGCCACATCAAGGGAATCATGGAAGGAAGGGTCTGGATGCGTTCGGGTGGCTGTAGAATATTTTGTACTGTACAATCTGCGGTATTCCAGGCAGCCACAGTTTTATTTTTACCTTTTATTTGAATATAAAGGTTCTAGTTTTAGTTTCCTTTCAGACGCTTGATTAACGTTGTTTCGCACCTCTTGAGTGTTACTTTCTTTTTGTTATGGAGAGTTGTTGTTGTTGTTGTTGCGCTTGTGTGTGCACGTGTGCCTGCGTATATGTTGTTAACTCGGCATGTGTGCAAAAGAGACACTGGTGTCTAGCTTAGGGTTAGGGTTTGGGTGTAGGTTTTGTTTTGGCGTAATGACTTTTCAACCGCCACTCTGGGTTGTGTAACCTAGGATTAAGAGATTTTATATTTGGTTGGGATGGATGGGAGGGGGATGCTATTTTGTGAAGCTGTTCCAGGAGATTTGTGTTGCCTTTACATACACACCTGGAGGCGCATAAATAATTCAGAAGATGAACTGACGCCATATTTTCGTAAGACTATTGGCAGCGGTTCGTTATAGCCTCTTCTATAGCACTCGGATAAAGATTTGCTTCTATAGATTTTGCTCTCCGCTCCAGCTGACGTCTGCTAGCTCTTTTATACAGTGACATATGTTTCGACATAAAGAAGACTTTGTAACAGACAGCTGAGGAGGGATGATAAATAGGCTAAGTAAAGGGGGCTGACGTATCCGAGAAGAGACCCCGGCCGCATGTGCCCCAAGGACTAAAAGGACTAGTCGGTTTGGTTGGTAATGATTGGTAATGTTCAGCGCAAGAGGATATACCCTCAAATGTGGAGACTTACCCGCTTACGTTCTCGCCATACATACCTACGAACCTCACCTTGTGCAGAAAGACCTCAAGTACACCAACGTTACGGTTTCACGTGAGTACGTTTACGTCGTGAAGGCCTCAACCGAAGGGAAAGCTGAGAATGCATGTTAAATAGACGTGTAGTGTACAGACGTCACGATCTTGACCTTTTTGCTGTATTGTGACCTTTGTAGGCATGTATCAAGGGAGCAAAAGATTTAAGAAAACAATGTCTTGCACTGAGCTTTAACTTACCATCAGAAAACAATTGCACCCCAATAGGCCTTTAAGTGGTCACAATCAACCGGTATACTGCTACAAGAGAGCCATCTTATTTCACTTTTTTTTCGCAGTAATCATAGTAATCGTAATCGTTACGTTGAGAGGAAAAAATTTAATTTAATTTCATCTAAACAAGAAACTTGATATTAAAAACAGATTTTGTGAACTGAGAACAGTAAAGCGTACAAGAAAGTGTATACAGAGCAATACTTTTTCAATGGAGATTAACGAGTACGAAAAATACCACATAAACTGTCACATTGGCAACACAAAGTCTAGCAGTATGCAAATACTTGTCGCCTCATCGTAATCGCCAGACAACAGTCCTACTACATCTGTCAATCAAACCGCACGCGACAAGGCGTTTCGTCCAATCAGAAGACGTCTATACGAGGTGAGGCGTCACTTCTTGACCCCTGGAGACAAGTGCGTTCGTGTAGCGGTTTCCTCCGTCTGATGACAAAAGGTGATGATGTTTCCCCAAAGACAAGACTATTCAAATCGACGGAATGCAACGTATGGAATCTATAAACAATGGGCACTACATGCTGATGACTTATCGATGGCTGCAGGGCAACACAACAGTTTTGTTTGTCTCCTCGTCTGGCTGCCTGAATTCACGTCGTCTAGTTTTGAGGATAACAATCAATATAAGTCTCTTGTAAGATAAAAACAAACGTGTCCACTTTTATTCTTTTCCTTCATTCCATTAGTCGGTTTCTCCCCATCCTCTACTTACTTTGTTCTTTTTATTTCCCATAGTCGTTGGCTCCCATTTGAATCTACTTTCAATTAACGATAGATAACTCGACTTTAATGTCTGGAGACCAGGAAGGTTGGTGATTGGTATGATAAGTAGAAATGTGTTTCCATCTTTATAACTTCAGGAGAGGGATGGAGTTGGGTGGGGCGAGGTAGTTGGAGAAGACCATAGACAAATAACCCTGTAAAGAGTTACACGCACAGAAAGCGTCCTGAGACGAAATCTGAACCCAGGCACTTTTGGTTCTCATTGCAGCGGTGACAGAAGAATGTTTTAACCACTCCACTACCCGGCGCCCCAGCCTACAAGGCTTTGGAACATCACAGTTTGAGCCCCAGAGTCTCACGGCACCAGCTTCTCCTGGTAGCGAAATGCACGTGCGGCAAGCGGCGTACCGGCCGGTGACAGCTTTGCGGCAGCGACCACAAAAGGGGGCAGCCAGGCTATAAGATGGGGTGATCTCCCTCTACGCGCTCTCCTGTGGGAAGAAGTAGACCAAGCAACACCGAAGTCCTGCCAACTGTCGGGGGACGCAAAACTGATCTTTCTCAGTGTCTGAACGAATGTTCACAAAATGTTTTAAGTCTAATGAAAAGTCCCTGTTATTCATCAAGCGTAACGTTGGTGTAATAAAAAGCTAAGAATGCAAAAAAAAAAAAAAAAAAAAAAGGATTTGGATTCCTTTTCTTTCCTTCAAACAAGAGTCTGTCTGGAAAACTGACTAGTCGTACTTGCGAGTGTCATGTACCCTCTTCGCTCCTCCTCCCTCTGTAATCTGCACCTTTGGTGATGGTGTATGTGTGAGACCGTGTGGTAGAAAGCGTTGTAACAGTGTATGCATGAATTTATGCATGTACGTATGTGTATATAATATATATATATATATAGATACGTGCTCTTCTTCAGTCGGTTGTTTTTTTTGTTTTGTTTTTTTGTTGTTGCTAAAACTACTTTCATTTATTTCTCAAATATCAATTTTATTCCTGATCACTCGCACAGAAAATGTGGGAATAAACAAATAAAAATTCGAGATTGTGACAACTGCGATAAGTTCTCCAGCCTTTGACTCCAGACCCTTCCGCAGTCCTTTCCAGAACTGGCGTAAACAAGCCCGACATCTTATAAACTGTTCTGATAGAGGGTTGCCATGGCAATAAAGCAGAAAAATATTTCGTGCATGTCTGAAAATTGTTTATTATGCAGATAGCAGACCATAACAGAAAAAGTGGTTTTCTTTAAGAAAAACAAGTTTTTACAGTGAGTGTAAAGAACGTTTAAGCACAACTTAAATGTGATAACTGTAAATGCTACTTAATGGTAATGTGTAATGTGTGCATCACAAAGAACACACGCACGCACGCACACACACACACACACACATTCACATACCCCGTACGTGCATGCAACCACACTCACTCATTATACAGAGAGAGCCAAAGAGAAATGAGGGGGTGGGGGGTTGAGAGAGAACGCAAACAAAGGCATCATTGGCTTCTTGTTTTTGTATCTGCAAAAAGAAAAGCAAGAGTTTTTACTGTGGGGAGAACAGGGTGATGAAGAGGATGGTAACTGGAATACGCAGAGAAAATCCCTGACGGCAAGCGCTTCCAACAGGGAGGTCATATAAAAGGGGAAACAGGAGACTTGAACCAAGGGCTTGGGATCCCCACTGAAAAGACCGTAGCTGGCTAAGGACGGTAACTGGATAAAATACCTCCCACCCGGGGACTGCAAGTCAACAAGGCGTGTCAACATTTTTCATACAATGTTCTTTGGCGATAAAAAGATTCTGCATTGATTAGTACAAAAAAACAAAACGAAGCAAAACACCATTTTTTCCCCATTTGTTATCCCTTTGTCTTTGAAGCAGGAAGCCCTGTTAAAATTCTGTCGCACAGATTTTTGTATTGTTTCGAATACTCGCCTAAATTCCCTCAGCAATCAACAGAATCCATTATTAGTCGACTACATGCTGCGCTACAGGGACGCCAAGGCAGAAACTTATTTAACTCTGAACCTTTAGTACAAAGATCATTGGCTCTACGGAGGTAAGCGAGCTCGAGGCAAAAAAAAAGTATTTACATAAGCATAAAATCTTTGCCAAAGCTCGTCAAACGTTCGTTACGGTTACTATAGTTTCTTTATTTTAACTTTGCACCGTAGATGATGACAATCTCTTTGATCTTACACCCCCTTGCAAGTGACCTTTGGCCTACTGAATAAAGGAGTTCGACCTCGAGTTTTGATGAAGGCAATAGTATAAAGCACTCCCTCCAAACGCGTGTAATTTTCTCTCGCAGAGCAAGGTTGATCCATGCTAAATGAATAGTGGTATGCAAAGTATATTCTAATGTTTGAATAATCCTCGATGTAACACAATATTTCTCAGACACTGGAGGAATACCTCTGTTTAGTTCTAAAGATACACGCCTAGAAATGTCACCATAAACCCCATTAGTCCTTTTCATGTCTCCAGCGAGTCATGAGAACCAACTAGGGCCAGTTGCACAAGACTCGTCTAGGCACTAGCAGAAAGTCTTATTAGTTTAAAATATGTCGTATTATACACTTCATCGTAGCTGGGCGCTTCTTGTTAGCCATCCTCGAAGCGTCTTGCAAAGTCTTGTGCAACAGGACAAAACGTTTGTTTGGTACTGAAATGGGCGACTGACGTTCTACGCATGCGCAAGCAACTTAACAAACCTTAAACTGCTCTGTCAGTCTGTCCAAAATAAAATCTTAGTCATAACCCATATGCTGGCCTCTAAACCAAATCCAGACCCCACAGCTATCTTAATCGTAGATGTCGAACTAACAAACGCACGAACGCACACACGCACCAATAAATATACAGACAAGACTCTCCAGAAATAAAAAAATAACAAAAAACAAAGCGCACGTTCCAAAGAAAATATTAAAGATCCATTAAAGTACGAACAACGTTTGCACTAAAAAAAAACCACACTCGCTTTAACCACTTCGCTATAGCAACTTCGAAAAAAAGTCACCATTTAAGCTATTTGATGTATTGCATCTTCACTGGTCATCATTAAAGGACAAAATAAAAGATGCTGTGTGTATGCATTGCAGAAGTCAGTACAAAAAAAGTCCCTCCCTTCCCCGGATGTTGTCCTAATGCTGAAGCACTATTGTCATCTGACGGCGCAAAGTTTCGAGTAACAGTGAAGATGGGCAGCACAAAAGGAAGAGCCATCATTTATGTCACTAATACCAGAAATGTGTGGATGCGACATTTTTTTTTTGTATATACACTGTCAAAAGAGTGTTTTTTTCTCTTTATGTTTAGAGCTGTGCATGTTTTCATAAAAGACATTACCAAGTATCAGATCTGTTTTATCTCACTGCTGTTAACGGTATTATGTGACCATCTTTTCTTTAAAAAAAACAACCTACGTTGCCTTCTAATAGATGTTCTGTCACTATTCAATATTCTACATGTTAATTAAAAGTTAGTTGATTTTAAAAATGTCTTTCTCCAATTTTGGAAAGTCTACTTTGCAAAACAATGAAGTTGAAATAATATGCATTATTTTATTGAAAGGTTTAAATTTGAGACGATAAATAAAGGCAGATATAAGTCAAGAAGATATTTATTACTTTTCCCTTTCCCTTCATCCTCAATGTCCGTTCAGTAAACCTGGAAGTACGCAAAATTCATTATGTCCCCGCATTGGTTGTGATTGCAGATCATGACAAAATTAAGTTCAGCTACTTTCTTGCTTAATTTCAGTAACGACCTAAATCGTAACGACCTCGGCCTTATTTAAAGTGTCGATCTTGACGAACTAGATTTAGCAAACCTTGCAATGAGTCCATTTCATAACGATCCCCTGAGATCGCCGTGATCGTCGATCCTTGTGCACTAGAGGTTCGATACCCTAACCATTGCCCTGCTATAAACAGTCTAGTCTAGGTACACTATACAGACTCTTGAGCAGCTGAGACCGACTGGCACCAACAGGATGATACTTCTTGGGACCATCTTTCTGCAGTCTCCCATCGACCGCAGGCCGCCGACTGTCTGTGGACTCAGAAGCTACTCTGAAAGCTACTATCGTTGTTTGTCACCGCCAATGTCGATCCTACACGAAATGACACGGGTGTTAGCTCAAGACTGGTCAGACACCTGAGACTGGCATCCTCCAGTCCCTTCCCCACTTTCAAAGTAAGACCCCCACGACATCTCTGCTTCGAGGACAGGTAGACTCGGCATGTGGACGGAGAAATCCATTCCCGTGGAAAAAACGAGAGAAAAAAAGATGAGCCGGTGCTGTTCAACTCCAGCTTTTCCGAAAAGAATCACATTCTACAGCTTAAAGGATTAAAGGTGAATTTTTTGGGGGAAAATATCGTCGAACGTTTGAACGTTTGTGAGCGAAGGTCGCAGGAAACCAATGGTTTTGGGCAAATGCTCGGGATATCAGAATTTTGATCAAAATGCTGAGCTTAGTTCAGTACATGTTCCACTACAGTGGAACTTTGTGGAACTTCTCAGGTTTGATATTTCTGCACTTTTCTATGTAAATAATTATTTTTAAAAAGACAAGCATGGACAAACATTTGATCGATTTTGGCAAAACATTCACATTTTTTCGCGAAACTAGGACAAACGTTTGTCCATTTTTTTGTCCACTCAAGAACTGCATTTAAAGAACTGCAGAAATACCAGATTTGTACCAACTAAAGGTTGCATGAACTTTGGACTGAAATGCCGAACTTTCAACGTCCGGAAAAAAAGAATGGATTCGATCTGGTGGGGGAGGTGAGAGTACTTGTTGGGCTAGATGGAAGCAATCAGCAGAAGACTGACCACTAGGACACTAGAAAACTGACCACTAGGGCAGCCGGCATTGTGTGTTAATTATCTCCCTCCCTCGTGTCGAACCATTCTTTCTGCAAAAAGCTACAAAATCGGTCTTTAACGAGTAGATGGATCGTTTCGCTGTCACTTGGTCCAAAAATAATCATTTTCTGATGGAATGTCCAAGTTGTGAAATGGTGAAAGTTTATCGGCGGTTTTTAGAGACAAATCCAAATTGTTTCTAGTTTGTTACAACTTGATGATGTGACAACCGAGTGTATCTTTTTCGATCAACGTACCATATACCGATTGGGAATTTTGTTGCTGATACCAGGCACATGGCAAGGACATATCTTGTTTACGATCTCTGTCCAAACTGAGAAAGGGATACTCAGGATTTATACGCTATTTACAGGGTTCCTGAAACTGGACGAGTTGTTTTTCAGGATAGAAGATGATTACCGGACATATGATCTCGCTCTACAAACACATTCTGCGCACATTATTTCCTCAAATACTTATCGACTACATATAAATGTCACTCGACTAGTAGGAACCTAATCCGCTTAGGCGCTGAGTCGATGCAGATTACAAATGGTGACCATAACCTTCTCATAACCTGCTCGTCTATAGTTCTCTCCCCCATACCTCCCTCTTCTAGTCCCCGGTGAGGGGAAAATAGCGGAAACTTGATTACTTGCCTCGTCGACAACTCGCCAAACATTTCCAATGACACATGCAAAGAAATTGCAACGGGATGAGTATTATTATGTTCAAATTATTTTTTAATCCGACGCAAACAACCGACTGAAATTTGTTGCTAACGCGCAAATTCAAAAAGTTTTCCTCTTCTTCAGAAGGGAGAGAATGTAGACGGAAAAGGGATTCTGGCAAGAGTGTTATCAACGGTGTTACAAGAGTCCTTAGCTGTGTCCCGTATGTTGTGTCCACCTGCATATAGTTCCAGTGTTGTCCTGAATTTTCCTGTAAACTGTGGAGTGTGATGCTGATGTTAGGGAGGACCATTAGCTTGATAATCGTTAAATACACCTCAGCAGTAGTTGCCTAGCGAGTATCACATCGAACAACATCCCATAGCATCACGAAGCGGTAGATATGGAATGATGTAATAAACCTCATAAATTCTTTTCTGATGCTGATGCTGATGATGATGATGATGATGATGATGATGATGAGTCCGTGGTCGAAAATACATGTACGTTAGAAGCTATATTTTGTTTCTTAAAAAAAAAAACCAAAACATTTATTAAAATATTCCCTGTAAACAACCTTGCCCTTCCTGTTTGCATTTTCTTGTACACACGCGAAAACCGTCTTTGTTGCCACATTACTTTTGTTGCTTGTCCAAGGGGTTTCTGATTCACAACAAAGCCGACATTCAAGGAGTGCCCACTTAAACGCTGCTTGCTTGTGGCATCACCAACTCAGAACCTTTGGTGGGAACGGTGTTTGAATGGAGTTTTTTTTCTCTCTCTCGTGTATCTTGCAAACACTGGTTTGTGAAGACTGTTCTTCAAAACCATTTCGTGTTTGGGTTTAACGATGCGACAATACAGGAAGTGGTTTTCAGAAGATAATTTTAGTTAATTTATTGTTCCAGCAGTTGTACTTGGCGATAGTTCCAGACAAAATAACTTAATAAGCATCAAGCTGAAAAAAGGATTAAATGTTTTCCAAAGCTTGGAAAGAATATTTTTGGCCCTCCGAAGCCCTTCGCATCGTTGGCAAGCAATGCCGAGGGAAAGTTTTCTGTGACAACGGAGCACTAAATCAGATCCAGTTCTCGGAGACAGCGGGATGGTGATTATCAAAAATGTGTGGCAGGGATTACACTTGATGCCCTACATCTTCGTCGATACTCCTCGTCTATTTCCTGGCACAGAGACTTCGGTCCGCTGTCCTGGAGAAAAACTGGCGCAGGAAGAGACACAAGGCAGGCACTTGGAGGACGCTCATTCGTCTGTTTTTCACGCATACACGTACGCTCGTGCGCACACACAAACACAGATATCGAAACAGATACGCTAGAGCAGACACCCGCGTAAGAGCTAACACAGACAGACAGACAGACAGACAGACAGAAGCAAACAAACATATAGACAAACTCAAACAAATATTTAAAAAAAAGTATAGTGTCGGTTGATATGGTCGAAAGAAAAATGAAGAAAAAGATAGAGAGCGTCTTAGTTGAAATAAAATAAGAAAACGAAGAAATAAAACGACTGGATACTATGACATAAATGGCGTGTGTGTAATGATGCATATAGGGATGAAAGTCAGCATGTGTACCTATAAGTAAATAGGTACGAGTAGTGGGAAAGTAACATAGGTAAAATAGAACAGAAAATACTTAATTTATTCTAGCCTAAAACCAAGCTAAAAGATTGATTACAAATTATTTTAATAAAAAGAAATAGAGAAACCAATGTTAAGAATACAGGGCAATGCACCGAGGACCTGGAATCGATAAATGGCTTAAGTGGAATGAGGTGGTCAAGGGTCGAGATGAATTACACTCTTCCCCACCCCATTCCTTATTCTTACCCCTCCCCCTCTTTTGCATTTCTCCGTCTCTGTCTCTAGATCTTTCTGAACTAAGCCTACAATTCAGAAATAAGCGTTCACTCCTTGTGAGTGAGAGGGAAGAAGATTGGAAAGCGGCTAAAGATGGAGAGATAAAAAGAGGGAGATCGCGAGAAAGTGTGGTCGTATGACAATAATAACAATGACGATGATGACCATCATCAAGGTTTAAACAGAAAGGGAAAAAATCCCTTAAGATCGAAAGACGTCGGGGGTGATGGAATGATACTTGGTCCGGCACTTACTCCAAAGCTCCATGTGTCCACGACACCCACTGAGCCTGTTCATTATTGCTGATGTCAAAGTGACGGCCTTGTAATTCGAGTTCTTGTGCGTCAGTGACTGCGAAAGGGGAGATCACTTTCATGTAGTAATTTCCCCAACGTCGTCAGAATATCCTCTCTGTCTTCAGTGGACAGGCATCGTACATGTCTCTAGACCACTTAGTCGAATAGCCCATTAGTCTTGTTCGTATTTTTCTGTTTACTTATTTACATTGATCGGACCTCGGTGGGCAGGTGTAGCAGCTGCAAGATGGCTGTAATATCATTCTGTTACAATTATTATGTACGTATGAGTTTCATCATTGTTGAACGTCTGGAAAAAAAGAAGAAACTTGATCAGATGGATGCTTGAAATGACATGAAGCCACTCAGGCCGAAGTATTGTGAAGGGTTATTAGCGTGTGTGTGTGTGTTTGTGAGTGAGTGTGTGTGTGTGTGTGTGTGTGTGTGTGTGTGTGTGTGTGTCTTGTTCGAGATATGAACCCTGGCAGGGAGGGACTAAGTTATAAAAACACATTCGACTCTCGTTCCTTCTTTCTTCTTTTCATTTGCTGATGTTTTCTTTATTTTTAAATTTATACACAAACATGTAAACTTTATGGAAACTACACTCTTATATCTCTCAGCTTACAAAATAAACTTTCCCCTGACTTGATCTGTGGGCACCGTAATCTCAAAGCTTGCATTGGCTCGTTCTAATCTTTCATTTGAGCACCTTTATTGCGCATGACACGTCTTAGTGCTACATGCCTGTGCTTTATTCTTTCTCATCCTTGCTTCCCCTAATATCTTCTTTTTCACTCTTCTCTTTCGTCTCTCCTCTCTTTCAGCAGCCGTGTCCTATCCCCCAAATCCATGCTGTCCTAATTGTTCGCGCAGTGAGCCGGCTGTGCAATCAAGATCGATCCCAAGCAGCACTCAATTTTTCCTGCGTGCGGGATGCTGTCCTCATATATTTTCTCTGCTTGTCGGCAGGGGGCGCCAGCGTCGTCTCTCTCACCTCAGATCCCATTAGAGTGCTGTCCTCTTCCAACCTAAGAAACGCCTTCCCTCCCCCCCCGGTCCTCCCATATCCCTCTTCTTCAACTCGCACACAGGACGTAATTGAAACGTATTTAGCAAAGAAGTTGACAAGGCTGTGAAAGCGCATGCGCATTAAGAAACAAAAGGGGCGCGCGATCCCGCATTCTCGCCTCTCTTTCTGTGTGTGTGTGTGTGTGTGAGGCACCGGCACCCATTACAGTAGCTGCATCTCAGAACTCAGAAACACAATTGTCATAACAAGGCCTCAGAGTTTTGTGAACGAGTTTCTTTCACGGACTCAAGCTTCCATCTTCCTTCTTTTAGACTTCCGGCCTTAATGTGACCCCAGAACTTTTCATTCCTCCGTTGCCCTCTTCCCCCACACAAATTTACTTCTTATGGTCGAATAGCGTAGGAAATTGTGCTCTGAGTCAGTGGGAGCAAGCGCACACGCACGCACACACACGCGTGCACACAGACAGAGAGACTAGAAATACTCATTAGTTTCAATTCAAAGGGCCTGACTCCCCCATCTCCGTTTCCATCGCACCCCAGTCCTCCTCCCCCTTCGGTTGCAAGTGGTGCTGGCATGGACTCCCCAACCCTCCCCCCACACGAGTGAATCTTAAAAAGCAGTCATTAAGAGCTAAGGGCAAGCAGCACAATGCCCGGTTCTCATCTCATTGCACTACATTGACAAGCGGGTAGCTTTGCTGATCTCACGACAGCCCTCGCTACAGGAGAGGAAGGGGTCCTCAGTGGGGTTGGGAGGTGGAGACAAAGACAACGGAAAGTAACCTACTGAAGTCGAACGGCATGAGATCATACATACATATATAGGAACAAACTACTGAAGTTTTATTGACTCAGGCCACGTGGTCTCATCATTCACGTGACGAGCACAGCTCGCAAATAACGAAACCAACGAAAGTAACATTGAATTCGAACGGAATAAAACTATATATATATATAGAGAGAGAGAGTGTGTGAGACAAACGCAGTTAAACGACTCTTCGATCATTCAGCATAAGACGATAAAGCTGGTATAAACATACTGCGCTTCCAGTCGTAGAAAAGTACAGCATATACAAATATGTTTGTCATATGTAGCTTCCTTATGATATAATATATTGAAGTGATGTGTTCAGTGGGACTGCATTGGTAAGTAGTGGCAATGCATTTGCAATGTACTTGCGTGTGTGTGTGTGTGTGTGTGTGTGTGTGTGTGTGTGTGTGTGTGTGTTGCTTGCTTTTTTTCTCTTTTCAAATCTACGAATAAACAGAAGAAATAGATAAACTGATGAGAGCTGAATGTTCGGACAATAGTGATTTAACCGATGGGCCTGAGGGTTCAAAATATCTCGAACACTATTGTATCTTTGATCCTTTACAACATTTGACCTCTGTGATAGCTGCTGACCTCTGAGGTTTGAACCCATGTACAGTCCGGTGACCTATCACCTGTGCTGTTCAATACTTTTCTGGACAACATCAAGCGAGCAACACCCTTTTTCGTCAGAGGAAGGCTGGTTTTACAACTTTCGTTTTGAAGACATCGCTCTGACAGCAGGCAACTAAGAAGACCTTTCAAGATCTTACCAACAAACTGACAAACAGTATGAACACGTGGAATGGAAATCAACGTTGACAAGAGATAAGTCATGGTCATTGGCAGCTGCAAAGTAGGTATCTATATCAACGGAGTACGGCTCAAAGAGGTAAGCAGCTTTAAGTAATGGGAGCCACCCTTTCCAAAGACCGCCGCTCCACGACAGATATCCGCATCAGGATCCATACGGTAACAGCAATGGTCTGGGCTTGATAGGGTCTGGTGCAGCCATAGCATCTGGTTTACTGCAAAGTACAGTGTACAAGTCCCTGGTTGTACTAATCCTGCTTTATGGATGCGAACCACTGGCATTGCTTGCCGATACGGAGAAGAGAATCCAGGCATTCGAGAACAAGTGCCTGAGAAAACAGAGAATAGAAAGTCAATTACTTTGGTCCTGTTTGACCATGTGACCCCGAACGACACTTTGCCGAAGACTGTCCTTCATGGTATA
The DNA here is from genome assembly GCA_004794655.1 of Marisa cornuarietis. Lineage (NCBI taxonomy): Eukaryota > Metazoa > Mollusca > Gastropoda > Architaenioglossa > Ampullariidae > Marisa > Marisa cornuarietis. Next base: position 7,680,266 of record SMMW01000003.1, on the reverse strand, counting down.
TTGGAGGGCCGAGGAAAGTTTGGATTACAAACATAAAGGAGTTGACTGGTCGTTCCGTGCAGGACCTGGTCACTCTCGCCCAAGACAGCCCTGAGTTGCGAGGCTTGTCCGATACCACATCTATCCATGTAATCTCTCTACAACCGGTACCAGTCGAGGGAAGAATGACCGATGATTGTCCATGAAAAAAAACATTGACCACCAGTTCCTGTTTAAAGCCTAAGACTGGCATAAAACTCAAAAGTTCACTCAAAAAGGAGAAAAATAAACAGAAAAAATCGCGATTGCAGGTAAAAAAAAAAGCAGAAATATTATAAGAACATGGCTTTGCACCCTTTTCCACAGCATTGATTCGATTTGCAATTACACCAGCAATGCTTTTTTCCTTAACCATCTCCGTGTCTCGATCAAACGTTGGCAGAAGCTGCTGCTTTGGCAGAGATGTTTAGACGCATTGCACCGCCTTCCCCCCTAGCCCCATGAATCCATTTCAGACATGGTGATCAGAAAATAACTTTTTGTGCCGGATTCTTTGCGCCTCCTTCACTGAAACATCTAACTTTTACGAAACTGTGGACCATGCTGGTTCTTTTTTTTCATTTTCTGACCGTGGACTGCGCTGCATGTCGGATGTATGCGCCTCAAACATGTCGTCTGGTGATGATTGCCTTTCGTGTCGTGCATCGTGTCCACTCGTGTTTCTGGGCTTCTTCAGTGCCATGACTACTCATTTATTAATTGTGTTGCCATAAAACTTCAAACGAAGCTTTCTTTTGATTGTGAACGACGCGAAATAACTGCTTCTTGTAATGTTGTGTATTTCATTGGTTTAATTTCTGTACAACACATTGACCTGACTACCTATAGCAAAACTGCTATAAACTCTACTAATCTCCAGAGATATTATTAGCCAATTACTTATAGCAAGGAGCACTGGGTTTGCTGCCACCGGGAAAATGCGCTACAGAAATGCTATTATTATTATTATTATTATTATTTGGTATACAACTTCATCTGACAGAATTTTATAGTACTTTATAGTACTCATATTAATGACCCGATACATAGCTGCCATAAGATAGACTTACCTTCAGTGCATGATTAAGGCCCCAGACTAGTCTGTAACCCTAAAAGGAAGCTTGATTTAATATATATATATATAATATATATATATACGAAGAGTCGCGATCACAGGAAGAAAGGGCAAAACAATCAAAAATATTATAAAACCATTGCTTTGTACCTTTTCTCCCCGACTTTAATTCTATGTCCAATTACGCCAACCGAGCTTTTCTTTTGTGTTTTGGAACCATTTTGTCTCGAACAAACATTGGCAGAGGTAATGCAGTGGCAGAAAGGTTCAGACGTATTGCACAACCTTGACCTATAGCACCATGAACCCTTTGAAGACCCTGATGTCCAGAAAATAACTTCCTCACCTAAGATGAGACAGTTTTTAAAACTTTCATGTTATTGACTGTGATAGTGATATGTCTTATATCAACAACTGTCTAGAAAGATTTTCTTTAAGATCACAAAGATATAAAAAAATTTCTGCTTTTGTTTTGTAATAATTTGACACACCCATTCCCCTGTTGCTGGTCTATTTTCCTGCTAGATAAATGTTACTAAGCGACAGCCAATTACTTCAACTTCTTGTTATTGTACTTTCCTACAGTTGTACGTCGTTCCGGTAATAAACAACCAGAACTTTAAATGCTTAGCTCAGACAGTTGAAATTTTCGTGTCTCCTTTGTAAGGTGGACAAAGACCAGGCAGAAGGTAGGTAGAGAAATGAGTAGATTTGTCTCTGAGCGCTGTCTTTGCACAGCTTGGAGGCGACACGCTATCCGCGGAGAGCGCTCCCCGAATAGCATAATGGCCGCTGGATACGCCTACTTGCATTCGCGGAGACGAACGGCACAACGATAGCGAGGGCGTTTTCTTAGTGTAACGAGGAATTTAAGATTCTAGACAGGGCTGTAAAGAATGAGGGGAGGAAGGAAAGGGGTTTGTCTACGTACGACGAACGCTGCTGGTCACGCTTCTGGTTTAGCTTATTGACTGGACTTTTCGACTCATTAATAAGGCTGTAGAAACAGGAAACTGCCTAACAAGCTCGATTGAATAACCATACAATGAGGTTGTTGATGAGCACATTTCGGATCCGGTACTGTCTGACTTTGGGGAAAGGCCTAACAAATTTTGAACCTAGACTGAAGTTGTAACTAGCAAACAAGAAACAGAAAAAAATGCTTTATCGAATGCTCGAAAAGTTTCTGAGAATATCGGTGCAGGAAGAACTTGGTAACATTAAAAAAACAAATTACTAGCAGAAAGACAGGTGCCCACGTGAGTGAATCTACTTAATTGTAAATAATTTGCTGACAAACGTAAAAATAATTTATCTCCTTACTATACCCAGAATTCTAATGCTCATAAGTTTCATTCATTATTAACTTCAAGAAATGAAAGACCCTCACAAGACTAGCTTGATGTGTAAAGTTATTACTGAGGACGGTGACTTGGAAGAATTAACGTGTGTGAGAGAAAGAGTATTTAAATATATATATATATATATATTAGAGGATATGAATGGGCATGTGTATGCATCTGTGACTTAGCTAAGAATGAGAAGGGCAGAAACATCACATGACGAAAGTTTATCCACTGTGTACGTGTGCTTATATGTTTTGAGTTATGTGATTACATACGCAGATATACATTAAAGGGCTAGAAGAAGGAAAGAATTAGTGAGTGGTACAGAAAATTAGTTTTCAAAATATTAGCTGTTATAAACCGGCTAGAGAAGTATATTCATGTGTGTGTGTGTGTGTGTGTGTGTGTGTGTGTGTGTGAGAGAGAGAGAGAGAGAGTGAGTGAGTGAGTGAGAGATATTGTACATGAAAGTGTGAATCTGTATATTTATTTGTTTAATATCTCAATACCCCTTAGAGGGTAACAGATTAATAAAGAATCTTGAATCGTGGTACACCCTTGACTTTATTGCTTACAAAGAAAACGTGATCTATGATGGATTGTAAATAATGTTATTTAATTTAATTTCGATTTTCAGTGTTTGTTGCCTTCATTCTAAAATTAGCAGAGCAAGAACACACAGATACAGCGCTCAACCTAATCTGTAATAAACATGATCTGATTGTTATGGCTCCTAAACATTATAGTGTCATAGTCACTGCTTTAGTCACCTCGGCTTAAAACAAAAGGAAGAATCTTCATGTGTCACATAACCAAGCTGGTATGATCTTCAAAAGAGCCCATGCTAAAAAAAAACAAACAAAAAAAAACCCCAAACAACCAAGCTAGAGGTTTACAAGTGACTAGTGTAAGCAGCTACATTTTCTGTTGCTTAAGTTTCGGAAATAAAAGATCTCGTTCACATCCACACACGCGCACACGCACTAACATTCGTGTGCTTAATCTTAGTTTTGAGGATTCTGTCGTATTTTTATGTCCGCAGATGAAGCTCACGTAGAGTGTATGGATCCAACATATCCGGTTAAAATGGACTAAGGGATCGGAGGGTGCTTGCCTAATGCCGACCAAGATTACTTTCAATTCGAAGAAGACTATTGCTAAACCAGCCAGTCAGCGACTGTGTGAGACAGAAGACAGTCTCGCATTTCAGCAAATTACTTTAGCAATCTTTTTCTCTCAGTCTCCTCATTGCCCGTAACGGCAATTACCTGTTACCAGGTCCCGACAAATGACATAAAAGTTTCCGCTGGTCCGAGGTTTCCAATAGAGCAGGAACCTTAACTCTCCTTCTCCCCCCTCCTCCACCAAAGACAACAACAGTTCAGGCGTGTTTTTACTCGCCTGTCGTTAACGATTTGAGAAGTAGAGCCTGTCCGTAATAATGGCTCCGAATCCGAACTCGCAAAAGTCTCATCCTTTACGGAACTTGCACCGCGTCTTGTTAAAGCTGTTATAGATACGTTAACCAGAGTGGAGAGGAGCAGCTGTGAAGTTCAAACCTTTGATTTTTATGGGCGATTGTAGCGGTGGATTGCGAGCCATCACGACAGGGGTATAGCAAGATTTGAAAAAAGAATCAGAGAAACAAGGCGTAATTACACTCCCCGTCGGCTAGCCTCAAAGTGTGGCATGAGTCTCCGTTGCGTGAAGACGCTCAATTTGGCCTGCATTTTTTTTATGTTAGACCGAGGTCCATCGATGTCACGACAGACAAGGAAGGTTTCTTGTAAGGCGTGATTTCTAAATTTTAAGCCATGGAAGTGAAGCGTTTGTCAGATGAAGAGGTCGCGATTAGGCTTCGCTGAGGAGGGAAGGGGTGGAATGTGTGGTAAGAGAGAGAGAAAGATAAAGAGATGAAATTCTCTAACTTTGTCTCTCCTTCTCTGGTGTCTCATCGATCCCCCCCTCTCTCTCTCTCTCTCACTTTCTGTCATTACTCTACCCTTTCAATTTCAATGCCTATTTCTTTCTCTTCCCCTGTATTTGCGTCAAGGTTTTTTTTTTACCTCTTGCCATCGCTTTATTTTCTCTCCTCGCACACAAACATGTCTCATTAAAGTACCCACACTCGCACACGATTTTACCAGCACGCACGCACGCAAAAAAACCAAACAAAAATAAAACACACACGAACAAACACACACTACTCACATAGGAGTCTGTACAGCCAATTTAGTGAAACCTTTTCACGAGTTGCCCATTGCTTGAAAGAGTGGGAGGGGTGGAGGGAAGGGAGGGAATGCAAATGCAAAATGTGACTGAAAGTTTTGTTCAACACGCAGACCTCGAAAACGAGGGCATTGTCATTATTACATTCCGCTGCGCAAACATCATTTGCTCTAAACAGGACTAGTGTTTGTGCCGTGTGTGGACTCCATTTGCTGGCGGGACGTGCCGGAAGCCCAGCGGGCATGTGTCTCAACAGTGCTTGATTTAAGGCCCCCGGGATCGCGTCCAGCGCTTCTTGTCGCAACGTTATCACCAGCGGCTGATTTAGGGGCTTGTAGAGCCTGATGTTGCATTGTGTCCTGCAAATGATGCACTGCTCTTCGAGATCGGTGATTGAAGACTAGCCGTAACATTCTGCTCAGACCCCTACTTCCGTTTCACTCATTTGTACCTATGCTAATGAATATGTACTTTTTTATATTTTATAAAAAAAAGTAATAGCAAAGAATCTTATAGCCTGGTAAAGATAGGGACAGTGAACGTAAGTGGTTCACTGTGTCTAAGACGGCTTGGGTAAGGGGAATAAAATCTTTCCATCCACCGCCTTTACCTTCTCTGAAAAAATGGAGTACCCACTTTTGTTGGGCAGCCGCTCTGTGGGCAAGGAGATTTTCAAGATCGAGCAGGTCTCGAGCCATAGACTTGCACAGCTGAATGCACTGTCCAATGCTGGAGCAGGGGGGAGTGGTGGTTGAGAGAAATAGAGAACAGCCATAGCCATGCTGTGTATGGTGGCTTATTTATAAACACCGTAAAGTTGACTGCGCTTGTATCATGAACGTGCTACACAATATCATCTATTTTTTTATCACAGTGCGTGGGTATATATTTATGTTTGTGTATGTGTGTAGGTGTGTATGTGCATATAATAATAATAAATATCGGATTTACATAGTGCATGATCGCGCTCAGGAAAGAGCATGATCTCGGCGCTTAAGACATTGGCAGCATACTAAGGAACGACCACGGAGATAAAGTAATAAAAGACAAACATCGATGACACAAAGATGAATCAGGTAACAAACAGTAAAGATTGAGAGTGTCATAAATCTGCATAGGAAGATGAGCAGGCGGACTAGTCAAGAGACTATAATTACAACTATTGACAACTAATCAATAAACGAAAAAAAGGGAAAGAAATGGTTAGAAATGGAGTAGCATTGGTGTAAGAAATAATACTTGTGGAACAGATGTGTTTCTAGTGTACGTTGGATTCAATATCCAATAAGTGAAAGATATGGAAAGGAATAAAGTTTCACTGTTTTGAAGCACAGTAACTAAAACTCGGTGACCAAACAAATTTGTGGTTGTTCTGGTGACAATAATAGTGGCTGTACAGTCTTCAAACGAGGAGCGGAGTTGTCTGGCTGGGATGTAGGAGGAAGATCAGTTTAAATAAAATTAATAGTGAGCGCAGGAGCCTGCGAAGAAATAAAAAAAACACACACGGACAGCTCGTACTGAATGCGAGAGCAGATGAGTAGCCTGTGTAGAAAACGAAGGAGAGGAGTGACATGGTCCCGTTTCGTGGCTCTAAGCACCAGACGTGCAGCGGAGTTTTCTACTCTCTGGAGTCTCTGAATGAGGGATGAGGGGCAGCCTGTGAGGAAGGATTTACGATAATCAAGTCGAGAAAGAACAAACGCACAGACAAGAGTGGCGGCATCACATGTAGAGAGAATGTGGAGGATGTCGCTGATTTTACGGAGCTCATAATAGGCAGACTGACACACAGCTGTAACTAGTCTATCACATACACGTGTGTATGCACGAACAGCCATATTACAAAATAGAAAGACAGGGGCTTGGACTTAAAAAGGTCAGCCATCAGTTCGGAGTTTCCATTTCATGGATTCTAGAGGGAATTCGTGTTTATGATATTTTCCCAAGAACGTGGGATCCGCCTCTTCGTCGCTGCAGACGATAGAGAGCGAAGGGTCAACCAGTCTTTGAAGTCCTAGCCTTCGTCTTCCTCCTCAAAGCCATCGCTTGATAAATAATTGCCAGCGGTCGCGGTGACATGTTTTGTTCTCGAAAGTCTGTGGGGGGTTCTCTTGAGGCCACGTGAGATCTGAGCTCTTGACCGAGCGCTCTTCGACCCCAACCCCGACCTTCCCTCCAGCCCATCTGCCAGAAACGATATGCCGCAAACGACATGACACGCTTTGTAAGATCGAAGGAACCTCGAAGACGAAGAAATGGATCTTCGATCACTAGTCAAATAGGGTATCACTGCGCACAGGAAGGCACACACCCTCACCAACCCCCGGTTGTCTGTGTGTATCTGTGTTCGTTTGCTTTGGTGTGCGCGCACGCGCGGGCTTGCGGGGGGTCCCACAACGATCTAGCATCATCTGACGGTCTTGCACAGGCGGGTCACATACAGTGCAACTGTGCAGCACCAAAAGAAGTTCCCTGGCTGCTACTGATCGGAGCTTTGCCTCATCAGGGTATTCTGCCGGAGTTAATTATTCCCGCCCTTTTGGACACTTTGTTTGGACTTTTGACACTTTGATTTAGTTTTGGTCCTTTGACGATTCCACTGCGTCAGGGCTGATGGAGACTTCTTGTCGCTTCGGACTGTCTGAGAGAAGGCTGTTGCAATGACTTCATCCACAGATTAGAATCAGCATTTCTGTCTTTCCCTCCTTTACCCACGTGAGCGTGATCAGCCAGTCCTTCCCTTTTAGTCCCCGTTATCTTTCATATTATCACGCCACATCTTGAGGGATGTCATTAGCCAGAATTTGTCAACCTGAACAGCAGCCGACATAGCAAAACGCTTCTGTGAAACGATCGAAATAAGAGAAAATCCTTCTGAAAATATGAAATCCATTATGTACTATGTCTTTAGATCACTCCTTCTCACATCGTATTAAACACACACACACACAAGCAAGCAAGCACTCATGCACGCATACACCCAGGCAATATCACATTCTTATCTGTTCGAATGCATTGTTCTGCCACGACTGACACTCAGCCATCGTTGTGTTTGTCCAAGCAACTACCTCCATCCTTCCTTTTTTTCCCCCAGTGTCCCGTTTCCCCCACCGCGCCTACGTGTCGCCACGGGCTTACCCAGATTGCCGCGTCCAGATGACCACGGCTGCCCGGCGACGAAGCCATGCAGGTCTGTTTGGAGACAAGCCCTCGGTGTTAGCGGCAGAACTCTTTTATCAGCTGTCGCTATCTCTGGGGACCTTTCCAAGAAGAAAAAAAAGGAGTCAAGAGCCTGGCCATTCTTCGGGATCGAAATGCGCAACTCGGGGATGCGTGCGCCAGCTATTGCCGTCTAGTGCTAACATGTGTCTGCACAAATTACTGTTGTCTGGTGTCGGCCACCACCAAAAATACTAACTCCACTACCATTACTAACTCAAGCGGCTTGTAATCTTCCTTAGTTTCATGGTCGCAAGTCGGCATTATCGCCACCTTGGGAAGCACCAATGGAGTGAAAGCCGCACTTGTCCTACTTGGTACTTCTTATGATTGTTAGAGGGCAATACTAGAGCTTAGCGAAAGTCGCTGGAAATGGAACACAAAGTATCGCAAAAACAGATTTCAATGGTGTTTTATTACGAAGAGGCACGAGAAATATTGATGTTTTTCTCTTAATCATACCTGGATTTGTCGAGAAAACAGGAAGTGACGAAAGGGTAGTATTTCTAAAAATAGCGCGAGCTAAATTCGAAGAGGAAAGATGCCATCCCCGGTTAAAAAGACAGTTCAGGACACGATGTGATGTTGTTGAATGTTGTCTTTGAGACAAACACAAGACATGAACAACATACGAAGGATAAACAACAGTACTGATGACTAATGAAAGAAAAATATAGAAAACGCAAAGACGAAACGGGTAACAAGAAATGATTGAGGAGAGGGCGGTGAAGATGGACTAGCATTATGTGAACTGCTATTGGAAGTAATGCTCAAGGAAGAAGTATGTCCAAGATGAATCCAATGAAGCTGGTTACATGTAGCATGTTATGACTTTAAAAATATATATCACGGTAAGGGCTTAAAGTAAACTCCCTAGTTTTAGCAAAAATACAATGTCATTTGGATGATGGAAAGTCACATTAAAAATGACAGTAGCACCAAGATTTGGGTTTGAGACGGTATCTTTCGTTTGGTGTAAGATCAAACCTGACGGAATGATTACAGAACAAAAGTGATGTTTGAAATAATTCAATTGGCGAGGTAAATACATTACAGAATGACATGCGTTATGACGGATAGAATCAGACCACATATCTCCCAAAATGTCCTCAAAGTCATTACAGGAGGAAAATGGCTTGATTTCATTAATTTAATTTTAGCTTTCTCTCGGGAAATCGCAGCTTTCAATGTAAAAAGACCGCATGTGGATCGGAGTAATGTGTTCACCATTTTTCGAGCAAATGACGTAACAAACCTTCCCAACATTTTTCTCTTTTTTTTCCTAATTACAGCCAAACTTGAGTTTGTGGATTTCCTGTAATACTATCTGACAGATCTTAAATGTGGGCTGCGTTTTGCACAATTCGTCACAACACAAATCTTGTCTAGGTATTGTCACAGTTTATTTGTTGACAGTAACTGAATGAGGTGAAGAGATTCGGATGTAGCGTGGGTGTCAGTAGAGAGATATTTGCAAGATCTCACGAGAAAACGTTCTCGTAATGTTTTTAAAGACATAGTGGGGTGCGATTTCATTTTAGTAACGACTAGGTACCTAACATCTATGTGAATACTCTCTTCTTCCGCTCTCGAGACATACGCCTAGAAACATTGCCAGGAACAGAAAGAAGTCGATGATACAGATGCCAGTATTGTACCTACATATTTACGTTGTCATGGATATTATTCGTGGGGCAGTTACGATCACATGTTAACTATGTGTATCTATGTACAAACGTGAACTCTTTAATACATGGTGTTTGTACACATCTTGAGTGCGTGCGTTCGTTGGTGCGTGCTACATGTGTGTGTATGTGTTGGGGGGTTAGTATTCAGCCAGTTTTTTTTTAAATAGTATTTTGCACTATATCTAGTCATTATAAATTACACCTCACTAAAACTTTGACACTAGCAAAGCCGGTGATGCTGTGAAAGAGATGCTGAGGAGACAGCCAAACAGATCCAATGTTTGAAACGCAGGCTAACAAACAAACCACAAAAGACAGGTGATTAAGAGACATTTCTTAACAGCTTGCTTTCGTCAATGTAAATTAGCATACTCATGAACTTTTTAATTTTAGGTCGTTTCTCTAGCCCAGAACAACTTGCAGACATCTCCTTTACAAAGAAATCGCCAGTTTGAAGTCCGATGGCTGCAAAGGCACGACAGTTACGATGATGATATAGATGCTGGAATAAAGAAGGATATTGGAGGCAGGAAAAATAACTTTGTAACATGATTAGTAAAGCGTGAATTTACTTCTTCCATTCGTTATTTCACATTGAATACAAAAAGTAAAGAAGTTTAACAAAGCAAAGATGCACGAAGCAAAAAACAGAGGTAAAGAGAGAAGAAACACTAAATGGAAGAAAAAAAACGAATGAAAAAAACGGATGAAGGAAAGAAAAATCGTACATTTTCCCTCATCCGTTTGCTTGCAATAGAGACAGAGGACAGACAGTCAAACATGAGAACAAAACGCTGCCCATTGTGGTTTTGGTCAAGTGTGGCTAAAAGATTGATCAGAGTGAGACCGAATGCTAGTGAGAGCCCCCCTGGAAACCGCTCTCGCTGTTTCTCGGTGCTCTGAGGACTAAGCCTCGATTGTCAAGCGGCTAAGATCTGGCAAATCGGAACCAGTATCGTAACGAGAAGATTGAACCCCACGGATCTTCGTGAAAAGCAGGGTTTAGCGGTCAACTTAGGGACTTTTTTTTGTCAGGGATGAGTGAACCTTTAGCTGAAATTTGCCCGCTCAGTTCCGTGGCCATGGGCAGGCGGCTGGGGTAAAAGGGGATGATTTCCAGTGCAGCTACATTTTTTTCCGTTATTTTCTTAGAGCCTAATGCCAGCGGAAAATAATGCGAGTAGAAAATTGACGTTTCAGAAGACTCGCAGTGACATCGCTGTAGCACCCGCACATCGTCGAGAACCAGTTTTCTATTTGTCGTCATTTTTTTTTCAATGTTTCTCTAACCAGCTACCAGAAGCTAATATACTTTCTGGCCGTCTTTTTTCCGATTAGAACGCCTTCAGAAAGTAAAAACAAAAATTAAGAAGAAGGCGAACCACGTGTACAAGCAAGAAGTGGGAAACGTGAAGACAATTGAAACCGTTATTATTTTTTTTGTGATTTTAATTACCAGTCCACAAACTGGTATGTTATTTATTATCGGGCACTACATCCCTCTACGTGTTTCATCTCCATCATTATCCTCCTCCTACGTTATCATCATCATCTTGATGCTCTTTTCCTCTGTCCTAGAATACGAAGAGTTAAGAACCATACAGCCACCACATGCAATCATTTCGACTTCTCCAACACAAATAACGCCAACCTGTTATCGACCGAGAGCCTCAGCGGCTGAGGGAAAGAAACGTTTGAAGAAAAAAACAAACAAAAAAACTTGCTCAGCTGCAAGTCATGTGACAAGATGACGTGCGGGGAAGTACGCAAGCGTAATGCGGGGCTGCCCGTCAAACGGAAGACAAGGTGATCCATCATGGCAAAATCAGATCTCTGTATTTTTTTTTTTTTTTTGTCTGTGGGTAGCTCGCCACTAGGGTGCGTGTGGATCGAGGCAAATTAATTACAGCTCGCAGGCAGACGACAGATGCGCGCGCATGTGCTCATCTCACGAGCTGTTGAACGGACTGTGTGACAGTGAAGTGTTCTGTGACTGATGGCGGTTTTGTGCCCAGATCACCATCAGAGTGGCGCCTACCCTGGTTTGCTACAGTAGGCACTAATTAAAAACAAAGGTTTCATGCCGGGTCCAGTAAGCTATCAGTGGTCATCTCATCAATGTTGCATCGAAACGCAGGAAATTGAAAAACAGTGCAAGCGAACGAAACTAGATTTAGCTCCATAATGGCGGTTCAGGGGGACGGAGTTACTATTGTAGACTAAAATTCAACATTATTGTGTTGGCAGGATGTTTTCCGCAGTATTTGTGATCAGAAGTTTGTGAACCCCTTCTTTTCCAAGGCGAGATGGTTCAGTAACTACTTATTTTCGTCCATCCCCCCTTTGGATGTGCATAAACAAACACACGCAAGCATGCACGCACGCACGCACACACACACACAGTCTCTTTCTGTCGAACGCTCACGCCCTCTCTCTCACACTCACACACGTAAACATGCAAAATCCCTATACATCTCCAAGTGCCACAGGTACTGACTGACTCCACATCAGGGTCACACGACCCCCAGCTATGACAGCGCAAGCAGAGACCTGCGATTAAATTAAAAATGAAGCCCGCTGGTTGAAATTAGCATACATCTCATCACATAATCACCAGATGATGTTATCAGGCTGAATATAAAAGTGTTGGTCTTAAATGTGAAGACATACGAACACCACCACTAGGTTTACACCACAGCTCAAACTTCTTTTGGCAAACCTTGCGCCCCTGCATACTTAATTTTCTTATTTAAGTAAATTATTTATAATAGTGTACATATAAACAAACAAAAAAATTTCCTGATTTTTTTTAAAGAAAAAAATAAGTCAGGAAAGAAATAAAGAAGGCAAGAAAAACAAGGACAGGCAAAATTTTACGAAAGTGGGCTATATCTGGTGCACCTCTTCATCCGCAATGACGTAGGCAACAGCTTTCTATAAGAGTATAATTATTCCTCTCTCCTCACGAATCCTGGCAGGGAAATGCGAGACTAGCGACCATTAAGCAAGAAAAGTAAACAGAATATTAGAAGACTACTGGCCTGTATTACGAGACTAATATTACACATAATTATTAATTTTGTACAAACAGTTTCAAAGTCGTGTCTGCATTGATATCATGTGTTGTGTTCCATCATTTGTCATAAGAAAACATAGCTGTAAACACCTAATGAATTTTACATGTGGTCATTAGCTTGACTTACATTAATATTCATTCATCCAGTAGAGTGTTTGTTCGATACCTGGGTAGAGCAGCAAACTTCTCCCAGTCCCAGCTGTCCGCAATAGATGTTCGACTCCACAGAAGGTTGGTGAAGATTATCAGCGAGTCAGAGAAGGTGGCCATTGTTCTAACATTAAAGCCATCACCGAGAATCCTCTCGTCTAGCACCGCACTTCCCAACAACCGAAAGACGAACAGTAGGGAATGGATTCTACTTTAGCCATCAAATAAAACAAGAATTCTTTTTTTATTGACCAGCACTTCAGAGAGTTTACAGTCCATTAAATAACATTAACATGATAGCAGCTCATCACAAACAGAGCATACTCGTAATGCTTTTCAAGACTTAGTGGGGTGCGATTGTTTTTCTAATGACTGGACGATGCTCAGTATAAGTAACTGTTTCCTAATAACATTCATAAATATCCTGTCATCCTGAATATTTTCCGCCGGGATGCACGTATGCTGCTAAAACTATCGGCTACATCACTGTAGGAGTATTCTAAAGCTAAGATTCGATAAAAGCAGGGGTGGGCGACCTGGAAAATAGTAGAAATCTGGGTAACAAAAAGTGAATGATACGCTTGTGGAAAAATTCATCGTCAAGTCCCCACTGAAAGAAAGTAATGCCTTTAACAAAGCACCTGAAATCGAAATCCTCATCTTACACAAACTAATTAAATCTTCGCTAGACTGTCGAAACACGTTTAGTGTTAGCTTTCATTAAAAAAATATCTCGTTTGCGCGTAAGAAGCTAAAAATACTCTGAAAAGTAAGTTTTTGGGTTATGTTTTGCGTTTTAGTGGCAAGTTCTGTTATAAAGGTAATTTAACAGGTCTTGATTTTGTTTGGTTGGGTCTCACTCGTCATCTTCACTATTTTTTCTACCCGTACAGCTCAGTAATTTACATCTGTAAATTGTATGAAAACTTTTTGGGTATGGAAAAGATACACACTTCCAAGCAAACCTTTTTACTCTACAATATTCCTCCAGTGACATTCAAGATTTGCACAGAAAAATCCTAAAACCAAGGATGATCTGTCAGAATCTAATTACTTCTAGCAGCCTCTTGGGGGAGCGGATAGGCTGCAGCCACCATGGTGGTTAGAGCGACGACATACAGTTTATAAGGCACAGCACACTAGTAAGCGGTTCGATACCCGTGTAGGTGCCTAACTAGGTAGAAGGCTTGGCGAAGAAAGTAAGGCAAGGAGGAAGAGAAGATGGACACCATCCTCATTAAAAGCTATTAAACCTCAATTTTCTAAGCTATATTTTAATTTAACTTTAAATTTTCACCGAGTGTCAATGCGTGGTGAGCGGAGTCAGAGAGTGACGTCCCCTGGGTGATTTCCCCAAGTGGCTTGAGATGCAATAAGATCGCTATTTTTTGGACAACGAACTGGTAGTAACCAGGAAGGGGGTTATAAAGCGAGGGTGAGGCTTTGCCCCGGAGCAAAATGGGGAACTCAGTCAGACGCGTCTTTCTTCCGAAATTTTCATACCTCTCGGATACTGTTTCTTTTTCCTAAGACACCTTTGCCACACCGTTTTACAACTTCGGCTCTAGGGGTAAAGTAACATCTGCGGGGGCTGAACACTCTGAGATTAACCACAAGACTTCTTGGTTAAATCGTCTGCTTCACGTATCACACGATGAACCTTTACCCGACTTTACACTCGGCGCACGACTGACCTTTTGCAACCTCTGCACTCAACCTGACCCTCCACATTTTCCTAGCACGGGGGACTAAGTCCCGTGAGGACAGTCACGGGGCACGTGCTGAGATTTCCCCCTTTCCATCTCCCAGTCCCGCTGGCGCATGCTCCGTGTTTTCCCTGTAACACGATCCCCCAGCTATGCGGTTGTAATGGCAAGTGGCAGCATTATTTTCCGCGAACCATTGCTTCCATCAACTTAAGGGTGAAGCTGAGGATGGCTGCTTCTGTTTGGATGATGATCATTATGGCGCAGACGACGAAGACGATGATGGTGATGAAGACAACGGTAATTATTATTATTAAGGAATGCAATGACCGTACCATGCAGGTCTCTGTGGCGAGCCGTCAGACGACAGAAACGTGGTTAACTGTTTAGGTCGGCCAGTACCAGCAATAGATAATAAAAATAATAATTTCGCCATGACCACACTCAGATGCATGGGGGATGGATTTATTTTCTGTGTAATGCTTTGCGCGACTATAAATAAGCCGGCAATTGCAGAAGGTAATGGGACATCATCCCCTCACTTGACGACAAAACGCTGCACGCTGCTCATTGCAAGGCCGAACCTCTTCGACTTGATGGCGGCCCTCGCACAGCATGGCAAGGTCCAGAAGCTCTCTGTCAGCTGTAACACTTCAACAGCGAAACCACGGGAGACAGCATTACACGGGAATTCTTGCGCCAGTTGCTAGTTTTACTACTCTAGCATCGTACCCCTGCTGTTTTGCCAAACTTCGATAATCTTTTCAGTGCACACAGGACTCGGAGTAACAAGGATCACGCTTTAGTGGTTTCTTCTTCTTCTTTTTCCTTGAGACCCTGGCTCAGCAGTTTGTCCTCTACTAGGCTCTACTTGTTTGTGTCCTTAGAGGATGCGGAGAAAAACAGCAGTCGCCTTTAATGAGGAGATAAGCGTTAATATATCTGTATAATATATACAATCATTCTCGGGACTTAGTAGTCTAGCCTGGCCATGGCTTGTTCCCACTAGGATTCTGAGCAATGTCTTGATTGATGTTTGTCTATTTCTTGATTTATGATAAACTAGCTTTTCATCGTTGTCATACTTTCTGTTTCTTATTGTCTAGCAACCTTTCTACCTTTCTTTCTCTTTTTCCTTCTTTGATTTTTTTGTTTATGTTTTTCTTTGTTTTCTTTCTTTTCTTGCTTGTTTGCTTTTTTCTTTCATTCTGTTTCTTTTTTCTTTGAAGAGTATGCTTGGTAGCGATGTAGAACACACTGAAGAGAGATAAAAAGCGAGAGAAAAAGCAAGAGACAGAAAGAGAGAGAGAGAGAGAGAAAAATGGAGACAATCAGAAATAAAGCATGTAAAGTGAAAATACAGTGTTTACGAAACATGACATCTGCGTATATGTATTAAAACAATGAAGTAAAGAGACAGAAAAAATAAAGTAAAATGTACTAAAGTAAAATAAAATTTGTAAATTTTTTTTTTAATTAAGCAGAGTTAGGTACGTATTTTAGTGTTTCTAGACAATGATTTACATTTTGCCCAGCTCAGTAAGGTAATATTGTTTAGGCTCCTCCCTATTCCATTTCTTACTGCAGGCGATGTTCCAATGAGATAGGTCAATGACTCAGACCTAAATGAAAGGCTCTAATCAGTCCACTCCAGTGCAATTTTTGATTTTATCATTGTTTCATTTTGACCATCGATAAGAGATGATGTTATGGGTGAGGAAATGCATTTACTGACCAGAAAGAAAGCATGAGTCTTGAACCTTGGGTGCCCTGCTACCACCCTAGAAACGCTCCCTTGAGCCAAAGCTATTTATGGAAGGAAACTGACACTTCTCTGGGCTCTTACTCATGGCCATCGGCAACTGACCCATGGGTAACCAATGGACAAAGCTAAGATAAAATCTAAACTCCCTATTCATGAGCCCCTGAGTAGGTGACGTTAACTAATCGACAGGCCTAATGGGAGTTCCCAAGAAAAGGTAGGTGAGCATGAGTTATTCTGCCAAGGTCGCAAGAATCAATACCAAAACCAAAACGAGAAATATCGGGGAAAACAGAAAAAAAGACGAGCAATCGGTAGCCAGTCCTTCTCATGGAAATATTACACCAAGATAGATAGATAGATAGATAGATAGATAGATAGATAGATAGATAGATAGATAGATAGATAGATAGATAGATAGATAGATAGATAGATAGATAGATAGATAGATAGATAGATAGATAGATAGATAGATAGATAGATAGATAGATAGATAGATAGATAGATAGATAGATAGATAGATAGATAGATAGATAGATAGATAGATAGATAGATAGATAGAACAAACCCCGATAAGTGCCACTTATTTAATTTACAAGCGGGGATTTGAGAAAAGAAAAACGAAAACTTTAGGTTGACTAAGGTGTTCAGTTTCTGTTTTAGGCGTCTCTTAGTCTATGGTTATGTCAACTACAAAGTGGTATTTATTAAACAGTTTTGTATCATCAAATTTATATAAAAATTCTATTTACCTTGTTGAATGAGATCACACACGATATCAGCCATAAATATGTATGTAATACTCAGGCTAGATTTAATGGGAGACGTATATCTGCAGGGGTCATATCCAATAAATTGCTAGCTGTGATGGAGTTTTGGGGAGGCCTACTCAGAGGCCATGAATATGTAATTTCATTAGATACCTTGGGTGGTAAACGTCCTCCATGGGCAGGTTATCCGGCTAGGTAAACGTGCTTCACGAAGACAAGCTTTTATCCATAGGTATGGTCCAAGCTTGCGGGCAACAAAGTCTTCAGACAAAGTATTGATCACAAAGACGTTTCTTCCAACAAATGATGTTCTAGAATATTGTGTGTCATACGCCGATACGAAGATGCAGATAAAACACAAGGTATCAATTATTACGTGGGTTTGGGAGGAAAGACATACGTTTTGGCTTAAAGGGATTACAGAAAAAAGAAAGAAAATGAAAGAACGAACAAAGAAAGATATTCAGTGCGTTTGTCTTATGCCTTCTTATCATCACTGAAAAGGATTAAAGTAAATGAGTGTGTGAATGAATAAGTTTTGAGGAACGAAAGAAAATTATGAAGGCTGCCGGACAAACAGGTAGGGAAGAACTGTTCAGCAGTCGCATGTCCCCCAGCCCATTTCACCTCTTAACACAACACATCGGAAACCTGAATGCACATTTCATTACAAGCAACAGATGTGGCCGACAAAGCATCTGTCATTCGTACCATGGGTCTGTTATGCCAGTAATCCATAGCTACCCGCCAGTTCGGACAGAGGACAGCGTTGTCCTCCCTGACTGTATTCCCTTTTTTTTTTTTTACTTATCCGGCCGCAGATGCTTCCGTTCAAAATTATGGTTCGGCAAAGTGTCCTGAAAATGGATTCAACTCGAATTCGCGAACCAAAGTTGTGTAAGGTTTCTTAGGGTTCTGAAAAGCGATTTAGTGTTATCACGACGGCGCCAGCTGTTGGCAGCTCTGTTCCATTTCTGGTTCAGGTCCATTTCCAGCCTCTATCTCATTTTTCACTCGATAGGTTTGAATATCACGCAAGAATAGCTAACTACTACCCAATCAGCATCAGTTTCCGGTCATGAATAATTGTAGAGAAGAGAGACACACCTGGAATCTAAATTATTTAAGAAGAAACTTGACACGAATCTGTACCCAGTATAATCGTTGGAATAACATTGGAATACATCTGAACGACAATTAATTTGAACTCAACAACAAAAATAAAATAATACATCTATACACGACAAAAAATATTTTTTTTACGATAACTGATAACCCAGACGCGTAGCACATAGAACCTTCTTACAGCTGCACTGCACCAAAAAATGGCCGAAACTAATTAATTTTAATGTTAATTACACAACTGTATTTTCCTGGGGTTAGTGTCTCATTTCCAGCTTCGGAATACTAATGTCGCCGCCCAGCTTGTATAGGTATTTGGCTCTGGGGCCAGTTGCACAACACTTTTCTTATTTTAAACACTTTTAAGCCTTAACTCTACTTAGATAATTAGTTTAAAGTACGCACCACAGTTTTAGAATTTTTAAAACTAAAACTGTTTAAAGTAAGAGAAAGTTGTTGAAATCTGACTTTCTGTCATGTCAGTACAATTTTTTGTATGTTTTCTGCAATGAATCAAAATGGCTAAGAAGAGATTTTGCTTCTTTAGAACAGTTTAAAGGTTAAGAAACGTGTTGTGCAATGGGCCCCTGAGCTACAACTCACTGTCCTTGCTCAGTTTTAGGCAGCATTCACCTCCTTTTTGGAATCTCTATGATGATGTAATAGAAAAGATGCGTTCAAGTTTTCAGAGATTAATGATATGGACTCAAGATTGACCTGGAACAACGGTAAACAGCGTTCACAGGCACCGATTACTTCGAGAATATTCTTGGTAATGTTGCTGCTATTTTTGTTACAGTTGTTATTGTTTCTCGAAATTAAAATCGAGTTAAACGCAAGGATTGTGTAATCATTTGTAAGTCCCTGAAATTCATTCATTCATTCATTCATTCATTCATTCATGTTAATATTACACAAAGAAGATGTCTTGACGAATAGAGCAAATCAAGTGAAGAGTGATGTCAACTGGAGAAAAACATTGTCCATGACAGGCTTTAAGATGCTCACGACTAACACCAGACTATGTTTATAGTCATACAGGCCAATGAATCGCAAGGGTCACTACTCGGGATGTTATGTTCTAGTAAAGTCATCTTTTGTTTAGTCTTATAAAGTTGTGACGATAAATATTCAACTGACACATGTGCAGCGGATCTAACAAACGGTCTTAACAAATGTGACGACACTTCCGCTGAGCTGTTCCCACAAGCACAGTCCGAGACGGTTTACACCCAGCTCATCGCTGTAATGAGGCTCATTACCATAGCGATTTATAATATGAGCCATTAATCTACAACATACCATTAATCCAGATCCAATCCCGTGGCTAAAGAAAAATCAGGAAGAGAGGCAGGGATGTTTAAAAATAACTCGTGTTTTGCAGGCGGCGCCATATTGATATTGATGACGACGTCTCCACAATGACCTTGGAGTTGGAGCACCTGCTGACTGTCGTTATATATTTTTCGTTCTCTTCCTCACCTAAGTTGTCCTGTCTGAGCTTAGCAGGAGGGGAGGAGGGATGAAACACATGGCATCTCCTCCTGCTTTCTTGATGATGGAATATTGCTGTAAAAGATTAATGAGTTCTGGGGAAAAAATAAACACTGCTGTTTCTTCTGCTGATTGCAGGCTGTAGTCTTCTCCAGCTTCAGTGATAAACTTGTTCCAAAGACATTACCTATTAATGTTAATAGCAGGCACCTCACGACGTAGAGCGGGAGTGGTGAGAGGGATTGATGTTTTTCGTTAATGACAGGGGATTATTATTATTGTTGTTGTTGTTGTATACGTGAGTCAGAGAGACACACCAAGTATAAATTAGTGTACTGACCAACCGGTTACAGCGAAAACCCACAACAGCCCTCGTATAACCCGAAACAGGTGATATAAAGAGCTGTAAGGCTGTAAAGGGAGTAAATTGCAACTGAAAATACCAGAACATACTATGGTAGCATAAGCCAGGGTGCGAGTGTTTAACTATCTATTGAATATTGAGGTGGGACTATTGGTGGGGGGGGGGAGGTTGCAATAAATATGTGCTACACACAGGCAACTGAAGCTCATAAAGGATAAATAAAGTAAAAGAAACGACTAGTCCTCGAAGGTTCTTTGGCTTTAAAATAGCCAATGTATTATTTCGTTGCTGTTGAGACAGTTCAGGTGAAGTACTATATAATTTGGTATTTCCGATCTTTGAGCTATGTCACCTGAAAGTAGCTTGGTGACATTTGTGACATAAACACGTGTAGAGACAGAAAAGACTTACTTCGCACATATAACCCTAAGTTTGCTATTTTTCCCTAAGTGATGGTGTGCGTGTAACATTCTTATTTGATTTCCATAAATTAAATTGCATGTAATATGCGTGCACGCTCCATCCGGGCACTTTGACAGGCCGAAAAGTAGCTTCAAAAACTCTCGCATACAGCGAGCCTAGATTAGACTCTTGACGTAAGACTCAAGCATCCATTGATTCCGCGTTTAACATAATCCATAAAAGAAACCATTATTTTTCTTGAACAGTGCACTAAAGATTTTCCTATGCGCACCCCCCTTCCCCCGTACTATCAGCCCTGTGCCCAGGCAAAATGCTCCTTCTAGTGGAACATCTCAGGACTTTGGAGTCAATAGATTAGAGACAATTTTACGTTTTGCCGAGAATCAGCCGCGAGTAAAAGGCTGTGGAAGAGAGAAAGAGAATCTGTGCGTTACCTTTCACCTTTATTCTCACGGTTCTGACCTAATGGCAGGCAGAGGTGACAGTTTGATTTGCAAGCTTCCTCTCCTAACAATTGCGCAGTTACGGAAGCTACATCTGGAACGAACACGGCGATACAGATCTTGGAGAGGATGGAGGGAAATACAACGCCATAGGGAGTTCGTAAGCAGAAAAACTTTGTCTTTCTTGACACTTTTGCGACTCATGCATGAGTAACTGCTTTCGACACTTTTGAAGCAGCCCTTTACTTATTTCTCCATAGATGGAAGATACGTCAAGCGACAACAATGCTCAATTTGAACAACGGGATACTTGTATTAATGTGGCTACCTTTTAATCTTTCTGCATGAATACGATCTATAAACCACATTTTATATTTACAAACATATCATAAGAAGCTTTATCGAGATAAAAAGGGGCGACAGGGAAGCGAGAGAGAGACATAAAAGAGAAGAGATCAAACGCAATGACCTAACTTCAAGATAAGCACACAAGCACATAAATACATTTAATCCATATCCGCCCATGAGGCTGGAACAGGCCTGGATGTATTGTGTCTGTTGGCTGAAGACTAATTGGCGCGTTTTATTTAGTTCTTCCGGGGAAGAAAAGACAATAAGAAGCCAAATTAACGTTCCTTGATGTCTTTTACAGTTCCTTATTGGGGAAAATAAAAATGAGTTTCAGCGTGAAAACGTGAGAAAAAAAGCCCTCCCTGTTCCGTTTCCGACTTTTAATGGATAATGGATAACGAAGGCTTGTCGTTGAGAAGACTTTCTCACCCATTAGACCATACGACTGTAAAGTCAAACATCAAAACCATAAAGCCAGCTCCTGTAACAGAGATGTTATGCGGCGCGGAGACTGACATGCCAGCCAATCATAAAAATCTTCTATTGTCGTGAGACATGTAAGAATTATGTTAAAAGCATCACCTTATTAGTCAAAACTGATTAGTCACTTCCCGATTTAACGTTAATTTATCCGACGTGACTAAAAAAAAAAAAAAAAAAAAAAAAAAAATGGCAGGCCAACGGGAATTGAGTTCGTGACCCTTTGAACTACGACGCTTGAACCGTGAGACGACACCACACAAAACTTGTTCCAACTTACAATTACGCGCAACTGCTGGATTTCTTTGTTAATTAAATATAATGTTGTTATTAAGATAACATGAACCTGTCATTAGATTTTTTCTGCATTAAAGCAGGGTGGCCGGGAGACTTCTTGTGTGTCTTCTTGTATCTGACAGGTGCTATTTCACAAATCAGGGTGAATACCCCAGTTCACCTTATTAGCATTTGTTTCGGGTTCTTTCATTGGGTTCGGTCTTCACGAGGTTAACATCGCTGTGTACAGTCATCACGTCGCTGTTGTTGACCTCTTAATGTGCATGGTGATGTGGGTAGGTAAGTACGGGGTGAACGAAAGTGGAGTGTTCATCTAAATTTGGGGAAATAGTCTCTTGCAATGAGCTTTACACAATCATTAGAAAAAAATGCACTTTGGTACGTCTCCAAGGTAAGAAGGTTTTAATGACATCTTTGTCACAGCGAATTAACATTTCCGAAACAGCAAAAGCCATCCTAGTGGCAGCCACACCCAGGCATCAACGCCTTTTTTCTCTTCTTCTTTGCTTCTTGACTTTATTGTGATTTCACCGCTGACTGCTGAAAAGATTACCACTAGGTGGCGTGCGGCCATCTTCTTTTGCTTTTGTTCCCGACGTTGCACTTCCTACGGGCCTTAAAGCCCTTACCGTCAACTACTTTGTACCTGAGGAGACTTTAAAACATGATGTGGAAAGTTTTAGTATCCAGGAATGTCGTCTTTTCCAAGTTTAATACAAACATAGATGAAACAAAATAATCCATTAATTAAAGAAACTTTTCTGTCTTTATTTCTCTTTTCGTGAGCAGACCTTTTTATGTCACCCAAAATATCTTTGTCTCACCTCATTAAAAACATTCTTCAAAGTTCAAGGTATATTTCTAGCTAAAGCTAAATAGCTCTATAACCGAAGTAGTATAATAATGGAATCAGACTTTCCTGCTGATTGGGTCTCCGTGTCGTCTCTTTGTCTCGTCCTTTATATCTACTTCTTTCTGTCTGTGTGTGTGTGTGTGTCTTTTCTATATTCGTTCCCTGTTTATCTCCCTTCCTTATCGAATCCTCTCTTCTCAGTTCTGTGTAGAAGTTTCCTAATCCCACTCTCTGATTCCAACAGTGCTCTTAGTCGTTGTGCCGCTGCTGAAGCCCTGATGATGTCGTCGACCTTGGGTGAGAAGATTGACAGTTGTCACCGGGCGTGGCAACGACCGCCTTCAGACGACCCACACTTCACTTCCTTCTCAGCTTTTAAAGGGTCACATAGCAAAGCCTCGAAATGGAAGCTTTGCTTTGTGGAAGAAGCCCTGCAGTATGGACGGAGTGACGTCTCACCAAATCCTGAACCACCCTTCCTCGCACAATTTCAACACACACACTCACACAGTCCCTCCCCACGCCCCCTCCCCACACTACATGCATCGTGTACCTTAGTCCCTTTTGGTTGTGAGCAGCAGAAACGATAGGAAACTGAGCGAAAATAGAATTTTTGGGCCAAGACGTACTTAGAAGATTACATTAATTAAATCTGTATATTACACTTATTAGTGGAAGGAACTAGATAATTAAGGAGTTGGGGTGAGGGTAAGACCGCGTCCGCACCTAACGCCCCGATAAAACCCATTCGACACGAAGAATGGAAGCCGTCCAGGCAGTAAGGTCCTCTTCTCTGCCTGATAATTAATCTACACGTCAGGGGTTGTAATGCTAAGTCATAGTAATCAATGTACAAGAATAACCCATTATTACATCATCGGCTCGATTACCCATTACAGGCTTGACACACAGTCCTGGCCGACAGTCTGGAGGTTTAGAACAGAGTCAAGAAGATGTATAATGACAATGACAATGACAATTCTTTATTAATGAGAGGTAAATAAGCGAGACGGTGCTATTTTCATTTAGCCCTCGCCCCGTACGGGGAAAGAATAAACAAATAATTAAAAGAATGCAAAAACCATCAAATAAGAGTGGAAGGTAAATATGTACAAGGTGATTGTTAAGAGAAAAAAGTACAAACAAGAAACAACAACAACAACAACAACAAAAGCAGATATTTGCAGGATCCTGGAATTAGGAGGTGTTTATAGAGGGCTCATCTAATTTTCTTGCAAATGTTTTAGAAGATGGCGTCTAAAGCAGTTCAGGGAGTTCAGCTGCTTGAGATGGAGAGGGAGGCTGACATAGACAGACAGGTTTGTACATATGTTTGTACTATACATGCTGTAAACTCAAGACCTACATTTTATATGTATTCATATATGTATATATATTTATATGTATGGATGGACGCCAGGTGAAGTGTCGTCAGAGTTAAAAATTTTTAAAGTCAAACTCAAGTTAACATCATTGAAGACGCCATTCATAGCTTCATGGTCACATGTGAATCAATTTTCCATGTTTAGCTTCAGGCATAATTTTGTATGCTACTGAAATAGGGAGCAATTAATAAGCTTTCATCTGTGACGTCACCGGAAATAAGATTTTAATTCCAAAACCCAGTTGACACCTACGTTGTTCGGAAGCTTTTAGCTCGTGAATAGAACAGATTTTTGCGTTAATGTTTTTGAAGTATTGTCAGTATAATTTAATACATTAAGGACATTCATTGTGAAGAATTTTGCACTCAGGTCGACCTTGAAGAGCGGAATAAAAAAAATGGCAGATGGGCGTTAGACTAGGAGTAGGTAAAGCTGAGCCCGCAGGCTAGCAGAAAAAGAAGGTAGACAAGAACTCAGACAAGTTGACAGGCATTGTGTGTGTGTGTGTGCATATCCTCAAGGCAAAAACGACAAGAGGGCAAGACTTCTCGTCCATTCTTTCGCGAGTCTTTCAGAGGACGATGACGAATGTCTGACAACTTCCTCTGCACCCAACGCGAGTCTGAAGCTCGCCTCGCAAAGATGGTATCGGAGCAGTTCCCTGCCGTCGATCTGTCTACAAACACGTGACTAGAATAGAATTCAATTTCATGTGGGGCCAGAAAAACTTGTCAACGAGATCAGTGACAAAATGGAGAGCACGCTTTTTTGTCCAGCGCCGTCACCCAAGATGGGTGATGGTGGTGGTGGTGGTGGTAGAGCAAGAGGTGAGGGGTGGTTTGAAGGATCGCAGTGAGCGCACTCGCTTTGCTAACTCATCCTCGCATGTTTGTCTGCCCTTTACATGAAAGGAATGAGGGTGGTTTTTATTTATTTTTTTGTTTTAAATTGAGATGTGAAAGAAAGATGCTGATTAAATCTTTGAGATCATACTAACCCGTGTTGATCCTCGGTGCCGTGCTGCAATGTATATTTTATCTTGTGAGATTAAAGATGAGATTTTATTTCAAAGGATGTTCTTCCGATTTTCCGCATCTTCACGAGTTTTTGCTTCTGCGGGAAAACCATTTACAACACAGATGGCCATTTTAAAAAGTTGAAAAAGACTGCGCTCAGAGGTAGTGCCATTGTAAACTATCATAAATAGGTATTAGAGTTACATTTCCTTTAGCTTCTAAAGAACAAAAACCTACCCGATTGCTGACACATATCACGCTCAAAAGACTCAATTTATATGACTTATTAATGCTTCAAGCATTAAATCGCAAGGGGAAACACAAATCCTAAGAAAGAAATTAAATGAACACTATCTCCTTCTCTGTTCAAATTTCCAATGGAGTTCGAAGCCAAGTGTGACGTCAGTACCGGTGGAATCATGGCTGATACAAGTTGCCCACTAAATACTAAATCTCGAAAGCACAAGCACAGGTATGAAAACTATTGTGTCGTTGTTGAATACACAGGACTTCTAAGTGACGGAATAAGTGTACATCCGTTCCCAAAAGGATTCATCGTTTTGAAGACAATGGATCAACTTCCTTCGTGTGTATAGAGCTGACTTCACTGCGCCTACACAGTACTCTGTCATATGCAAACACCACTTTGCTCTTGAATGCTACCCAGTAATGTACATGTATACACCAAAGGAAGAGAAATCGTCTTCTTCCAGGATCCATGCCTACTATATAGGTACATGCTTTTTCTCGTACAGCAGCAGAGTAGATGCAATAACACCACAGTAGTATAGCTTTGAACAGTGACACACTATGTTGTTACTTACATGCACATATTAAATAATAAGGAATATCAGTGTTTCCGAAAATATATTTCTGCTTTTCCTGTTTTTAAATATCTGCAGGCGAAAGTCTCCCTTTTTCTAACTGTTGTTTACACCTGCAACCAAGGAAACATCTATCCTATTCCAATATAAACGTGGAAATCAGTTCCAATGGTAAATTTTCACACTGAATGCTTTTGTGACAGAACGTAAGTAAACAGATAGACATAAATTTTAATTGTCATATGCAGCTTGCAAACTTTGACGAACGTTAACGATGCTTACCATGCGGTATAGTGAAGTCGTTCTTCGTCGTCTGCTGTCTGAGAATATTGTTCTGAGGTTCAAACATGTTTAATACCTTCAAGGCTGTTGAACAAACTTCGCACTCGTCATCGTTACTAAAGCACGATAACTGAAGATCGTCTGATGAACCTAATGTATTGCTCCACCTTCTGACCATTATACACTTCCACAGCTGGACGCCATCAGATGTAACGTCTCACGTTATTTACTCGCGGGAACGAGATTTCTCATGACTTGCTGAATATAGGTGCAAATCGCTAACTATGAAATTAGGTAATAAATAAACCACTTTGTTTCAGGCGTTGCCATTTATAGAATGTATTTATATTATCTGTACCTATTACAATCTGCTTAGAACTCGGACCAATCGGGTAGGTCTGGAACATTTCGAAGGTTGCTGGCCTCTTGCAGTGTCTAATGCAGGGGTAGGGAACCTTCATACCTCCAAGGGCCGTTTTGATATTTATAACATCATTCGCGGGACATACAAAATCATCTACTTGAAAATTGGCTTGCTTTGTTTGCTCAAGCTGTAGCTTCGCCACAGTGTGATAACACTTTTGCAACGTGTACAATACCAGCTTGCCTTCCTCACCACCATCCGTCTTTAAAACACTGAGCACGACCGGACTCCTTTTACAGCCACAGTTTCAGGTACACCAGCCTCCCTTTCCCTCCCGCTCCTCTGGCCTGCAAGGCAACATGATCTTCTTTTCTTCCACTTATCATTAAAGCAAGTAAAGAAGGTTACCGTTATGATATTCCATTATCAAACGAGTCAGACAAGCAGTAAGAAAGACATATATTCAACTTACTGCCTTGAAGCACTGTAGGGCGCTGCTTGCTGCCCTTGGCAGCTGTCTCCCCTCTGCAAAGCCCGTCTCTCAGTGTGATGTATGTTCGTATGGATGTTTCTGGAAAAGATGAACCGTTGTTAATACTGACAGCAAAACCCACAGATTATTGAAAGACGTTGTGAAGGGACGACTTAGCAGTTGTCTCCCCTCCGCAGATCCCTACTCTAAATGTGATGTATGTTCGTAAGGATGTTTCTCGAAGAAAATGAACCCTTGTTAATACTGACATCGAAAAACCCATACTGTTGAAAGGAAATGTGAAGAGACGCCTTGTCCAACACATGTAGTATTCTAACACCATCTTGATCCAGTGACCATCTGCTGCCATGCCGCGTCCTGCACTTCATCTCGCTGTCTTTTGTTGTTTCTTGAACTGTTTGATTCTTGCTGTGACTGCTATTTAAATTAATCTCTGTATTTCTCCGACTTTGATTGTTATTCTTCCTTTTACCTACTTGGACGAAAACTGTTGCTGACGTCACGCACATTTGTGTCTGTCTTGTGATGTACTCGTATGCATTCTCTCTCGTAATGGACATTTCTTGCTTGTCCTTCAAAATTTGTTATTATTATTATTATTATTTACTTAATGTACAATTTACTTTGAAAAAAGCGTACAGGTTTACTGAAATCCCCTGGTATAATGCTAAAGGTGAGCTCAGTGCAAGGTACTGCTCCTCGTGATAAAAGATACTGGTAATCAGACCCTTCCAACACAAGCCTACAAACATCAGTGTGCACAGAAATGTAAAAAAATCTAAATGTCAAGAACGTACATTGTGTCACTCACGACAGGATTACAGTTAATAAATAAGCTGTGGTGATACGTTACGTTATGTGTAGGCGTTGACACTTGTTACATCACGTTTTTGGAACGTTGTTTTACGTAAATTGATTGCAAGACCGCATAACTAACGGGCTAATATATACTTGTGTTTATATCAGTTTGTATGCATTCATAGGCGAAAGTCTAGTTGCAAGCATGTTGTACCCGCTTGAAATTTGAACCAAAAGCCTGATTCATTAAAGAATTTCGTATCTTTTCTGTCTTTCCCGGAATGATGGCATTTGTACGGTTGTATTCACCGCTCGTAAACTAATGGGAGTGATTAATTTCATCAGATTTTTGGAAATATGATCACCGTCTTCTGTCTTTCCTTGTACTCAGCACATCCCAGCCATTTCTGGGGGAGAGAATTGCACTCTGGTAGACCTTTAAGCCGATGTCAGATGATGGAGCTGTAAAGAAAGACGTCCTGATGAGAATGAATAGCTTCGTCACTGACAAGCCATGCCAATAAACCAAGTAAATCAAATGACTTTTGTTTTTGGTCCACCTTATTTGACTCTGATGTACTACGATTGAAGATAACCTCTTCGGCTGTCTGCATTTTTCCTGCTTGGTCTTGGCTGAGCCGGCAACTCTACATGTCCGTTGCTTAATCATTGGCTGGAAGCTGACAGTAGGGCTTACAGACCGTGAATAACGATGCCAAGCAGTCTGCCTGAAGCCGGTTTCGGCTCTGATCCTGTGCTTCAAGTAAGAATTGTGCCTCGAATCCAAGGACACTTTAAATTGATGGTTGTATAAGTAACAATACAACCGCATGTAATGCTACTTTTACACACACACACACACACACCTGCAGATGACGTAGATTTGAGTCTGTGTCGATGCATTGAATAATCACTAGACTGATCATCAGTACACAGCACGCGCTCACACTCACGCTCGCATACATTGCATGCAAATCGGAAACGGTGGAAGAAAATGTGTGAAGATTGCTTTTAAGTCCCCTTAACTCGTCTTCTTGTCCTTTTTGCGTTTGGTTTGTCGCTCCTGCTGACAGGTAGAAGGCAAGAAAAAAAAAAGTTCACACTTTGAATGATGGACAACGATTTTTATTTTCGAAGGCAAGGGTCGCAGACTCGCAAATTAATGTCACCTTCACTAGTTATCTTTCGTCTAAACCTCCTTCTCTCTAAAAAGAAAAAAAATTGAAACGAAGAAAACAAAATTTCACACAGCAATTCACATCTAACAATTCTTTTATCGTTTGTTTTCAAGATCAAGGTTATCATTGTCGAATGTCCGGGCTTGATTCAAGCTCTTGTTATCGTTTGTAGTCAATCACCCCTGTCTGCAATAAGAAATAAAAAACAAAAGTTTCTTTTGTACGACTTGTAATCTAAAATGGACGCAGTCCCTTCTCTCTTCAAAGAAGAGGGATGATCAGTAGGGTTGGGCTAAGGGAGTGGAAGGCGATGTTTTTAATCTTTTGTCAGCCTTTCGGCTACCTCCTCCTCTTCTTTCTCTCTTACTTTTTCTTTGCCATCTTTATCTTCTCTCTCTGTTTTTTTTCTCTGTGTGTGTGTGTGTGTGTGTGTGTGTGTGTGTGCACGGACATGCTTGCGTGCCATTGTGTGTGACGAAATGGCGGCGGCGGCGCTCATGTGTGAAAATCTCCTCAACATAGTTGCAGTCGTCGTCGTCGTCGTCCTCCTCCTTCTCCTCCTCCTCCTCGTCATCATCATGTTCAAGAGAACACTAAGACTGACATCAGGGTAACGAATGGATGATGTTGATGCAGTTCCTTGTTCTTATCGCGTCCAGTCTGACATCACTCTTCCATCACTGCTTCTCACCCCTTGAGATGAAAACACTCCACAACCTAACCTAACGAGCACACTTCCTCCTTAAAAAAAACCCAGCCAACTCATCTCGTAGAAGGTAAAAAGAAGCGCTTGTCGTCATAAACCAGAGTTAATGGAGAAAGGCCCTATTTATGAGAAGGCGAGACCGTTAGTCCAGTCCACGTTTATTCTACATGTTCCCAAAAAGTCACGGTGCGTTAGACAAAACAAAGAAGGCCAGAAGTTCTCTCTCTCGCTTTTTCTTTCTTCCTTCCCTTGCTGTATTTTTCAACTCTCTCAGATGATAAAATCCCTCCCCACAAAATAAAAAATAGAACTTGATTATTTTAATGAGCTATTTTAAACTTTATTTTAAGCCCGTGTGTATCTACAAAGCAAAATGATCAGTGCCTGCTGCACATGACAAAAATAAAGTTTAGTAATATATAAACGTAGTTCTCAAATCTTGTATATTATCGTGTAGGTTTCTTTCTTAGCCAGCGAAATCCTAGATGGCAACAATATATTGTGTTTGATATCGAACGTAATATGAAGATATGAGTTTCATATGATTTGTTTTTATAAATGTATTAATTATTATGATCAGGGTTTTGCTCAGATATTTCTGGGTTTTGTACCCCATCACGTTTCGATTTTTTGCGATTTCTCAGTATTCATCTTGTTATCGTTGCGACAAGCCAACAATAAGCAAAGTAGTTAATTAGATTTATTTATTATATAAATTTATATAATTAAACATAAGAACTACAAAGTGTCGGCAAGTATCTCAACCACATTTACAAAGTATTATTACATTACTTTGTCTGGTGTTATCTAACTTCATCCGTTTGCTGTTAATCTTTATTTTATATCCCAACGTCCATCACATTTTTGATCTTAGATGAGTGATTAATAGAAGAAATTGAATACTTTGCTGTCCATCGTTATTTCGTATCGAAATATCAATTTCACAACAGACTTTGCTGCGTTGTTAATACACCAGAAGAAATAGGACTTTGATTAAAATAAACTAAATAAACTCGTAAAATCGTGCTTTTTGTGTATATGGTAATTTCTTCTTTATAGCCCCGTCCTCCACTACTTTTGAGAAATGATCGGGTCAGCCTTGAGTGACAGTAACCGGCAGCAAAAATGTTTTACATTTAAATTGGATTCGGTAAAAAAATTACTCTTTCAACGCGAAATATAGATGAACTAGTAACAACTGATATTTAATTGCCATTTTCGCAAGCGCTTATTCCCCAACAAAGCGGAAAACATGTTGTGTGCTTGAATGCAGGTTTTTATGACAAACAACCAGAGACACATACATAATCAAGCAAAGAGATTAAAAAATATGTACAGTACACAGTGAGTATTTGTAATCTTTATGTCCTCCATATACAGGAATGAATACATACATCAACACTTTTTTTTAAAATTGGTGTTTTATGCCGAGCCAGTAACGAAGGCTATATCACGGCAAGGCAGCCAGCCCTGTAAACAGATGCTACTTGCTGAGAAAGAACAGCGTGCCCGAGACGAGAACTGAACCCCGGACAGCCAACCTTCACTGTATTAGTGACAGGTGCTAACCGTTGCGCTACCGGACTGCTTACATCCATGCACATGCACACATGAACATGACATATGTAAGACACAGTCACCCCCCCTCCAACCCATTATACTATACAAACATGTCACCAAAAGAAACTTCCTACAGAAAGAAACCTACTGGTTATTATAGCTGAAACATAATCCTGGACGTAAATGGCTTTTGATTCTTTAACATTCTCTTTATTCCCCCCTCCCCAGATGCTATGCACTTTGGATTTGTAAAGAGTTTGCATTGTAGATGTTTCTGAGACTATTATTTACGACCCCATTGTGTGGACGAGGACAGCTAATCCGATACCGACTCTTGTCCAATTTTTCTTGTCCGCTTTCTTTCTCTGCTTTCCTACGGCACCGTATTGTATATCACAGTAGATTAGCTACAGCCTAATGCATCACCTTGAGTTCACAGCACACAGTATATATATTTTTTTTCACTTCACGCCAGACACTGGGGGAATAAGCAAAAATATTTCTGTTTCCTCTCCACCTGCCAGCCTGGTGGAAAACGGCTGAAGAGCAGTTGGCTTCTATGGGCGACCGTAAACAAGGGTGATAATCTCGTAGAAATGATATTCTGCTGCAGGGCAGATTGCGTTCGTGTCAACTAAAACCGAGGTTACGACCCTTCCCGCGATTGATTCCCCTTGGCCATTTACGAACTTCCATACAACTAGGCTTGATTTACGTTCCTGCATATGAAAGATGGCGGATATTGTCAGAGGGCCAACAAAAGAGGGACGCGACTGGGACTGGTCAGAGTTATCCAACTGCCGAAATGAAAACGGTCTTAGCTCTGAATGTGGCTGGCGTGAGAGGGTTAAAAAAAAGGGAGGAAATTCATTACGAATCCTGCACTGGCGCCGCTTTCCAAGACATGTTCGACTAAATAATCCTCTACATTTGAACAAGAATGGAGTCATTGGAAGTCGCAAACAGAAAGAAAGAATTCTCCTTCTCTTCTCTGGATCTGTCACTGTCTGTAAGCATCTTTTTTCAGCTTATCTGTCTCTTCTTGCTTGTCTTTCTGTCTTTTCGACTCAAACATTTATTTTTTTCCCTTTTTCTCTCTCTTCTTGTGTTATGAAATGTTTTTTTTTTAGTTTTTTTCCTCTTGTCCTTTATTTTCAGGACAAGGGCTAGAGGTAAACAAGCAAAAATGTTGTCCGTGTTTTATTATCCTCCTAAATAAAGATTTGTCAGTGTCATTTGTTTCTTTTATTTCTCTCTCTCTCTCTCACACACACACACACACACACACACACAAGCACAGTCATACACACACAGAAGTGCCTACCACCTACCCCCCACACACATGCACAATCCAAATGACAGCTTTGCATACTAACTCAATTCTATGAGACACAATGACCTACGAACATATATATATATATATCAGCAATCCGTGTCCTCTGATCCTGTTCGTAAAGGCAGCACAGACAAACACACAGACAGACGCACCCAGCAATCATCCGAAGGAGATCGTGTGTCCTAGAGTTCAGACGTACATGCATACAAACATTCGTGCAAAAACAAACCACTCGCACACACACAAAACCGAAACGAAACAGCGCAAGATGAAAGGACAAGTAACTGAGCCCAGACTCGCCCGTGTATTGGCCAACTGCCATACAAAGACTTGCGGAAGGTCCTCTCACGCTTGGCAAAACTTTACACAGAAACACCATTATCTAATTAGGATCATGAAAGGCGGGCACAGGAGAAGCGAAGTAGATGGATTCTGTTTCTAGGGATTTGCAGGTTAGTTTGCGAAGGATAAAAGAGGAGAACCTGGAAAGCGCGCGGACTGAATCGCTCAGGCAAGAAGATCGAGGCTGGCAAAGCGAGAATTTAAACTGAGCAACAAAGTATTTGCTAGTAAAACGAAAAACATAGTCCACATTCCAGTGATAAAAAACGCAGTCCACATTCCAGTGATTAAAACACAGTCCCCATTCCAATGATTAAAACACAGTCCCCATTCCAATGATTAAAACACAGTCCCCATTCCAGTGATAAAAATAGTCCCCATTACAGTAATAAAAGCAGTCCCCATTCCAGTGAAAAAAGTCCTCATTTCAGTGATAAAAAAGTGGAAATCACCATAAGAGTTACTGTGCAATGCACTATGGGATGGACTCGATCATCAAGTAGGCAATGACAGCGTAAGGCAAACTGTGTTGCGATAAGAGTCGCTGGTCTAGCAGTAGACTAACATCGCCTTACATGTGATTTAGTTAATGCCATTCTGCTTCTATGTTATTTTTTGTTGTTCAGGAGCCAGTTGCACAACACATTTCTAATTTTAAACACTTTAAGGCCTTAACTCTATTTAGATAATTTGTTTAAAGTGCACAGCACAATTTTAGAATTTTTAAAACTAAAACTGCTTTAAGTAAGATAAAGTTGTTTAAGTCTGAGTTTCCGTCAAGTCAGCACAATTTTTGTATGTTTTTCTGCAATGAATCAACATGGCTAAGAAGAGATTTTGCTTCTTTAGAACAGTTTTAAGGCTTAGAAACGTGTTGTGCAACTGGCCCCAGAACTCTTCTCTTTTCTTCCAAAGCAACGATTTTCTTCTCTTTCGCATGGTCTCTATGCCTCCCATATCTTTGTTCAAGAAAGATCAGTAGTTTTCGTGGAAATATTTTAAGAACGAGAAAATGTTCTAGAATTCAAAAAGTACATAAAACAGAACGAGTAATGTATAAAGGGTAATGCATTAGTAAAAAATCAAACCAGTTTTGCTTTTTATGTCAGAAACTAAACCTGAACTTTGGAGCTATTTAGGTAGGAAACGCCTGATGAACTACTAAAAAGGTTTTCGTTAATTGCACTGTGACGTAAAGCTCGTGCGCCTGTCTCAATTATCTGCGCACCTCACCACCAAAGTTCATCTGGGGCTAGTTGTACAATATGTTTCTAGAACTTATGAAAACTGTTCTAAATCAGCATATATGAAACGTTTTTCAAAATCGCTCCTAATAAAGGTATGCGAAAAACTCCAATGCATCTACTCTCTAAAACCCTCAGACAGACAGACAGACAGACAGAGGAGAAGGATGCGAAAAGATGATGATGATGATGATGATGATGATGATGATGATGATGATGATGATGATGATGATGATGATGATGATGATGATGATGATGATGATGATGATGATGATGATGATGATGATGATGATGATGGATCTAGCAAAGGAAGAAATGATTGGGAAATACACGACTATTGTCATCACCAGTTTTAGCTGTCTTGTCTTCCTCTGGCGCCCTTTCAACGTCTTTAGTCGATATTTGCCACAAGCACAACAGGCCTGGCTTAGGAGATATTGTGCCGTCCATAAACATTCTTCACGTGGAGTGAAACTGGAGCCTCACATCCGGGATGCAGCCCTGCATACCCAACCTCATCGACGAGTCACGTGAGCCACACTCATAGCGGACTGTATTTTGCTTTTACTTTCCAAGGAAATGTCAGCTAGAGCATCTCCGATAATGATGGCCAGTTAATGCTCGGTGTATCGCTTGAGTCTGAACTTTAAAATCTGTTTTACAGTGACGATGCTTTGGACTCCCAAGGTCAAACAGGATGGCAATGGGGGTCAAGGTAATATGGGGTCATCAGCCTGGTAACTGCCAGCAGTGCGATGTGGATGTCAATCAACCACCTCGGACCAAGGCGTTCTCCAAACATTCAGACGATTCTCGCTATACAAACGATGTGATAGCTCCTGGGCAGCACTGTTTTTGTGCCTGGTCAAGTGACAAGAAATCGGTCTCATAAGAATGACAGCCCCATCCTTCCTACAATTCCCACCATACCCTAACCTCCGTTGAAGACGGGATGGCTCCTGTCACTTGCTTCGTTGTAGAGTTTTTTGGCTTTCTTTCGTTCCTTGTTTTTTTTTTTGGAGTGAAAAAATGGAAATCTTTTGTTCATTTCTCTGGGAAATGGATCGATCTCATTCACTATGGTTTCTACTTGGATATCATTTCTGTTTTTGTGAAACAGAAAAAGTCTTCTAGTTCAAGCTTGTGCTACTGCGTCCCTGTGTGTGTGTGTGAACGCGCGTAGGTGGGCATTGTCAGCCGGTTGTTTTTCATCAAATCCCTTTAAAGTGATGGTTAACGTAGGAGTCAGAGAAATGGATGAAAAGAAAGCGAAAAAAAAGAAAAACGAAAAAAAAAGAAAACGAATGCGTGGGCGCACGTGTGTGTGTGCTTGCGCGGATATGCGTTACTCACCTATTGTCTTCCTTAGAAATTGTCTAAAACAAATTGTAAACTGAAGTGCAGGGAGTGTAAAGCAAAAGTATTTCGTGATACAAACATTGCAAAATCACGAATTTTATGTGGTTCTTAATGTAATGTCCAGGTTTTCTCCGCAGCGAAAAGACATTCGACGTAATGTGTCTCACAAACACATTTTACAATTAGTTTTTTCCTCCAAATCCTTCTGCCTTCCCTGCTGCAGCCACTCCTAGTAATGTATGTTTTAATGCCAGACGCTCCCTACAGCATGCAAGGCTGTCACTGTCACGCCTCTCTAAAGGTGACGTAAGGAAATTTAAGACATTCACCACACATCATGGCACAAACTCGCAGGTACGAATACCTGAAATATTAATTAATTCACGCGCAAGGAACTTCAACAAGCAAACACCTCTTACATCCTCAGTTTGTCAGCCAGTAGAGAATTGTGTCAGCAGAACACCATTGTGTCATCAACCTGTGTCACAGCTACCCAGTCTACGTACGCAAGCTAGGATCGACCCCCTAGTGTGTCGCCTGTAATCTCAAGCCATGTAATGCAGGTTTGAATCACGAGGCTTCTCGAGTCACACCGAGACTTCGCGCGAGCAAGGAGCCTTGACGTCATCAGCTCCACGCCATGGACTAGAGCGCAGCAGGCGATCCAGTATTAACTCTTCCAAGCCCCCCCCCCCCAGCGCTGGTGGCTGGAGCTGGAGCTAGAAGAGGAGAGACATCAAGCTGTCAGGCACAGCCAGCAGGGCGAATAGATTAGCAGGCTGCGTTTGTTAGAGACCCCGACTAGAGAGGGGAATCAATAAGTTTCAAACCTTAGCCGGCACTAGCTGTGTTCCAGGCACTGGCCGCGCTGTGAAACCGCCGCCACTCCTCGTCGCCGATCAATCGAACTGAAGTCGAGTTGCCGATATTATCAAGACGACCGTCGAGCGACTTTGGCAAAAGAGACAGCTGGGCTTTCACTGCAACTAGCAACAGTCGCTATGCGTGGCTCGCTAGGTGCCAAGCTGAGCGTCGATGGCTTGGAAAAGAGTCATCCTTCTCTTGGTCCTGAGTGTAGTTTGGATCCTGCGCAGACTGTGGTTTGTTTTGTACAAAATGGTTCTTGCCATGCGCGGACAGTCGTCCCACGTTGTCTAACATTGTGCCTATAGGGGCACGGATATAATTTTCAAAGACGAGTTTTCGCCTGAGTGTGTGATTGAGTAAATAAGAGAATAAGTAAGTGTGTGTGTGTGAGTGAGAGAGAGAGAGAGAGAGAGAGAGAAATGGCGATTTTATGCCTTAACAACCATCTTAGAAAACACAAAGGGAAAGATGCCCCACAATCAGGGTGTCCAAGGCAAGATCCGAACCCAGGACAGCAAGCGCCACTAGAACGCTTTTGAAGGATTGAGCGAGTGTGTGAAGGGTGAGAGGAACAACGAGTTAATTTATCACCCAGTTAAGTATCTAAATGAGTCAATGAGTTATTGAAGTAGTGAGTGAGTCAGTGACGTCATTTGCAGTCGTGGTGTCGGGCTTTTAATGCCCTTTTGTGTTAATGCTGGTGTTGGTGTGTTTGTGTATCTGTGTTTATGTTAGTGTGTTTGTGTGCCTGTGCTGGTGTGTCTGTGCTTGTGTTTGTGTGTTCACGCATGTGAGGTGGCCTTAGTGTTTCGGTTAAAGATCTCCCGTGCACGTGCAGGCGCATGAGGCCACGCGAGAACACGCTTATCTGTTACGTAACGTGTCCCTGCGAATTATGCAACAAAGGCTACCGTTCCCTGTAATCAGGAACACTTTTTTTCAGGCCAGGGCAAGAAAGCCGGGTCACGATCTTCTCTGACAGCAGCAAAGGGCTGATGAAATGATATTATTTAATATTTGCTGAAATCTGCAAATCCTAACAGGAATTTTTCGTTCGCTTCCCCGAACGAGAATAAAGGTTTCTGTTAGCAGCGAGGCCAGATCTAATGGGCCATGCTGTCTATTTTTCTTGCGTTCATCGCCAGAAATCAGATAGAGAGGAATATCTTGTCAGATGAGAATTTTGATGACTAGAAGCACGATGCGTGAGAAATATGACAACGCTGTAGAGCTCTGTTTTTGACAAGTGGACAAAAGAAATTTTTGTCACAAGTCACAAAAGCTGTGAAATACAAGTTCATCTAATTCATCACATTCTTTCTTACCTTAGCTATCCTTCGTTCTAGCCTTCCTGTTGTTTGTGGTGTGACCTTATTTTCTCATTTTAATTGTGGTTGTGTGTGTGTGTGTTTGTGTGTGTGTGTGTGTGTGTGTGTTTTCCGTGCATACGTGCGTGCGTGTATCTGTCTAAGGATCCGATGTAATCGTGTTAATATATTATGTCCTGACCTGTCCGAGCATTCCTTAGGTCTTTAATGTATGAGGAGTCAATAAACGCATTATAGTCAGAGACGCTTTATAAACTTCACATACATTATGTTTTTAAAGAAAGCTTCTTGAAAGTTCTGGAGGACAATGAGCAGCCTACAGAGAATCCACAGAAAGAAATCTCGTTTGCATCACGTGATTCCTGTTCCCTTCTTGCGCATCGCCCCTCTCCCTCCGACACACCCTTATCCATTGTTACATAACACTAAGTAGCAAAAATCTCTTTAACTAGAAGCATTCCTGTTATGCGGAACTGGGAACAGGCGTATAAACGAAGTTTAAAACTCGATCAACAAGGGAGGTGGCGAGATAGTCACCCAGCAAAGAGAAAGCTTTTCTGTTACAGAATACTACAGTTTATCTTTTCTATCTAAAGGGTCAGTAGAGGTTTGGGGGAGGGGAGGGGTGAAATAAATTCTGAACACGATCGAAGTGAGCTCAGATTCCTGAGCTAAATATAATCAGGTGCCTTGTGTGAAGAGTTTATTTACACTTCCCTTCAGCAATCAGACTTTGTTTACATTCAATTAAACTCGGGAAAGGCGATTCCATATGACATTTTTTTAACTGTCCCTATTTTTTGGCTTAGCGTTCACTTATTTCTCTGTTACTTCCCACGTTGAAACATGATCGTCTCCTACAAGTCCCGAATCTCACAAACCATTACAGCCTCAGTAGCAAGCATGTTCACGACCTTGGGCTACGAGAAGAAAGTAATAATAGCTGAAAATTCTTCTTCAAACAGTATTTTCCATTCGTTTGTTATTTATTGCGGGAAAAAAGAGACTTGCAGGTCGCTTTCCTTATTTACTTTCTCCTTCTGTTACCTTGTCACCCATTCGCCTCTGTCCCACACTCTTTTTTTTTTTGTCACTCGTTTACCTTTACCTCGTGTCCGGTGTCATTCATATATCTAGTACTTAGATGGAACCATCGCTAAGTTAACGCTAAGTTAAAGAAAACATTGACAATTAAAAATAAATTTCATAATGAAAAATAAGAAATGCAACCGTTAGGGGCGATTTGTCCACTGTAGCTTGATGAACATGAAAGCCCGACACGTGTGCAGAAAGCTGCAGGCTAGAGTATAATCATGCGGACATGCATTTCCACCCTGTCTTACTTTGAGGACTGTCGCCGTTTGCGATCTCGAAAGAGGACAAGAGTTGAGCTTAGTGCAAGTGTTCAATCATTTATAAAAATGACCGACAGCTCCATTTTCGTACCTTACCTTTGCAGACCGCAGACAAAAAAACAATTAGCTTCACACAAACTTGCTTGCCAGTGGATTGTCTTCTTTGGGTTTTAAGTCTTTGATTATGGCTAACGTACCCCCACCACCTCCACAACCACCACCAGCCTGGAGGGACCTGACAATATTGACACCAGCTCTTCGCAAAGTTTCTCAGTTCTCTGTCCTTTTCTGGGACGCGTTAAATGACAGGGCCGTCCACTCCTGGGTGTTGTCTGCTCATTTCTTCTTCTCTCTTCTTCTTCTTGATAATAAGTATATTTTTGAAATGCCAATTTAAAAATAAAATCCATCGAACTGGCATTTTCACCAACGATCGTGTATTCATTTTGTGTTCTAAAACGGAGCGGACACGTCGTGCACCGAAGATTGGTTTCCAAGGCAACCATAACACGCCACTGAGTTCTGTAAAATTACGGGCCATTGAATTTTAGGAGCGTGCATAGAGGAAATGACAGCAGACAATCACTCACGGCTGTCGGTCAACTT
Organism: Marisa cornuarietis; assembly: GCA_004794655.1. Classification (NCBI taxonomy): domain Eukaryota; kingdom Metazoa; phylum Mollusca; class Gastropoda; order Architaenioglossa; family Ampullariidae; genus Marisa; species Marisa cornuarietis. Next base: position 7,640,354 of record SMMW01000003.1, on the reverse strand, counting down.
TGCCGAAGTTTTAAAGCAACATGTTGTAAATTTAAGCTAATCACTTTTTATGACTCTCTTTGTATTAAGAGACTGCATCCTGTGGGAAAGAGACCTCTTTCTGAATTATGGAGAACTTCAGGAAATCAGAGACGAGCTGAACAAAATAAAGCTACTGGCAGTGGACACAGACAGCGTTAACTACGATCAAAATAGCATCCGGTATTTTCCCCATCGCTACGGGTTATGGGTCTCTGTGGATTTCAGACTTGGTGAAAGATCAACAACACTAATATCGTGTTTGAATATTTGTGATGGATGTTATTTAAATCATGCTTGTTTAGTAATACAGAAAAATTATACCGGTTGTTTATAATAAAACACGTCACCGCTTAGAAAATCTGGTGCATCATCATCATCATCATTTCTCTCCTCGACGATTTTATCTTAATTTGTTCTTTCAGAGTTTATAAATGAATGTAATGGGCATTGACATCGTTGTATCTGTGTGTGTGTGTGTGTGTGTGTGTGTGTGTGTGTGTCTGTGTGTGTGTGTGTGTGGATGGATGGATGGATGTGGGGGGGAGGTGATAGGTTTGCAGGTTGTGGAAGTAGATAGGTAAGTACACAGCTGTCTAGAAGAAATCCCATCAGATAAACACAACATGCCAATTACTGTAGCCGACCGCCGGCCAGCGCTAATCAACCTGAGAGACACTGTAATCTAATTTCCAAGATTGCATTCAGCACCAGGCTCCTATTCTGCAACTGTCGATGGCTCTGCATCGAAGCGTGCAGCAGGTAAGAACAAACCGTCTGGTTACCATGGAGACGGCAACTATCATTAATACAGATGAAATCTGGAGGCAGCGACGAATAGTTTGTGCAAAAACAACAAATAACATGAGGGAAAAACACAAAACCTAAAACCTGAAAACTGCACCTAAATGATTGAATTATATTTATCTCGCAGTCGGAGAGCGAAAGAAACTGTTAGGTTTCCAATAAGCACCTCGCATGAACTCAAGAAAGAAAAATTGGACACAACTTGGTAGGGGAGAGAACAATGAGACCAATACAGCCAGGGGCAGACCACTTCATCTCTGTCTGTCCGTCTTCCGTGTCTGTTTTCCCTACTCTCCCCACTCCCTCGCCTACATACCCTTCACGCCTTTCTTATCGCCTCCCTGTTCTCATCGTTCTCATCGCTCAACAAACCATTTTTCCTTCGCACACTAACGCCCTGATCGTCACCGCAGTCTTGCTTAATCGAATACAAGCAAACCTCGCCAACCCTTCAACCTAGTGTCGACAAACAATGTAAGAATTCTATTATGTCACTATTTTTCCATCTGCTTATTAACCTTTACTTCTATATTTATCCGTTCTTTTAATCCTTATTTGGCCGTCTGGGAACAAAGACCGTTACAAAGAAACAGGAGGACAGAGTTATCTACCATGGATGAGATGACTCCTACTCATTTAACAGTTTTTAACAATGACAGGCATGTTTCAAATGTGATAATGGCAAAATCTATGGAAGCAGTGGTAGATGTTATCCTTTAAACAAGGACTTGGGTAGTATTGACACTTTCTTAACTTTCTTCGTCCACCACATTTCTTATCGATCTTTCTCTGTTATGTGACATATCTCTCCATACTAAAGAGGAGAAAAAGGGAGATTTTTGCCAATACAGGCGGCTGCATGTCTGTTAGCTAATCTTGTTAACTCGATGTTCCATTCATTCAAACACAGCTTGTGTTTTTCTTTCTTTAAAAGAGAGAGAGAGAGAAGGAAAGAAAGAAGGAAATAAAGAAAGATCACTGCAGCCACGTGGCTGAATTAATCAGAGAGCCTCAGTGATAAGAACGTTAGGGAACTCTGGTTTAGAATAAAACTTGTAGTATTCACTTTCCTCTTTTTTTTTTTTTTTTTGGTCTTAAGCCTATCATTGTCAAAGCTCTCTGTCTCAGTCGACCAGGGCCCTGCGGATCAAATGGCACTCACAAAGTTTGTTCTCTGCCTGCTTGTCATCGCTATCAGGTTTTGCTTTTGGCCTGAGCACTACTCATCGGAATGGATCTGCAAGAGTGTAGAGTTTACTGGTTCGCCATATTGAGCGACTAACCTTAACGTTAAAACACCCGAGTTGACAGCACCCAGCTTTTCTCATCTAAGATCTTCACCCTCTCCGACCAGCATAACCCCAAAGAACAAACTCACATGGTCTGTCTAACAGGCTTACAAATAAGTTAAGACAAAATAATTATCAAAGAAAGAAACCCCAAACCACAGCACCCGAATGTCAATGGAGGGGCAAGAAGTAGTGTTGGTATTGCCGCGTAGTTATAGAGTGTAAAAGAAAGTGAGGAGGTGAGGTTAGTAATTTATTTTCACACACACACACACACACACACACACACACACACACACACACACACACACACACACACACACACACACACACACACACACACACACACACACACACACACACACACACACACACACACACACACACACACAGAGAGAGAAGGAGAGTGTAAATCATGAGGCTTTGTGCCAAAAGATATGCTTTTTTTACTCATTTTTGAGGGAATTAAAAAAGAAGCGAAAACGCTGGATACTGGCAACGACCTCACAAGAACCAACCCTCAATGTATGAAATGATAAGGGAACTACTAACTCTGTGTGTGTGTGTGTGTGTGTGTGTGTGTGTGTGTGTGCGTGTGCGTGTGTGTGTGTGTGTTTGTTAAATTATGTATATATGTGTGGTGTCTCACTAATCATCCACAAGCCTATACTCGCCTTGGACTTATATCTTTGTTCCAAAACTCTCAGTACAGCTGATGATAACTATACAACACATGATGATCTTTGAGAGCATTATTCTAGATCAGGTTGGCTAGTAAAATCTCAACCACTGCACACCAGAAAGTAAGGAAACGGTCAAGAGATGGTTTCCTGGAGAAGAGGGAAGGATGAAAAAAAATCCGTCTTCTTTTACCTGAAATCCAGTCGGTGGCGTGTGCGAACTAAAGACATGATCTAACCCTTGCTGTGCTGAGTGCATTAAAAGTCTGAGCCAGGCTTAAGCAAAGGTTTTTACCAGAGTTGCGGGCCTTCATCCGACGAAACTAGAAGGGTTATCTCCACCTGTTCTCTTCATAAACGCTATCCGGTGCGAGATCTGCTAAGTGGTCCAGAGCACCTAAAAACCCTTCAGTTCCTCTGTAGAGGGGAGATAAAAAGATCAAAAACCTTAAAAGTGGGAGGGATTAGGATTTTCTCTCTGATGTGGGCGAGCAAGCTATAAGAACATAACATACAAGAAAGAATGGATAAATAAAAGAATGAAAGATAAAAGAAAGGTAATTGTTAAACTTCTTTTACATCAATTCACGGAAATGATAAAAAAATATATTACAACTGATTTTCATTCTGAAACTCTTCAGAACAATTTGATGATTATAACAAGTGGTTACAAAGAGCAAAACCATGATTTAATTAAATAATTCTTTACATTATCTGGTTTTTAAAAACTATATAATTGTTAAGCCCTTGCCGCACTTTATCCGAAAATTGATAATGTTAAAAAAAGACACAATCAGCAATGATATGTCTGAACACGACTTTTCTCAAGACTTGCATTGTATTTCAGGTTACTCGGATTCTTTGCAGAATCTTTTAAAGAACACTTCATGAAACACATTAATGAAAGTGAAGCATCTCACATTTCTCTCATTCTCTTCTCGCTTTCTCTCTCGGACCATCTCTCTGATTTTATCTCTTGTCTCTTTCTTTCTTTCATTTAGTCTCAATCGGTCTTTCGCTCTTACACTGTTTTTCACTCTCTAAGTCTTCTTCCTCACCCTCCCACTTATTTCAAACCCTTTTCTTCCTTTCATTATCTGTGGTTTCCATTCTGAATTTACGTGCGCGTATGAGTTTGTGAGTCAGTGCACACTGAGTGTGGCTGTGTGGGGAGGTCACTCAGCAGAGGTAAATGATTGTGATTATCACACCACTAGCTGTTCACGTCCCTTTCAGAAGGAGCCCAACCAGCCCCCCCGAGGTGGACGGACGAAGAACAATGGACCGCGAGAGTGGGGATTTTTCGGGAATGGGAGGATGGACTGACAGTCTCGGCAGAAAGAAACGAGATTGAGGAAGAAATTAACGTTCTCTGAGCAAAGAGAAAACATGGCGCCCTCTCGTGGGCACGGCCACAAATTACAGCTACCGGCCAGCCCTAGCAGCGAGCCGTGAACCTCAGTGTGCCACTCCATGCCAGCCATTAGAGGGTTGGTGCAACCAGGGGTACGTAACTCCTACATTATTGCTGACTACCTTCCGCCACCACCGTCCCTTACCGGGGGCAGCTATAGACGAAAGGTATGAGCAGCTTGCCGATAAGTAGACGCTTACTTAGTTTGAATGGTGCAGTATTTATGTGAAAAGACAACGTCTCACTGGGAAAACAGTTTATTTATTGCTCTTAAGTCAGTTGTTATAATGTGTTTCAAACGTACGCTTGTTTAGTTGTTTATTCTTCTACCTATCTTTTAACGTTCTATTTCGAAGAAAAAGTTAGCTTATCAAGAGATTATCAAGTTTCCTTTATGAAAAAACCTTGTGGTTTCGGGTAGGATTTTGGGGTGTGAATAGTTAGGTTTAGGGTTAGAGGGGAGGGATTAGTGTTATGAACTTAACCTGATCGCAAAATATAAAGACGGAATAAATAATATTTTTGAGAAAAGTAGCTTCTGCATTTTTATCCCTCCTTCTTCCTTTCTCCCACTCTTCAGTCCTGCACACGGTGAATTGCATTAAAAAGTAGAGAACAGGATTTCTGGACCTGCCATGTCTACAGTTAAAATGTTCCTGACTTTGAATTTATGTCACGTGAGTCTAAGTGCAGCGATCTCTTACCATTAACAACACTTTAAAGTGTAGAGGACAGGTGAGATACAAGATCACCAGTCAGCCGAAGTACAGGAAGAGGTTTCGGCAGAAAGGTAGCTATATACAGTGGAGAAAATTACCGTGTTTAAAAGCCGTTGTCCTGATTAGTAAATTTATTGGCGTGCCAAGAAAGACGCCACTACCATCATTGCCACTGCCACCAAATCCATTTCTCCTTTTTTTTTTGTCCTTTTTCCTTTTTTCGCTCCATCCTTTCCCTGGTTCTTTATCCCTCCAACACAGGATTAGATTACAAACGTAGATTTCCCGACCTTCGCGAGAATCTCGTGTTGCCGGCCAATCGATAGGCAGCCGAGATTTTAACGAGATATAAAAGTTTGTTTCCCGTTGTAAACGCCGCTCTTTCGTGAGTTACTTCCCCTGCTGTTATTGAAAGTGCGAGCGGCGCATCGTTGACGGAAGTGAAGGCCTGCGCAGCGTACACACACACACACACACACACACACACACACACACACACACACACACACACACACACACACACACACACATAAAAATTATAATCATAAACTGCAGTATCGTGAGGTAGCGCCGTGTGTCTAAAAATACATTGATATTAAACTGCTAAAAGGGTTATTATAATCTTTATGTAAATGCTTCTGGAATATTTGATAAGAATACGACCGCTGTGGGTAAACTACAGATAGCTACACTCAACAACTCTTGCACATGGGTAGTGCTGGGGATGTGCTTAAAGTCAAAGGAAAGTTTTCACTGACTGACTGACTGACTGACTCACTGAGATGGTGTTGTCTATACCGTCTGCACAGTGATGAGTCAACAACGAGCTGCTGCCAGCTCTGAGACTCACCAGTGACAAGATCGACATCTACCGGTCGCTGCTTAACAGGAAACAGGTAAAACACTTATCGTGAATAACATACACTCAGACACGCAAACATGCAATCAGATATACCACGAGAAGGACACACACACACACACACACACACACACACACACACACACACACACACACACACACACACACACACACAATACCTATTTTGTTTATTGACAAGAGCGGTAATATCAGCAAACAATGTGGAAAAACAAACAAGTCATGAAACTATAACAGTGTGCACAAAACACGAAACAACTATAAAATGTAGAAAATTGTAAAAATTGGTGCTGTATAGATTAAGTTCAAGTTCTGATGACGGAGAATTCTAGAAATGTCCTAAAGTATACTGGTGCATATTTATAGAAGACAGAAAATGCTTGTGGTGTCATGCTGTACATGTTTATCGCTGGTCCTCGTCTCAGTTTCATGGAACAGGAGTAGAAGGGGGGGGGGTAGGTCTCAGCAAGTTGTCAGAGGCTGTGATATAAATATTCAAGGAGTTCTGTTTTGTGGAAATGTAAATTCGACTTCAGTTGTTGGATACTAGAGGGAAGGTTGTTCTATGAGACACTTCCTGAATATTTAAAACTTAAATAAATTAGAGTTAAATTAGATCCATACCCTCAGATATGAGTGAGTGAGTGAGTGAGTGAGTGAGTGAGTGAGTGAGTGAGTGAGTGAGTGAGTGAGTGAGTGAGTGAGTGAGTGAGTGAGTGAGTGAGTGAGTGAGTGAGTGAGTGAGTGAGTGGCATACCTTCAGAATGAGACAAACAAAAAAGTTGCCTCAATCAATATCTTTGTCTTGAAAGCTTCTCAACAAACAAAGTTGCTACTCGAGCCCTTCTGCCTGCGCCTGCGCCTCATGGGGCAATGCGATCTGCAGCGCACGTCCGTCCGACTTCTTGCGAGATCGCGCGGGATTCTCGCCTTGCGTCACAAGCGTCTGCTTCCCGCCCGTGAGACTGCCTGAGCGCATGCCCTTCACCATCCCCCTTGTTCGCATGGACAACAGCGGCAATTACTTAGCAACTAGGTGCAGTTGAGGCGAGGAGCTTCGGATGGGTTGTTGGGCAGATGGATCTTGCGTCATCCTTCGATAACAGCACCGCTGCAGTCCAAGTAAAACAAGTTCAGGTCGGCGCCTTTCCTGTCCCTTGATGATACGAAGCAGAACGTGTCACATATTCTCTAAAATATTTCCAGTGTGATTCACAGTTATGACATGGTCTGCGGAAATGTTAAAAATATTTAATATCTTTTCGCATCCGTGTTCGGTATCGGAAGGCAGCATTATTAAATTGTGGCTAACCCCTTCTGACGCTGAGAAGCAAATTTAAGAACAATATCAGTAGCCGAGAACACTCAATAAAATAATTGTTTTCCTCTGTTGGGCTTTCAATGTCTTCTTATCCCAGGCGCATCATGGCTAACTTTGAGAGACATTTGCCTCCATGAAATCCTAGCGTCCATTTGGGTATTTTCAAATTCGTTCATCCAATCTTTCTGTCTTGGCTTCCTCTCTCTCTTTATGTATGAGTGTGTGTGTGTGTGTGTGTGTGTGTGTGTGTGTGTGTGTGCACGCGCGTGCGTGTGTATGTTTCTCTATTTTCATAAAATATAAAGGAACAGAGAATAATTTCGCTGAGTAATTTCGTCGGTCCCTGTGAAGACCCTTGTTAATCATTGTCCAAAAACGTCTTAGATGATTTGAAACCCATAATCACCCTCCCCCTCCCCCAGGGCTTTAACTGGAGAACACAGGCCACTAAATGACATCGCTGCCATCACCAAGAGCGAAGAAAACGTGACTGACGATAGCTGGAGCTATGAGCGTCACGTGACCTCACATAATTGTCTTGACAGGCTAATTCATGAAATTAAGTTGAAAGTTCATGTGAAGTGACTAGTACATACAGCTATTAAAACTTCTTGAAAAAAATACTTATTAATTTATTGTGGTTTATTTTAAAGAAAATTTCACGTGGAGTGACTTTCGTACTTTTCCCATTCATGAAGTCCGCAGCCATTACGAGAGAAGCGAGGTCTCAGTCTTTCAAAACTTAATAGTGACATTTAAAGATTATGTCAAGCAGATGCACGTTTTGGCTTAGAATGTATGAATAGTTATCATTTGATGACCTAAATCTTGTCATTTAAAACTAATTTTGCTTTCGGGTTAGCCTTTAACAGAAGCCAGAAGCCTTTTGTTATGGATATTCTTTGGTGGTTGGAAACGTGATGAAACACTGAGGGTACCGAACAGAGCAATGTCGGGTAGATCCCAGCTCACCAGCTACAGCAGGTTAGGAACTTCGACAGTATCAGACAAAGTGAGATTCTAAAAGTAATTAGCAGTTGTTAAATGAACAATAATATTAACAGCGACAACAGCTCTACGACGGCGATGATGAAGACTACAACAGCAACAGCAACTCTCAGCTGCCGCCGCAGTAAACTATTACCTGCAGGAACTATTACCTTGAGTCTGGCTGATGCTGGAAAAAGGGGCTATACACATGTTCTATTTATTTATTATTATATTATTAATATTACCGAATATAAACAGCTGGTAAACGCTTTTGAAAATTAAAAAATAAGCTGTAAAATAGAGTGCTGCACTCTTCAATACAAATGCACATGAAACGCAAAAAAATGCATCAACTAGCAGCATTCATTTTGCTAAAGGGATAACGCAGTCAGACACGCCCATGCACACAACTGAAGATGGCGGCACTTGGGCGACGTCAGGCAAAAAAGTCCTTATGCCCTCGTCATGCTGATTTCTGCAGCGTATCGCGCTGCTGTGTTTCCTTCATATCAGGACAGGGTGGTTATTTTCCTAGTTGAAACGAACTACGATGCATGGGATTAACTTTCAGAATCAAGTTAGATTCGTTTTCCTAAACAGCGGGAGGGTGGATCAAAAGGGTTAAAAAAAAGATCACATCAGGAAGACTGAAAGAAGAGGGTAGGAAAAGAGGTGAGAGGTGTCAAAAAGGGGAGTGGGGGAATAAATAAAAGACAGAGAGAGGAAAAGGGAAGATTGAGAGCTTTGTGTGTGTGTGTGTGTGTGTGTGTGTGTGTGTGTGTGTGTGTGTGTGTGTGTGTGTGTGTGTGTGTGTGTGTGTGTGTGTGCAAGATAGATATATCGAGAGAGGACGGGTAAGTGCCCGTGAGTGAATGTGGGTGTGCGAGTAAATGTTTTGATGTTTGAATGCGTTTGGCTGTGTGTTATATAATGTGTGCGTGTGCGTGCCTAGTTTACACGCACGTATGTGTGTATATATATACTAGTATCAGTAGTATGTCTCTGTGTATGCATATGTATATGCATGTATTTATAGAAATAGATGTATATGTGTGTGTGCGTATGTGTGTGTGTGAGTGCCTGTCTGACTCTCCCTCTGTTGTGCGTGTCGGTGATAAGATTAGGAAGAAGAGACAAAATCACTTGACCAGTGCAGGACGTGTTTACCGTCGAGACAAGGTTACAGTTAGACATTGATATAGGTATTTCTCGCTTTTCTCTAGTTCTCTGTGCTTTTCTAACTTTCGGTTTTCTTTGATCATAATGTAATTTTGCATTAAGGCAACACGTAGACACAGTAATTCAATCAAGCGTTCAGTGGCGACTGTACCATCTCTCTCTCTCTCTCTCGTTTACACACACACACACACACACACACACACACACACACACACACACACACTCCAAAATGCACAAGTAAAAAGGTAGGGAGACAAGTTAGCATACACCACAGAAGAAAAAAAGTCAAAGATAATAAGATCAACCGTTACATTTGGAACGACATACGGACAGGACAAAGGTGTTAGAAAGAAAGATTACTGCCTAAGCATCCATTACTTACTAAGATTACTGCCTAAGCATCCATTATGTACTAAGAACAATCTCATTGCAGTCAGTCGTAGCACGGAAAAACAAAGCTTGAAGATTTTTTAAGCTGCAATCCATTCAAAATGAATATCATCTGATGAGCTTACCCGACAAAAAATAATGTAAAGGAAAAATATATTTAAAAAACCTTCTTGCTGCTAATGTTCCTTTACAGTAATGTACTTTAATGTACTTTAATATTAAGACTGAGAACCTAGCACGCAATGTATTTCAGTTTCAAGCATAACTATTCTGCCTGACTTAGACCGTACATCTTGCTTGCTTCTACAACTGAATTAAATAGTAAACAATGATGATAACGACATTAGTAACGAAATTCTCTCGTTTGACGAGTTATGTCCGCTCGGGATGAATGTGCATTTCTTGGCTAGAAATGTCACCCAAGACTAAGCGTTGCCATGGCTACGTGTACATCATGACCTTAACATTTTTTATCTGCAGACTTTCTAGTGTTGACATTAGGGTTCCATCTGATTTTGTATTCAACTAGGTCATAACTTTCAGGTTTAATCAAGCGGTTTTGTGTTGTGAAGTCATTGCTGGTCCTAACTTAACGACTTGTAACATAGTTTCCCCGTGGTGCCTTTTCAACTACTTTCGGCGGAACCAATCAAGCTGTACTCTATGACAAACTAAGAAAATAACTCAAAAGCTTAGCATATTTTTTTCTTTACTCGACTCAGAAAGTCAACATTTCTGTAGATTATTCTCCAAGTTCGTCAGGGATGGCTGAAGAAAACAAAAACGGTAAAAGGTCACCTGGGTAGTAAATTCTTGCGCTCATCTGGCTGCAAATGCCACGTTTACCACATTCAGAGCGATGTCAGGAGACAAACCATGAAAAATATCAAATGAGAACGAAGTGAAGGTTATATAATTGATTGTGCGGTTAAAACATGACTCGGGAGGAGAATCTTCTCTTCTCATTCAATTAGCTGTAATAGCAGCTATGGACTGAACATAAATGCAGCAACATGTGCATGCAGTATCACATGCAGACGGTAAGAAAGACAATGACAAAGTAATCATTCTTTACTGAAGAGGTTGAGAAGATAAGCATATTAGCATGATTTTATTTACTTCTAGACTTTGCGATAAAAAGAAAAACCCCACTAAACTAAAACATGATTACATGAGTAATGGCAAAAATAAAGAAACAGGACGAGGAGTAGAAAGACATCGAGAATGAAAAACATTTAAAGTAGAGACAAAGAAGAGAGAGAAAGAGAGAGAGAGAAAGGAAGAAAAACAAACGTTTCCACTCAAGCGTTCCTGTTCCCATTCTGGGTTATTTTTCTCTATCCATCAGCGCGACATGTTTGCTGTTCCCCGCTGACTCTTTCGATAATTAGCGTTCCCGAACGGCTTGCTTGGAGTAAACGTGTTATTCTTGCTTGCTCTGTTTTGCTTCTTTTTCGTGTGGTACACAAATTCGTTTTGCAGATACTGTGTAATGCAATCCCCACGCAGCCGCTGTTATTTCCTCTTTACCGCCCAAACGAAGCGAGCTGCAGAAATGAAGACAAAAGAGGCACTCACCTGTTCAAAACCCGCTGGACAGACAGACCTTCCACCTGGTCCTTCGACGCCTGTGAGGCTGAGCCTTGATCACGATATTAGTCGGCTTGACAAGATGGTTCTCGGATCTGCCATTAGAAAAGCAAACTTTAAGAAACCCTAGTGTTTTGTCGCCGTTGTTTATTGCTGACTAAGCTATTTTGTTATAAGCTGGCGGTGAGAACATTTCGACCAAGCCGCCCGTAGTAAGAGTTCTTCGCGTCTGCCGTCGGTCAGTCTGGACACCAATGCTTTAAATATGCAACACTTGGTAATAAACTCTTTAGGCGAGAAGCAGTCTAAAGGTCAGTGCTATATGTCTGTGCCAAGAATGTCTGCCATCCTATATGCTTCGTGGTTTGAGTGTCTGTCTCTGTGACAAAGCTGTTCATGCACAAAACAAACAACACATACATTCACGAACACGCGCTCACACGGACATGCACATACATTTCTCTAAGTAAAGCCAGTTATCTTATCGTGTTTTTTCTCCCTCTATCTTTCTTTCTGTTACTGCTTTCTTCTTTTCTGTTTCTATAAATATTTAATGCAGGAGAAGGATGAGCATAATATGCGCATTAGTATCCCTCACGTATATTCGCATATTATCCCATAAAAAAATCTGCAAGTGAACAAGACGCACGTACTCCCGTGAATGACTTAGCCCGTGGAAGGACAGGACATGCATACATTCCGACAGATTCCTGCGATAGTGCGGACTGGATGGCACCGAAGGTCTATTTTAGCCACGTGACGTGACGTGATGTGACGTGACGTGACGTGCAAGCCATCTCTCTTCCCTTCATATGTCTGCTGCTTACCCTCGTGTGAGTCCGTGATGACCTGCACGCGTGGGTGTTCTGATCTTTATCCTCTTGGTCATACTACTATCACACGGTGGCTCTTTGCAAACGGAACCGCCAGCAAAACCTGATATTGGGACGGGAGGGACATAGGAGGGAGGAACTGGAAAGTGAGGTACTCGGATAAAAGGTACTGGGACTAGAAGCATATTTGAACAGGAAGACAGGACTGGCAATACAAATATGTACATATTCGTTTTCGCGTACCAGGACTGGATAATAAACAGATGACAAGGATTTTTTTTAACTTCTTGCAAAAGGGAAAGGGGTGCACTAAACTGTGGGCACCTGTAGGGGGTAAAAGTAGATGAAAGATTTAGAAGATCACTGACTGTCTGAGTGTCCCTCTAAATCCGTCTGACAAACATCCACACAACTCAAGATCAGCGAGATTTTCAAGCATTTTTCCTTTCAAGACGTAAGTAGTAGAAGCAGTAGTAGGAAGGCAGCTGTTCCTTTCCACATGCAAAGGAAATGCAGTCATAAGAGCTGGGCACGTGATCGAGTGGGCGACTTGTGGGTGTGAGTTGGGGAACAAAGCATGACTCAGTGGTCTTGCGTGCTGCGAGCCAAACACCATGTTTGCATTTGTCTCTCCTAGATTGTGGTTTATTTGCTGGTTTATTGAATAAACGACTAGGACCAGTAAGCTCCTCCCAACCGTTAGACCCAGGACCGGTGATTTCGCACCGCCGAGAGGGCGAAAGAGTTTTTTTGTTTTCGCAGAATTTCTGTAAATGTGCCACAGACTCTTACTTATATCGCATTGCAGTGAGCTCTTATCGCCCTTTTGCAACACGCAAAGGGGATTACACCGACAGAGGTATTTTCTTCGCTTGCCTGGGAGGTGTTCGCTGCCTTATCTCCCCCTTTGCGTGACCGCAGTCACTTGTGAACACGAAATCGACTTACGCAAGTTCTGCATGATGCATTCGTCTGGGCCGAAGTTTGGCCCCGTGGCTTAAGGTTAAATATCGCAATCCATTTTCTACGGCCACTAACGACTGATTTTCTTGACTTTGTTTGCATCTTCCCCGCAAATACTTATTCTTGGCTTTATTGTTTTTGTCAGGTGCTCAAAAGAACTCATAAATTTGCAGTCCCTTGTTGTTTTTTTTTGAATAACGGTGTTTGTATTTTTCTCCCTAAATTTCTTTCAGCATAGTAGGGCAGGTTGAAGGCTGATGGATGAAGAAAATTATCCCTAATGTAGTCAAAATATAACACGGGAACATAGAATTAAGATGGCTTCGTATTTTATATCATTAAACGGGAACGAACGAACGAACGAACGAACGAAAGAAAGAAAGAAAGAAAGAAAGAAAAAAAGAAAGAAAAAAAGAAAGAGGTGTTGGACGAAATTGGAACAATCTGGCTGATGGTTGATGACCGGTTTAAAGTAAGACGTAGGAATGAAAATTACTCAATAGCATCAAAACTAATTTCAAAATATAAAAAATACTTCGTCACGCTATATTTCAGAGTGCGTGTCCACTATTTATAACGATTTACGAGCTGGTGACGAGCCACTGACCATAGAGAAATGAAGTTTTGACTAAAGTCTGTAAGACAATACCACAGTAATGTTTATCGTCATATACAATTATAAATTAGCAATTTTTCTGCTCCTTCACACGTCCGCAACGTAGAACTGTTGGTGAATTTTAAGAAGTTTAAGTCTTTACGCCCTGCTCCAGAAACTTCCGTTGAAGCCAAGCGAATAAGCACAGCTCCCTACAGTATGGGGCAACCTCATTATCTCCATTCCCACTGGATGAAAACACTTTATTATCTACGGTCCAACAAGGCGAGAGCGCTTCATTATCCACACTCCCAATGGAAGCGACTGCACCTCTCCGTCTATACTCCCACAAGGCAAAACCTCTTCGTTATCTATACTACAAACGCGATGTTCGCATCCAAGAAAACCTTTCCAGTTAATATAACAATGTTTCTTCGGACCATCGATCGGCCCAAAAGTAGTTAGTGTGATCCTTTAAAAATGAAAACGAGATTGCATATGAGTACCATTTCTAAGACATGAAAATCCGTGCCGGGCTGCTTCATCATGTATTTTCTCATCTAGTGGAACATCATGGAGAGAGGCGACACACTGTCATAACAGGCACAGGACGCTCGTCAGCTGCTCTTAGCAAATACTTCCTTGTCTCGACTACACTGACCCTCAAAATTAAACGTTCGTTTGCTTTCCTTTTGAATCTCTGCCACCATTTATGATCAGAAACATTGGACTACATGCATATTAACAATGACAAAGTGACTATCGCTATATGCTATTTTTTCGAATCTCGAAATGACAACTGCTTCTGTGCAACTTAAAAAAATGAAATCTGAATGACATCTGGTATAGAAAGGCTAAAAGATTTACGCAATAATATTCTTTTAATCGTTACTACTACAGAAATTTAAAAACTACAATATAGTTTTCTAGTCAGTAGAGGCTGTTCTTTGAACTTTTGCAAGCCCACGACCCTCCCATCGACCTCCCTCTCAGCTCTCTTCTTGCTACCAGACCAGCTCACTTCGCAGATTAATCTAGTAAGGGAGGCGGCCCGATGGAATAATCTCAAACTAGAGCTGTCGCCTATCCTGTTGGCGTGTTTTTCGTGAAAAATATAGTGTTTTGCTTACGATTGGTTCATCGTTTTATTTTCCTGACTGCATTTTATCACTTTTATATTAGCGCTGAATCGTAATTACCGGTTAAAATATTCAGCGCAAAATCTGTTTCCTTGGAGAATTTCTCATGTCTATTTTTATTTTACGTATATTCAAATCAGCCTTTGGAATTTTTGTACATGTAAGGATAACATGCGTATTCAGCATTTCATTTGTTCTGCTTTTAACACTTGGAAATACGAAACAAAACAAAAAATCTACAAACCACCTTTTAGCACTAGTCGAAAGGAAGATACACAACGGATAAAGAAATTTTAATGTCCACGAGCAGCTGAAAAGATTAGTTTACTTAAAAGATTGACCTTCCGGTATGTGATGTTCAAGAGCTTCTTATCAGATTTTCTTCCACAAACAGACTTTGCATTGTTCTAGAAGCCCAGCTCCACCGCTCGTTCCTTCTGTTGACTGGGAAGCTCTTCCCAAACCTACTTTCGATCCTGTCCTCGCTGACTTCAAAAAAGAGAGCGAGAGAAAAGTTTCATCCTCCACCGGGTTTGCAGTGTTTGTCCTTTCTAAACAACCTCTCTATTATTCCCTTCCAAAGTCCCTCACTTCCTGCCCATGATGCGCATGCGTGGTGAGCGCAAGATGAAAGCTGTACACTTCCGGCGCTCAGTCAAGTCGAAAAATCTTTGGAAGCTAAATTATGTAGAAACAAACATGCGCGAGAGAATGCAAATTGCAAGATCAAAACACGCGTAAGGAGCCTGACAGATGCCCAAACTAAATCACAGCTTCAAGGAACCCGAGCTATAATGAAATTATAATCGCAATGTGGCTCTGTGTATTGGATCTATAACTGTCTTCCTCTTTCGTAGAGAAGATGATAGAGATAAGATTGTAAAGATTTTTTGGGTTAGAAAAAAGGTTGAGAGGAGAGTATGTATCAAAAAAAAAAAACAGGCCAGGAAGTTTTACAGAAAGAAAAACAGATAGACAGGTAGACGAACGAATGAGCAAGTTGTTGAAAGAAATAAGAGTGATTGTGTCTTAAGTGAGTGAGTGAGTGAGTGAGTGAGTGAGTGAGTGAGTGAGTGAGTGAGTGAGTGAGTTTGATGCTTATCACTATGATAAACACACACACACACACACACACACACACACACACACACACACACACACAAAACGACAAATTAAATGTAAAGGCTCCAACAGATCGTCCTACATCTGGTTTGTATTGCAATAAAACATATCATTGTGACAATCGCACTTGCTATGGGCAGAAAGGTTGAGGAAGTTTATAGAAAAGAAGACAGGAAAATGAAGGACGAACAAGAGTGGAAGAGAAATGAAACTATACGCGAGACAACAAAGTAGGAAAGGAGAAGGATTGTCAGTTTGAAATAGGAGTGAACAAAAAAGTATGTATTGGACGTTGTACGTCAACAATTCTCGCCTCCTTACAGAAGACTAAGTAAGTAAAAGTGAGAAGGAGAAGAGATTCTATCCCCCTTATAGCTAGCTACTTCTAAACTTATTTCTCGTAACCAAGCAGTATGCTCAGTTATCCGTCCTTTTTATCCAACGGCTTACAGAAAGTGAGATTTACCAACTACAGAAATATTGACTGATCACTGGAGGGTTTTTAGTTTGATTATCGTGAGCACTATTCCCACTAAGACAGCACTTTTTCGTGTTCTTCGTGATTTGTTGTCCGCCTTTGACAGGGATACCATTTCAGTGATGTCTATGCTTGATTTTTCGGCTGCTTTTGGCACATTGGACCCCATCCTTCTCCAACGACTTTTATGACCTTTGGCCTTTCTGATACCATCATGAAAGGGTTTCGATCCAACCTGACAGACAGCATCCCGTCCGGGATTGTTGAAGGCTATTCATCCCCATTTGAAGTCGTGGAGACCAGTGTGTCCCAAGTCTTAGTTTCTAGGCCTGTCCTGTTTTTGTCCGTCCATCCGTAGTGACTCATCACTGGCCAGCTAGGGACCCAGCACCAAAACTATACCTACGACACTCACTGACTAGTGTCTGGCACTGCTTCCGGGCTCAAGGAACTAACTCCTCACCTCCGAAGAGCAAACTGTCTGCTCTGTGGATTACAACAAACAAACTGCAGACAAATGTTGACCAAAGCGAGTAGATCCTAGCAACCTCCGATTATAAATGTGTCGCATCCTCCACAGCTCTTAAATTCTCTGCTGTTAGCGGCTCATTGTCTCCAAAAATGTAGCCCTCCCTGGGAAATCACACGAAATCAATATAAATGTTCATCTTCCTCAAGCTTTGCCAGATCATCTACATCGATTTTTTCAAAATGTTGCCACTGCCAAAAGATTTATGTTTGTACTTTGTTTTTTGTATAGCCTGGACTACTGAAGCTATCTTTTTGCTCGCGTTTCTCATTTGCCTTCTTCAAAATACAAAATGCTGAAAACAGCCCAGTATTGCATTGTCTTCTGTAAGCGCAAAGATCATCCTACACCTTTCTTCAATGAGCTGGAACGGTTGCCAATTCTGGCTTATCTCATCTACAAAGTAGACACATGGTACTTTCGTACCTTTCACAATCTGGCTACTGGATACCTGTCTCATCTCATCTACAAAGTAGACACATGGTACTTTCGTACCTTTCACAATCTGGCTACTGGATACCTGTCTCAGATGTTGATGTCCTACCAGTCGGTCGTTCTGGTCCCCTCATGCGGACCTGCTGTGTGTGGCTCGCATCACACGACACAAAGCAGATCGCCGCTCAGTCACCTTTTCTAGCACAAGTGTGTGGGATGTCTTGACCTTATCATTTCACACGCTGACCACCTTTCAAGCTTTCAAGTCTAGCCTTAAAAGCCACCTCTTTTGTAAATACTTTCAATAGTTGTTGGTTTCCTTTTGTCACCGTCTTTCACTTATGCACCTCGTCCATTTAAAAAATGTGTTTCTGTGTCTGTTGCTCTTGCCAATCTTTTCTTCAAGAGCACTAACAAACGGGCAAATGAGTAGCATAAATTAATAATAATTATATTATTATTATTATTATTATTACAAGTAAGGATGGACTAGTGAACATATAATCCCTTGTCAGTTTATGTTCTTCCTCTCTGTCAGTCTGCCTGGGTTTTTCTCTGTGTTGCTGTTTTTCTGTGTCGCTGTCTCTTCACCTATGTACGATCAAGCTTCTTTCAAAGAATGTAACAACAAAAAAAATCAAAAAGAAAAGCAAAATAAAACAAAATTTAAATATAATCTTAGTGCGAATAAAACCCTAAGAAAATTTGATTTACTTAATTTTATTATTCGGAAAAAAGAAACAAAATGAACAGGAAATTTGATAGCAACCAAATACAGCTGCACGTAGAAAATCCTCTAAAAGAATAAGCTGTAATGCTATTCAAAAAATACTACAGTATGTAGGCAGACAAGGACATTAGGGTTAAGACAGAAATGCAAGTCGACAAGGACTGATTTTTTCCTGGTGCACCTCTCTTTTCGGCATCTGGAACAACATTATCTTCTTATTTTGTTTTTTTTCCCCCGAAGAGTATCAAGACTTGCCCCGTGGGAGATATGTGACACAGCGTAGAGTAATGTACTTGCACTCCTTAACAAATTAGATACACTTATTACATTGGGTGAAGTTTTCTTTTGATAAAAAGAAGAACAAGGACATGACATTACATTCATTTCTGTTGAGTTGTTTATGTGAAAAACATGGTAGCTACTGACTTTGTTCAATCAGTCCAAGAGGTAGGATAAGAAAAACCAGGGAGAGTAAAGCACAAACGAACAATGAACTCTAAAAATATAGAAAGAGAGAATGAATCAAATGGAGATTAAAAACGAAAGGACAGGAACAAAACCAAGAAAGTTGTTATGATCAAAATATTTTTTTAACGAGTTATGACACCGAAAAGCTACAGTGTAAACACAGATGCCTCATTGTTTTAAAATACAATCTTATTGTTTAGAGTGAATAACCATTTTCAGTGAATAAATCTAGGCAAACAGATATCCCTAGAAATGAAAGGCTCTGTAGACTGGAACACTAAGAATGTAAGGGATGAATTCCATTATCTATTTAATTGTAAAGAATTTGATGACCAGCGTGAAAATTATTTACCGCTTGACTATATTCACAATCCAGTCGCAAGTTTTAGTCATTATTAACTTAAAAAAATTAAAAGATTATCTCGATTTGTAAAGATTTCACTGAGGATGGTGAACTAGGTGAATTGATAATATGGGTAATAGGGTATGTATGTGTGTGGGTGTGAGGGAGATATTGTATGTTATGTGTTATTGTTGAGAATGGTGACGGAGAAGAATTAATAAAATGAATGTGTGTGTGCGTGCGTGCGTGCGTGTGTGCGTGTGCGTGCGTGCGTGTGTGTGTGTGTGTGTGTGTGTGTGTGTGTGTGAGAGAGAGAGAGATCACATTTATGAAGATAAGATATGAATGAGTTTGTGTCTCCATCTGTGACCTACATGCAGGTAGGAAAGAGAAAGAGAGGCCGAAATGTTACATGGCAAAAATTTATACTTTGTTTATGTGTGTTTATGATATGCTTTGATTGATTGGATTACATTTGCAGGTATACATGAAAAGGGTGTCAGAAATAAAAAATGGGTGAGTGATACAGAAAATTATTTTTTTTTAATATATTAGCTCTCACGAAAAATATATTAGCTCTCATAAACCAACCAGGGAATGTATGTGTGAGAGATGCTGCATAGAAAGATAGGAATGTGTGTGAGGATGTCTGTATATTCTTTTAATATCTCAAAACCTCTTAGAGGGTGACAGATAAATAAAGAATCTTGACTTTTGTCTTTTTATTTATTTATGTCTTCACTGCCACCCTCTCTCAACCTCAACCTCCCTCTCTCAGTATCTTTATATAACTTATTTAGTAACTTATTTTCTACTCAAAGTAAAGACTAAATTGGTGTTAAATAAGATATAAGCCCCCATCTTTGCTTATATTTAATAATTTCCCTTTTTTATTGCAGTGCCTTAATTTTGTAGTAATGTAGTTCTTATTTTTTTTAATTAATCGAGGACTAGATGACTGGCTTAGCTTTGTAAGCAAAGATTATTCTTTTTGTCATTTTTCCTTCTTTCGCTCTCTCTCTCTCTCTCTCTCTCACACACACACACACACACACACACACACACACACACACACACACACACACACACACACACACACACACACACACTCTCTTTCTCTTTCTCTCTCCGTCCGAACTACCTTAGTCTTCTATCCCTCCCTGATTAATTTCAAACAGTTTTATGCGCGAACAGCGAAAAACTGTTCATTTATCACAAGGTCCAACCGATTTTTTCTTTGGAGAACGAGAGTGCTGATAGACCCATCATGCACCACGCTCCCCCGCAGCCCCTTACCCTCTATACCCCCCACACCCCCTCAACCACACACACACACACACACACAAAGCTGGACCCTGCAAAGCCGGGCAGGATGGGAAAAGAGAGGACATAAAAAGAAAGTGAAGAAGAGAAGAAAGAAAGACACAAAGAAAATGGACATTGTCTCCATCTTCTGATGTAATTCGCAGCACAGAACCTCGCTTCGATTACACGACTCAATTTTCAGCCCTGCGCTGGTGGTGGCTGAATCCAGGGGAAAACAAAGAAAGACATCGTCTAAGGTGGTACTGTTCCTGACACAATCTCATCAGGCGATCACACTACTGCTGTTGCTGATGTCTTCGTTTTTAATTCTCGTGCAGCAGTCGCCTTCTATACATTCATAGTAGAATGCTTGTTTAAAATGAAGTTAGTTAATTGGTATTTAAATAGATAAACTTGCTACAGTTACCTAAGCCAAACATCAAATATAATTCGTATTGCATAACCTCGGACATCTGATAAAGCGACCGTTACTGAATATGTTATTTTTCAATATACTTTTTTTCCGTTCTTTCATTTCGCTATTTTCCTTCTCTGAGCGAAATTCTCCAGCACTCACTCTTAATTTCTTTTTAACCCCTTCGGTTATCGCTCTCTCATCTTGTTCTTTTTTTTTTCTTTATAATTCATTCTGTTTCGGTTGTTTCTTTTTCTTTTCCTTAAGCCTCGGTTTTCTCTCTGATTCCCCCAAACGTTTACAGATTTCCTTCTTGCCAAAGTCTTTCTTCTTTCTCCATTTTGCGAACTCTTTTTCTCCTCTCTCGGACTCATTTTTCGTCTCCGCCCACTTTACTTTAAAAATGTTTTCTCTGCATTTCTTTCTTTTTCTTCTTCCTGTTTTGTCATCACGTCTTTGCTTTCTTTCACTGAAAATGATTTTCTCCGATTACGTTTCTTCAGTATCCCTTAAGCTGATTACAAATATAAGATTTTAGGAAAGAAAAACAAAATAAGAACGCAGCACTTTCAAATATAAAGATATGCTTAATAGACAAGCTAAGAAAAAGATATCAATACTGTTAACGCTCATATTTTCTGATGTTGTAGTTCTCAGCTTTCCTGCAATGTCCCAAAAGTTGTGATTTACACAAGGGAGTAAATTGTTAAGGAATTAAAAGAACTGAGAGGAACTCACTTTATAAAAGCAAAGATTTAAAAAAATACAGGCGTGTGTTTGTTTGTGTGTGTGTGTGTGTGTGATTGCGGTTGAGGTTGAGACTCTTTATTCCGCACTATTTTAGTCTTTAACTATCCTTTAAGTGTTCTTCGACAAAAGTAATTAAAAAGAAGAATAACCTTCCTCAGAAATGTGTATATGTTTGTGGATGTGTGAGATGTTGTGGGGAGGAAGTGTATGGCGTAGTGGCTGATGTTTTCTAGACACTTCTACGAGAAGTTATCAGCTCATGGCCGCTGTCTAATTTTTGTTGTCAAGAAGGGACCGGTGAGGTTGTCAAAAAGTTCAGTTCAGGCTGTTACTGTCTTCACTACGAAATCATCTTTTAATTTATCTCTTCTCTCTCTCTCTCTCTCTGTTTTACATGTCATTGGCTTTTTTGTCTCTCTCTCTGTCTCTCTGCTTTCTTAGTCTCTTTCTCTCCTTCTTAGCCTGCCCTGCAGACTGTTCTACGTTTAGTCTGACCTAACAGAAAAAAAGAGTAGTCTGCTTTCGATTAATGTTAAGCTAAGACATCAACCCACGAAGTCGAATGCAAATGATTCAGTCGGCAGCTCTTCCATTTTTTTCTATAAGTAAGCCCTGTGGTGTATGTATCTACATCATTTGTCGAAGAACGAGATAGTAGTGGCACGCACAGTACATCAGCCTAGCCCTCGACACAACGAGGAGAAGTGGGAGAAAAGGTGGGGGGCAGATAAATCCCTTGAAGACAAGAGTGAGTCAAGAGAGAACTGATAGGATGAGTCCTGCTCGTCCCAGAGCAGCAGTACAAAGCTGCTTTGTCCACGACTGACAAGCCTGGTGTACATTGAGTGACGGAAATAAGTCACTAGGTCCTCGCTACAGGGTGTGATGCTGAGGAAACCAGAAAAGAAAACTGTCCCAGCGGGTTGTATTCATCTCAAAAGACGAAGCCCGAGTGGGAGGGAAAAAAAAGAGATGGCAGAAAGTTACCGAAAATTCAAAGAGTTCTTCCTCAGTTAGGTTTGACAAAGACAAAGTAGGACAAAGTAGGAAAAAGTAGGACAACATAATAGTAGAACACATACACAGTCGGGTAATAACAAAGACAGAATTAAAAGACAGTGAAGGGAAAATAAAGCTGGAACACAAAATGACGCGCGTGAAGAGAACATTAAATCATTTAAAAACGGAAAAAGCTGTGAAAGATTGGTGAAACATTCCCATTGCTTAAGAATTAAGAAATCCAAAAGATCTGACACAGGTAAACAGATGTGATAGAAGCAGCTTTACCTGTCCGTTCCAAGTCAAATGATGGCGTGACAGACACTTGTACCTGCACACTTGTTTTCATGAATACACTTTCGTGCACAAGTGTCCGCCGCATGCTGGCATTTATGTTGGCGAGCCGAACAAAAATAAAACGTTGTTGACTTCATCAGGTTTTTTTAAGGTAAGAGAAAGAAGGGTAGCGGTGATCAAAGAACGGACTACGATCATGAGAGGAAGCCTCAGTGGCCAAGAGGACGGGTACCGCAGGTCGAGAGACTGAAATCGGGTTTGTACACGCAACGAATGAGGGTATAGCATCATGAAAGAAAAAGTGTGTGTGACTTTTCTTCTCGAACACGTGGGGTGACCTGAATCTCGTTTAAACAACACAGTGGTTTAATATGGATCTCCAGTTTCGTGTAGTCAGGTCATCATGGCAAGTTGGGGTGTGCAGCGGTACATCATAAACAAATCTAGCAGTATCATTAATCGGAAATAAAAGGTGAAGAATTTTTTTTTAGGTAAGGCATGAAAAAAGGCCACCCTTAAAACGTGAACAAAGCTAGCCCTAGCGTATAAATATGACTAGTGGCACAATGGACATAGTCTGTACTTACACCAGTGAATAGTCCTGTGCAAAAAGCCTCTTTGCGATGTCTGTGTCAAAGTCGTTCGCAAAGGTAAAGTTCATTTTGTGAGGTCTACTTGTGTTACCTGCTACACACATGCCATGGTGCAGTACCCAAAGTTCTTCTGACGTCTGTGATACAATGCCATGTGAGCCTTGCCTTGCCTTGCCTCCTACCCTTACACCACCCGACCTTCTGGTAATTTAATCAAACGACATCAAATGAGGCATCACGAAACAACTATCACACGAATCAACACGATACATTCATATCAGAAAAAACCCCAATGTATAAAGGTATAAACTGAAATATTAGTAACAAGGAGAGTTCTTTTATTGCCATAAAAATAGTGAGCTAACCTGCAAAGGGGTCTCATATTTCTGACAGGCTGACCCTAGAGAAAGCTTTGAAATGCTCTCATGCAGCAGGGCTAATAAATCTGGCAGGTAAAAAAATAAACAGAGTTTGGTAGCGTCTACAGTTACCTTGCTTGGTGTAGCACCGCCAGCGTTGTGTGCTTGACTTATCATATAAAGTATTTCTTTCAAATATTTCAGCAATAATTTAAGCTAGTAGCCCTTTCTAACCTCTTACTCATGGCAGCTGGTAGTTCATTACTTTATGTGATCTGTCTCCTCTGAGACGTGACGATGGCAAGTTAGGACTAGTCTACACGGAGTTTGGTAGCTGATAATAAGTTCACATTCCATTTGGTTTTGCTTTTATGTTTGTGTCAAAGCTGTTTGCACATCATATACAGAGATGTACAGATATATATATATATATATAGCTTGGACAGAGGGGTGTGGTGTTTGGGTGTGATTATTTGTGTGTGCGCGTGTTTGTTGCTTGCAGACACTTAGATTATAAATGCCAGGAACTCCCTCTATTCAGCATGGATCCCCTCGCGCACCCGAATGACTGCTTTTATTATACGTTTTTATAGTAGAAGGGAATGTTGCAGTCTTTGATTCTTGTATTTTTTTAGATGTGGTCTGGGCAGTTAATGGCCTTGGACAATTCAATGTGACGTCTCGTTTCATTTCGAGGATCGAAGTTCCCTTTTATCCTGAGCTGATGTGTGGGTTGTGTTGCATTGTTTGGCTGATTCGCTCTTCAAAGCGTCT
Source organism: Marisa cornuarietis (assembly GCA_004794655.1). Classification (NCBI taxonomy): domain Eukaryota; kingdom Metazoa; phylum Mollusca; class Gastropoda; order Architaenioglossa; family Ampullariidae; genus Marisa; species Marisa cornuarietis. The sequence goes on along the minus strand of SMMW01000003.1, from coordinate 7,615,953 downwards.
TATGACGCGTGCGTGGGATGTGGACACTGCATTTGATGCCCATGTAATGGCTGTTTGACTAAGTTTGACTGGGTAGACTGGAAATGTAATGTTTATACATACAGATTTATGTTTTACAGAGATATTTTTATTCATTTATTTGAGTGCTTTCGTTGCTTCTTCTGTAGTAAAAAATCCTTTGAGTATCCAAACGTCATTTTAACTATCAGTGGAATTTCAAAGAAAAGTAAATATTGTTATATTGAATTACATTGAATTCGTCATAGATGACATAACAGTTAAACGTGAGGTGGTACAAATCCGATATAATATTTCACAGCGATGTCCAAGAAAAAAATTATATCTCCCTTTACAGTGATGTGATCTATTTTTTTTAAACATATTCAATCTTACCCGGTTCCAGATGCAGGATGGAGAATGACAGGGTATGTATGGTGTCCGTTGTGAGAGAGAAATCTTTGAGGATACCGTGCAGGGCGCTATTAACACGGCCATGCTATCCATGTTCGCTACGCTATGCTGAGTGCATCAGGCTATCCCTGTGTGACGCACACCACCAGCAGCAGCAGCAGCAGCAGCAGCTGCCAGTCCCCTGGCGATCTCCCCCACCCCCTGTCTCCACCACTCCCTCCTCGTCAAGCACGACATCAAGCTGGGGAATAACTTGCCGAGCAAATTGAGAAGCGTAATTGTAGAGCACGCTCATAACACGCGACACAGCAACTTCTCAATGTTCACCGTAGTTTTGCGTGACCAGGTTCGCCCTGCGCGTGACACAAGCACCCACGTGCATGTCCGAAAACTTGAAGACACGCCAGAAAAGACAGATTGATGGATAAACAAAGAGACAAGAAAGAAAAAGAAAAAAGGAAAACGAAGCGAGTAGACAGGAAAGTTTGGATCATCGCGGAGCTTTCTTACTCCTAGTGCGGTTCACAAGCAGTCTGTCTGTTTCTCTCATTTTCACCTTGTTTTCCATTTGACACGTGAAGAAATGAAAGAAGAGACGGTAACATAGAGGAAGGGCAAAAAGAAAAAGAATCTATGAAAGAGAAAAAAGAGGAGAAAAAGCAAAGAGAGAAAGGGATTATGCATAGAAAAGAAGTGACAGAACAAGTAAAGTAAAAGAAAGAGAACGAGAGATGAGAGAGAGAGAGGGAGGAATTGGTGTTTTACGCCGAGCCAGCAAGGATGGCTATATCACGGCAAAGCAGCCAGCCCTGTAAACAGAGATGCCACATGCAGAGAAAGAACAGCGTGCCCGAGACGAAAGCTGAACCCAAGACAGCCAACCTTCATTATATTGGTGACAGGTGCTCATCAGTACGCTACTGGGCCACCCGGAGAGAGAGAGGGGGGGGGAGAGAAGGGAGTAAAGAGGAGTGAGATAGAGAAAAGAGGAAGAAGAGAGTAGTAAATGATGGAGTGATGGAGAGAGGGAGTGGATAAAAGGAAAGAGAGAGAGTGAAAGACAAGTAGAGAAGTAGAGCCTGGAGAAGAAACGAGCGAACGAAGTGTTTTGATTAGCCAGCTTCATCAGGTAATTTTACAAACATATAACAATGTGTGTTAATTCGTCTTGGCATGCGAAATAACACATAAAACATATTCGTTATACAAGCTTGCATACGTATTAACATTCAAGAAATACTCATACATAAAAATAAATAGCCATAGATGAATCAGTGATTTGATATTTTAAAGTTTGTATGTGTTTGCATTCAACAGAGATTTCACTGATCTGTAGACCGAGTAATATCTTGCTTTGGAAACACAACATACACTTTCTCGACTTCACTTATCAGCCAACAGAAAAAAAACTAAACATCGTCTGTCGCACAGTTTTCTGAAAATGTTGTTCTTTCTCTTGAGAGAATTTTTTAAGAATATTTTGCAAGAATCGTTGAAGGACGTACGCCGGTTGGTTTCTGTTCTCATTCCAGGTCATTCGTCCTCCAATATTGACCTCATTTCCATATTCAGCCCACAGCAGTTTCTAACCCTTCATCCGTAAAAAAACTGATCCTAGACAAGAAGTCTTGATTCAATAGAAAAAAAGACAAAAATGTCTCATTTTCCACTTCGTTTGTAGATCGTAGAAAAGAACTGCCAGCATGTCATCCCTTCGTGCAGAATTTGATAAAATAACCATATTCTCTGATCTTTTCGCTGATTTACGGAGCAGATCTGTACAAAGGTTCCCCCCCTGGTGAATTTTTTTTGCGTAATAATAACAAGCCTTCAAAAGAAGGGGATAAATGATGTTATTAACCTACTTGGTTTCCAATGGCCAAGTGAAATCGACCACTTTTTTGTACCTGGTTCCTGCAGACTAATAACCACGGGCAAACCAGCGCAAAATGATTAACTCTCCTTTTGGCTTTCTGTTCTGCCACTTTCAAGTCTGAGTCACGTGGTGGGGGCAGAAACGATAACATGATACACGGCTATTGAAGGCTTTGTGAACAGGTCGACAATATACCCGCAGTAAATGAGCAGCTGCAAAGTACTACTGTAACTCGTTACATGCCTGATATGTATATTCATCTTGTTTAAGTTCTGTTACTATTTTATATCACGCCTTGGTAAACTATACTATGGCTGGAGATTCTGGTTAGACTGTTATGTTTCAGCAACAAGGCACAATATGGCTGTCCCTAGCCTGGAACTTTTGATATATCACATGCTATGATATTTTATTTTGTTATTTTTTTTAATTGGTGTTTTACGCCGAGCCAGCAACTAAGGCTATATCACGGCAAGGCAGCCAGCCCTGTAAACAGATGCCACATGCAGAGAAACAGCGTCCCGAGACGAGAACTGAACCCAGGACAGCCAACCTTCACTGTATTGGTGACAGGCGCTAACCGTTCCGCCACCGGACCGCCTTTATTTTATGTTATGGGTCTGGCTTAGCTTACTAAGTTTCTTATCATGCATGTGCTGATAGAACTCTTTACATGTCACATATGCAATATGTAATGTTATGATTACAGGTTCGGATTAGGCTGGCTATCTTTCAAAAGCAAGAGAAGGGATACAGGTGATACCTATCGTAATACGTTTTCGACATATATGTAGTTATGTAGTCTCTGTGTCTGCTATTTTGCTTAGTATTATTTGTGCTATGATATAATGTGTTATGCTTCATGTTACATAGTGTTACGTAACCGATCTTGTTGTTACTGGCTCGTTGAGTTCAGAGATCTGGCAGTGTCAACTTCCAAAGGTAACAGAAGGTTTCGTTATCCAAAACAATAAATAATTCTTCGATTTCAAACTGAGTAATGCTAAACAACAATACACGCCTACCCTAAAACTTAACAACTACAGTGGCGACACACGCCCGTCCAAAACCGTGAAACTAAACGGCGACACACGCCTACAATACTCTAACCTACTCCTTCTCTCTCTCTCTCTTTTACTTTCCTGGTATTTTATCTGTTTATTTACTTTTTTTTCTTCTTATTTTTTATTTATTTTGTTTTTGCTGCGCAATGAGCATTCTTCTGAATGGATACCTGCGCATTACAAATGGACATCATCCGCATTACAAATGGACATCATCAATCATCAATCATCATCATCATCATCATCATCATCATCATCATCATCATCATCATCATCATCATCATCGTCATCGTCATCGTCATCATTTCAACGAACACACTAAACGTTACCCATGCGTACTCTTGCTCGAACATTTGACATCAAAGCTTGCGTCATTCATCCAGACTTGCGTCATTCACGAGGCTCACGTCATTCACACTTGGTCACGCGCTCGCAAGGATCGACCTAGACCCACTAAACATTTCATTCATAACACATAGGTCACAATTTATATTTTACTGCTTGAAGGAAAAGGGTTAATTGACAAAAAGGACATGTGCCTGCACTGCTTAATGCTGTTTATTTGTTACATACGTGGTTTTGTTATATAACCCTGTGGCTGAGTGGTCTAGATAGGCCAACGATGTTTTTGCAGCTAGGGACAAATTGACAGCTGCCTTTATTCTGGGGCTCTTTACATGTCACATGTGTATTTATGTTATATTATGTAGAGATGTATGCCTGTTTGTGGTTGTGTATGTGCGGTTGCCTTGAAGACAAACATGCGTGCTTAGATATGTCTACTCATTCAGCGCTGTCAGTTATTTCTTACTTGCCCCTCATCGTCACTAGACCGCGTTTACGGGGATAAACGAGCAAATTCTTGTGATTCTTGGTGAAATAAGCCCTTGCACCAACCTTCAGATGTTTGCGACATTTGTTTGTGAGTCAATCTTCTTTATTGTTTACGATTAGCCGGACTACCTGGCATCGTCTGTGATTGTGTTATCAGCTTTCAGTCATTTTATTTGAGTTAAACGTGTTTATATACGGCGTCAGCAGACACTGTAAAACACTTGTGTTTTTGATGTTACCTTATTGACACCTGATGTTTGCAGCGGGGGAACGATGTTTGAAGGTAAGCAGCCGTGCGATTATCGTGTGTGCGTGCGTGCATAAAATCAGTCCCATCACAACTTACGACGGCGTCCGCGTTTGTTCTGCGTGCAAACATAGTCGCAATTTCTGTGTAGAATTATTTAATCCAGAGCTTGTGATACCACGAGACAATAAACACGAAACATGTACAAGCTCCTGGGCAGGGTAACCTACTGAACAGCTCACGACCGAACACCAATATATCTCTTCCAGATTTGGTGGGGACGGGACGATTGATTTGAATTTGTTCAGGTATCACCGCTACCACCACCACCACCACAAACAAAAACAAACAAACAAACAAACAAACAAACCAAACAAAAACATATTGCCAAACTCTTTACTTCTTACCATTTTTTAATCTTTTCTGAACAGATGCAGGGTATCACAACAGAGAAAACGCTGTTTAAAATTGGAGTTATCGTGAGACGGGTGTGCTACTGCCATTCTGTATATTAAAAAGAACAGCTATGGGTAATAACAGTTGGAAGCAGCTTTGACTTCGTTCTGGGGAAAAAAATGTTGACCTTTGTCACTGAGCGGAAGACTGGAGGGTCTAATAAATAAGCATGAGTGGGGCAACCCGCGTGCAGCATGGCTGTGCTGTTAGGTAATGAGACTCTTTCCCCTCCCCCACCCCCACTCTCAACGCTTTTCATCTCCCCCCCTATCATTTGATGCTCTAGCAGACGATCTCACTTCGCGAGCGAGCGTCAAGAGGGACTCGAGGCCGGAGCGCCATATTGTACACAGAGGGCGCTCGATGGTGAATCCTCGCGTGCGAATTTCCTAACCTCAAGTGACGAAACCCTGCCAAGTGGAAGCCGAAAGATTGCACTTGGAGCTGGTCACTAGCTGATGATCGTAAAGCCAGTGTTTGAACTTCAGAAGGAGAGGGCGAGTCTGGGGAGGAAGCAGCGAGGGGAGCGGAGTTTGAAAGGGGATGGACTGCACAACTAGTCACGTGACGGTTCCTTTTCTTCAGGAGGTGGGGAAGTTGGGGATTCTTAGGAAGGGACGTTAAAGGCAGAGTAACCCTGACAGCTTTGATTGGATTGTGATGCTCTTTTAACCCGCGTTAAAAGCTTCTGAATCAATTTCGCCTCTGCTTTGTGACTTCTGTACTTAACACGGAGGGTAATCAGAATTTACCTTTTTAGTTCTAATTTTTCCCTCCCGCTGTTTCTTTGTATCTAAGTCAATGTGTCATTAGCCGGACAAGGGTCTTGAAAAAAGAAATCTGGGGCTAACACTCATAACTTGCAGCTATTTCTCCGTGAGACTTGCAGTTTGTTTTTGCAATGCTGTTCATCTCGTTTTCTTCGGAATCATTTTACACTAACATAAAAGCCAGCAAGGATGTGAGTCTCAGTAATAATTACTCAACTCGCGGTGTTTTTGTTTTACACAGCCACGTGCATGTTCTACCAGAGCAAGGTGCAAGATGACGCTTTATGATCAATGGAAGTCATTAAAAGTGACTCAGATCTTTAACTAAATGCAAACCCATTATTACCATAATAAACCTCCTCAGTGTAATTTAATGCTGTTTACAATGCTGTTTACCTTCTTATTTTTTCCAGATTTTCCTAAATGTAAGTGACAAAGCTGTGCGATGTGATTGCTCTGGGATCGAGTTAGTAGCCGTCTGTCTGCCTGTCTGTCTTTCTTTGCCTGCATGGTATATATATATATATATTTTGTCCTTCAGCCTGTCGCTCTTTTTTTCTTTTAAACTTATCACTTTCTTTTCCGTTTTTCAACTCTGTGACTATGCACCAGCACCGTCTGAACATCTGGATTTTTGTTCACACAATACCACATCGATTTTTTTCTGCGTCTGGAGCCTTTTATTCTCGAACGTGTGCGTGCGTGCAGCGGCACATTCGCGCTTCTAATTCTTCAGGCATCGCCTCGACCACAGGTTTTGTCTGGCTTCGGGAGGCGAAAAAAAGCAGGATGCTGTCAAAGCCGCTACCGCGGAGCCCAGGGGCAGATAAGCCGCCTCCAAAGCTGTTGTGTGTCGGGATATGTACAGACTGCACGCTGAAGACAACGGACGTTCCTCTCTTGCAGGCTCGTCAGGAGATCGAAGACGTTGTCACGAACAGTGTTCACAGTAATAACATCGAAGACCAGACCATCGATCTGCGACCGCCACCATCCTACTCCCTTCTCCCTCGACCCCTCTCCTTCACCTCCACCCGTTTGCCGGCTCTCGGCATCAGGCTCGTTCTACGAACTACCTGCGGTGTTCAGCAAGCGTTGAGATAAATCAAGCCTTTGGCTGAACATTAAGGGCACCCTCGTCTACGTACATTGACAGCATGCACTTAGGAAAGGTTAGAGCTCAGCATGGACCACTTTTAAGACAGTGGAATGAATGGATGTTTAGCCCGCCATTTCTACGTCTTCGTTTGTTAACTCTCTCCTCTTTCTATCTCTCCCTGTCTTTTCTGGGGGGGAGTGAGCCGTGTTCACACAAGCTGTAGGACGTGGTTTCTTGACTACCATTGTGATAATTTAATCTTTTCAGTAATATCGTCCTAATTATATCCCATGAGCACCATAAAACAGTAGCACTGAAAGGAAGGAGCCAGGTCAATCAACCCGCGGTCTATAGGACAATATGCGGCTTGGTTTTGTTTGTTTGTTTGTTTGTTTGTTTGTTTGTTTTGTTTTTCTTTCGTTTAATGTCTCGGCGTTATCGGAAATTTGCAGTCATGCGTATCAAGTTGCTATCTTCGGCCTTTATTCTCATGTTTGTGATCTGAGTTTTGTTGCTTCAGTGCGGAGACAATAAATTCTCCCTGAACTAAAGGCAAGCCAGAGAACAACGAAAACAAAGAAGACAACGAAAACAAAGAACAGAGAGACAAGGAAAGCACTACAGGTATGCCAGCCATGACCGTGGTTCACAGAGTGATACAGGTATGTCAATCACGATTAAAGTACCAGATGAACTTCATCAAATGTGTTGTGTGCCGTATACAAGGACAGTATTCACCAATGTGTAAACAAGAACGAAAGATGTGGAATTTACTCAAGAAGAGAAACTGTTATTGTATATAAGAAGTAGATAAGAAGTGCATTACATGAAAATCTATCAACATCGGAGATGAGCTTATAAGTCTCCAAACCCAGAGAAATGAGCGCGGAGGAAAACAAGAGTTTTTTTTGCTTCTCGTGTTTGTTTGCTTAGAATATCAACAACATTTACCAACCACCCCGAGGTCTCGAAGGCAGTGACACAAACACGACGACAGTTTATCCATCCTCGACTCTCAACTGAATTTCATCGAAGTATCTTGCAATCTCAGCAACTTTAGTCAGTGCTTACACCAGTCTACAGACCAACAGCATCGATATTGAGATCGATGATGACATTAGTGCCGAAACTTCCACCTTACTTGCCAGTGGCTCTGCTACTATCCCCACCACTTCCAGTGCAAGTCTAAACATCACAGAGTTTCTGTGTCTACGACTGGTGCCCATGTCTCGACACCGGATAACAAAGACGACAGGGCCTGGGGGCGGACAAGAGAAGAAAACAACAAGAAAGAGGACGCAGTAGTTGTTTTGATACACCTGGGCGAGGGAGGTGAAAGCAGGCACACACCCAAGCTAAGCACCATGCGTGACTACAACAACTCCAGCAGCACCAAGTCTCCGTCAACCACAAAATAGGACTAAAGAGATCGTCAGGAAAGTCATGACACAAGGGAGAGCACAAGTCCTACTGACTCAGTAACTACCCATTACAAACCTGCAGCACAAAATCTCAGGACGCAGCATGGGACTCACTGGTGAGAATAGCATTTTGACTTGGAACATTGAATGTTTGCTTGTACAAAATTTGTTCAGTACCTCAATAGGTTTGATACTGTGTGTTTTACATACATTTCTCAAAAATAATAGCCGGCTGTATTGCTTATCTGACCTTTAACGATACTTTAACTTACTTTCAACGGTAGAGGTTCTGGAGGTCTCCTTGGTTTGGGTAACAATTGTACGCATACTACAATATGCAACTGGCAATTTGCTTCTACCACAGCTTGACAATGAAGCTTTTGGTCGTGATGAAGATATTGTATTTGAGGCTCTCGTGTGGTACCGTAGGAATCGCTTTACTATAATCAGAGAATGTTAAATTGAAGTCTGTCTAGTTGAGCAGTGCATTCTAGTTTGCATTCGAAATTTGGAGCAGCACTGTTAATATTTACTCAGTGGCGATTTTAAGGCCAGAATGTGAAAATATAATACTGTATAATCTGTATCCTTTAACTATAAAGTTGATGTTAGAAGTAATTTTTTCCAGACATGTATGAATACCGAGAATCCGAATACCAGACTTTCATCTTTGGGAGGGTGCTTCTACAATTTTGTAATACATGCGACACAACGATCTGTAATAGCACCTGTGGAGATGAAAGGGGTCGGTATACGTACATAAGCAACATAGGTAGTAGTACAAATTGATTATGTCAATAGTTACTGAGAAATGGGGCAGGTAAATTTGGACTATAAGTAACTGAGAGATTCAACTAAAAGCAGCTGCTCTTGTAGGTAACCTTAGACGGAGATATAGTAACAGCAGCGACAGAACCGGTAACTACAGAAACGATTTTCTGGGATTATAGCAAAAGTCAGTATTTTGTTTCCAATATAACAAGCGAAGGATTTTTGTAGAAATTAGTAAAAAAGTGGTTCATAAGCTTTATGTCTCCGTATAACAGGCAGTCGAACTTTTTTAGCGATGGAATTCAATTTCACGATACCTATAATCCGGGCGAAACAGAAAAGTTCAAATGATCTGATCAAAAGTGTATAGAAGTTAAAAGCGAAACTTAAAGGTGTTAAAGTAAATTCAGACCCACAGTCAATGTTGATGACAGGAAAAACTACAAAGAAAGGAGACGTCGGCGCCAAAACTTAGCTCTAAACAAAAGAAAAAAAAGGATTTGTTAAGAAAGTTCTCTGTTAACATTAGCACCCCACGAGAAAGAAACACTGTTTACTCTGAATATAATATAGACATCAAAACATGGTACGAACACTTAATTAAGGAAGCTTAGCGGAGGGTGGATGGAATAATGAAGCCTTGGAAAAGGTAAGACGCCCACCAGAGATTGATGACCTAGATCATCTGATCACCCTGGAAGAATTGATTAGAGCTATAAATCACATGAAACTAAATAAGGCTCTGGGACCTGATGGAATACTTGCAGAAAGGTTAAAGGTTAAAAGCCTGTCATAAGGATCATATACCAGGATTTCTAGGAAAATTACTTAACAACATTTTTGACAGCAGAGAATACCTAAAAGCTCGAAGGATACTGCAATTTTCCATTATTTAAGAGCGGAGCGAGAGGGCCCAGACAATTAACTCAGGGTTGTACTCGTTAGTACTGTAAATAAAATGCTTGTTCCTATTCTGCATGAACTTGAGACTAACAAAGGGGTAAGAGGTAAGTGGTAAGATAGCTAAGAAGCACAGTGCTTTCAGGGCAGGACATTCTTTAATATATAATACTTGTATATTGTTTGCTGTTTCACAAGATATTTACTCAAACGATTTGAAAAAGTGGATTTTAGAAAGACGTTTAAAATAGTTAATAGGAACAAACTTTGAAATGTTCTACGGAACCTCAGAGTTAGAGGCAAGAAAATTACAGTTTGTCTTCTAGTTTTAAGAGCTATGTTCATTCATATTAGAGTTTATATTCTATGTTAGCTAATATTCTAGCTTTAAGAACTATGTATAACCTATGTAAATATATTAAGAACACATTATTTCAGAAAGGCATTTATTAATTTTAAGTGCACCATTACCGCTACAAGAAGGATGTATCCCCTAGACAGTAGATTTATCCTCGATGTAAGCATGAGAATGAAGATGAGATAAACATGTTTGGCTGTGAGACATATGACAGATGTATGTCGAAAGTTGATGTGTTAAATCTTACAAGACAATATACTCAGGGCGCAGATGGAGTCTTTCTAGATAACTCTGAAGCATCCGTCAAACAAACTTCTAGATATTTGTTTCAAGTATTCAAAAAGAAAAATAAAGCGTGAGCCTTAATATTAACAAGACCAAATGTTAATATGTAAAATGTAATGACATTATAAATATTGATGTTTTATGTATAATTTCCCCCTTGAAACAAACCAACGAGTTTTATTTAATAAAAAAGTCGTCTTTCTTTCTCTACGTGTGTGTGTGTGTGTGTGTGTGTGTGTGTGTGTGTGTGTGTGTGTGTGTGTGTGTGTGTGTGTGTGCGCGCGCGCGTGCGCTTGCGTTTGTGAGAGAGATTAAATCGATCAAATAAACAGGTGCTCAAAGTATTATAATCTGATAGTATTTTCAGTACTGTAATTAGCTAGAGCATTCAGAGTGCCGGGAGAGGGAGAAGGAAGGTCGATTGAGGCTTACATCCCTTTCCTGTTTATAAATAAACTGATAAAACATCAAGAGTGTTAGGGATACGAACTCACGCCCCCAGGGTGATTTCTGACGATTGCTTCTATGTTCTTTAATAATAATTTTCAGACGAGCGGATAACAACTAACCAAGGTGGAGCAAGGGACCCAGATGTTACTACAGCCCAGTGCAAATGTACTGATGCTGTTTCCTAGTACACTGGCCAGTGTCGTGCTGTTTGTGTGGTTTGAATGACTTTCTGACCACGTTTGTTGTGATGCGACAAAGACTGTTGGGTCGGACTATATTTAGCAGTGTTCGATACTTGCTCCTCGGCCAGTTCTACATTTTATACGATAGTTTGAAACTTGTGCCGCGTCCCCTTCCAGTGGAGGTGGAAGGATGTTTGAAATTGAATTCCTTTTTGTTCAGTGCTTTGGTGTAATACCAATCTGAATCTTACAGTCGGTGCAGTACATTTATTTGCACGACGAAATGGATTAGCTGTCAGGATTTCCTTCTTTCTCCCACCAACCCCACCCCACCACAAAAAATCATTCTTAGTACCCCTGATATGACACAGTTGCTGAGATAAAACTGTTCATTATAAACCCAGGACTGCCTTGAAACCTCTACACTGCTGCCTACACGAGCTTGTTCCCTGATTCATTCGTTCACGATTCCTATCCTTCTAAAACAAACGAAGATTTTTGCCTTTAAAGGTATGAGGTTCTGTTAGAAATGTGATGCCAAAAAACACCTGCAACAGTATACTAATGGAAGGCCAATGTGCGAGTAAAAAAAAAAATCTTACGTATATCTGTGAGCCAGATCAGACAGCATTAAAACCGAGGTGATAAAATGGCGCCCATGTTTGGACACGTCCGTGAACATTCACACTCACAGGATGATAACAGCCTCTAGATGCGCCCTGCCTAGTTCAGATAACACACGTCCTGCGGGATTTACGCGGGGGAATGGGAAACAACTGCCACGTCTACACTAAAACAAGGGGAGGGGAGATAGTGGTGGAGTCAGGTTTTAAGATGCGCTTAGGCTGGTCGTGTGCAAGTGGGCGGATGAGTGGATGAGTGATAAATTTATACAACAATATTATTTATATTAGTATAAAGTGATAATAGGGATAAAAGTTGCTGTTATCATACTCTGCTAGTTAAATATTTATATAGTTAGTCAGATTTATTCAAACTATGCAATACTATAGTTATAACGTGTAACAACTATAACATGCAGGTCACAACAGTCAGTGGATGTGTGGTTGAGTCAGTGAGTTGCTAAGATACGGCATAAACATTTGGTGCCCTTGTGCGTGAGGGCAGTCCCGTGGCTCAACGGTCACTAATACAGTGAGGGTTGACTGTCCCGGTTCAGGTCTCGTCTCAGGCACGCTGTTCTTTCTCTGCTTGTGGCATCTGTTTACAGGGCTGGCTGTCTTGCCGTGATATAGACTTAGTTGCTGGATCGGCATAAAACACCAATTCCTCCCCAACCCCTGATAGCCCTTTTATGATAAACCTGTATAAGAGAAGCCTACGTATGCATCTATAAAGGTGAAGCTTAAAGTGGCCATAGCGGTGGTGAACACGTGCATGAAACGCCGCACGTGGAAAGGGAGGATCTCTCCTTCTGCCGTCTTTGCCTCCCCTGACAGATCAGACATCCATTCAGGAACGCTGGATAGGTGATGGGGTTTGGAGGAGTTTTCTATCTTTGAACAGGCGATTGTTTCGTTTTTGCTTTCTAGTACCATTACCAACAGGCTATGGACCCTCCCAGTTTGTCTGTCTGTGTGTAGACATGCATGTATTTTAATGTATACGTGGAACACTGGCGGCTTTAATATAGGTCTGCGTTCAAACTGCCGTTACTAAAGTTGTTGCAAGCTACGGAAACAAAGCGAATCTCAACTGCTAGGGCGCCTTTTTGCTATTGTTTTGTTTTCTTGCCACTGATATCATAATGAACCTCTGCCTCAATAATTATCTGCCCTTTGCAAGGGATTTGTGTTCCTACAGCTACGAACGTCGACGACTTTGCAACTGAGCGTCGCCATGACGATCTTACTACAGAAACTAATATGTGAACTATGCACAAATCTTACTATGGGAAATGGCCAAAAGAAGAAAAAAAATGGCTTTTACTGTTTACGATGATTGGAAAGAGAAAAGCGAGTTCCCTTCTATACGAATCGTGTTTCTTGTATGAGTTACAGATTTATGATACACTGTCTCTATGCTGTATGGAGAAGGGTTGTCTGTTCGTGTCAGCTGACACGGAGGGTGTGAGAGGGCGTGCTAAGGTTTCTAGACAGCGTGGGGAGAGGAAGTGAATCATGGCGAAAAGTAAATAAAAGAAGAGAAATGAGACGACTAGGCCGCAGACACAGATGGATAGATGAGCTGGAACTGCATAAAAGAGCGAAAGCTTTCAATAGTGAGACCCCATCTTTTGACAGACTTTTACCAATGGACTCTTCAGGCCGCATTGGCAGTAAAAGCATGTATATTTGTGAATGTATGTGTGCGTATGTGTGTATATCTAAAGAATGTGTATGTGATGCCTACTCATTTATGTACACACAGGCAAATCAAGTGACATCTCATACAATTGGTGCGTGGCAACAGCACTATCTAAACACGCTAATTAAATTAAAGTACAACAGTTACACATTTGATCCATCGTTACAGCCGCTGTTAACCGGACAACAACAAAAGTTAGAGCATTGTGAGTGTGTGTATGTGTGTGTGTATGTGTGTGTGTGTGTGTGTGTGTGTGTGTGTGTGTGTGTGTGTGTGTGTGTGTGTGTGGGAGGAGAGAGAAGATATATACATACATAGAGAGAGAGTGTATGTGTAGGAGGGGAGAGAGGAGAAATAGAGAATGTGTGTGTGTGTGTGTGTGTGTGTGTGTGTGTGTGTGTGTGTAATAATAATAATAATTTCTTTATTCAGTTTCGGGAGGCCATCTAGCCCATATCAACATCAAGTACTGCTGGTTACAAACACATTATCATTGGGTGGCTGTACATAAGGATAGTTTCTTTTATATTTAGAGTCTATCATGCAATCAAATCATAATCAGACAAGATTCTGACAATCTTCACTGCGTAACCTCATGTGGTGCGCATGTTCATGGGGATCTCCTTTTCAAACATTTTTTTTAGTCACAGGACAACTTTAATGACTACACTACTCTTAGGCTTCTTACCCATGTGTAATAATAATAATTTCATTCAATTTTCGGGATGCCCTATTGTCCATAACAACATCACATGCTGTATGGTACATGCCTGTACATGATCAACATTTCAAATGTGTCTGAGGGTACAACTAAATGTGTGTAGGAGGGGAGAGAGGAGAAATAGAGAAAGATAGGGTGTGTTTGTATGTGTGTGTGCGTGTGTGTGTGTGTGTGTGTGTGCGTGCGCGCGTGTTGGAGAGGATAGGGGTAAACTCCACAAGACCATGGCAAAGCAGCAGGCTCAACCACGCACGTCCACAGGAGATCCCGTTACGAAGCCGCACGATTGAGCAAATCTGTTTTTAAGTATAGGGGAACCCTCCTCGATTGCCGGTCTTTCGGAACAGCAAGGCAGTAGTTGAAGGTTATAAATGAGGACTGCAGCCGATTTCTGTTGTTGATAACGCTTACAAACTGACCTTTAAAGCCCACGGCTCATTTCTTCGAGACAAACACTCGTAATATGCTACTGCAATGAGGGGCTATCAAAAAACTGCATCACTGTGCAGCCACATTTTCCTTCTTTGATTTTTTTTTAATTATTCTTTGTGGGAGGCTGCTTTTTTGAGTTGAGAAGGGGGGTGAGTGTTTTCGCTAGATGGTAGAAACTAATCTACCAGTTTGCCTGCAGTAAAACACTTCCCCTCTCTGGCAGCTGTAAAACGGTCCAACAGAAAGGAAACCTGCCATTACTGCACTCATCTGAGGATTAATGGAGGAGAACAAGGCATACAAGGAGCCGGGAGCTGTAGGTGTGTTTGTTAAGATGATTGATTTTCCCATAAGACTTGAGAGCCGCTAACTTAATTTCGTACTTAATCGTGCCAGCATGACAGGTTCATGCAAGGCTAAGGCTGCAGTAAAGGGGTGGGATGGGTGGTAAACGGGTAGGTTGGGTGTTGTAATACTGGTCTCCGGGAGACTCACGACATGGCCGAATCGAGATAACAATAACCGGAAGCAAAATCATGAATATCCCATGTCCCCTGATGAATCTCATTTTGCCAGCGATGAAGGTCTTTAGCAGCAAAGGTTTGTAATGTCTTTATATGGAGTTACTCTTTCTTGATTTTCCCATTCCTTTGGTTTTCATAAGCTTTAAAAACATGCTTCCATCCCAAGGACTGCCTTGCTTTAATAACAAAAATGGTATAGTGCGTCTGATTATTTCTTGTACAGATTTAAGTGCGGTTTTTGTGATACATTGTGCGACTTTGGCATTTCAGATTTATGAGTTAAGAGGAGATAGTCAACGAGGCTGACATGGTAGAGTGGGAGAAGCATTAAGGTTGTCTGGACTGGGGGACCAAATGAAATGACTAAAAAGAGTTGAAAGGTTTTATCTCTCAACTGGAGGCCACGCGGCAGACAATCTAAAGGCTGACGAAGTGCGAGGTAAAGGCAGCTGCACACATACATTAAAGTTGTGTGATTATCAGATCTACAGATGACATTTATTGTAACGGCCCTATCGTCTCCTCCGTCTTTTTTTCTCTCTCTCTCTCTTTCCTACACTTTCTACATTTTTTTGCGCCAGAACATTAAAGAATGCCTTCAGTAAGTGCTTCTTTTTTTTCTTGAGAGTAAAGATTTAGGTTTCTTTTACTTCTTTTACAGAGTTAGAGAACTATCTTTACCAGAACCTTCGTCCTTCCAAGAACCTCATAGTAGGTAAATTTTGTGACATCCTGTACATGTCCATTTTCTTAGTGTTTCATACATGATGTATTATTTTCAAATTCCAGTTAGGGATATATATATATATATAATTTTATATATGTTATTACCACCCTTAATAAAGATATCTTATTGTCTTTATCGCTATAACCACCTCTCTCTCTTTGCGCGTGCGTGGGTGTGTTTGTGTGCGTGCGTGTGCGTTTATGTGTGTTTGTGAGCGTGTGCGCACTCAATATACGCACATTCATAATAGCAGTCACATGCACATGCATGACGAATAAATTTCGTTTAATATGCAAGGTATTTTTCTTGCAGCTTGTCTTCGTAAAATAAAAACTCAGCGGCTGAGGGATTGAAAAGTATTGTGTGTCAAGGTGAAAATGCGCGGCTTTTCCGCTTGAACAGTTTTCATGCGGACGCTTAACAAGCCACACAGCACTTCATGGCTGCATGTTTTCTGCAGCAGAGCCCATCTTTTAATTAAGGTTTAAGAAAGAAATCCATAGATCTTTTTTAACATCTTTAAAATCCGTTCAAAATCATTTCTTTAAAATATCTTCATGTACACGAATACAAAAGTACATCACAACCTCTCTCCACAACTTGTATTATTCGCTTTCTGTCCAGCACAGTCTGTGTCTGATATTTTGATATTTTTTTACAATTTTGCATGGCTCATCGTCAGTCAAAAGTACCACTCTAAAGCTTAAAAGCCACTCCACCCCCATCCCTTTTTTTTTTTTACCCAAGATGCCTAATTTCTTGCACATCCCTACTTTTTCAACTTGTTTTCTGCTCTTTTTTTCGCACGGCAAGCTCTGAAATTCCAATTATTTCCTGCAAAGGTTCGTCCTCGGCGAAGCAGCCGGCACTGATCAAGACAGCCCTGCGAAGAAATTATTAAGCCTGACAATAAAATAATGGGCCCCGTTCCCGCACGATTAAGACCAGAGCGAAGAAAATGATGGTATGCTTTCTATCAAAATCGCGTTTTCCGCTAAAGGAAGCGCAGGCCCGACAGGCGAAAAAGAAGACCAGATCCTCCCCGTCGCCGGCCGTGCAAGGTGATTTGGGCCAATAATGACATCGAGGCATGCTTGGGCAACTCGGATGTACACTACGGGTGTTTGACGTCGTTAGCTGGTGTATTAGGTCATCACAGGGTCACTGACAAAAGTCTGCTGCACGCGCTAACAAGCGACTGTCCACCCTCACCACGCCTCGGGAGGGGAGACTACGCAGTAAATGACGGCTGATGTTCCAGTTTTACCTTTCTCTTGTCTGATCCACCTTTCCGAACATGCACACTGGGCATGCGCGCACTGGAACAGATACGCATGCAAAGATGGGCGACAAATGTGACAGACCTTAGTTTAATATTCTGCGACACATCAGATGTTTTTATTTCCTTATTTTTCATTGCTAGAAGACTTTATGCTAAATGGCAAAATTCAGTAAGACTAAAAAAGTAAGTTAAAAATTCCGACTTTCATTTGCCTTGTCGCAATGCAAAAATTTTTGAATTGTCTGTATAAAATCGTTTTCGTACGGTTACAGGAACAAACTACTTATTTTGTTATAAAATCGCTCATCTGCGCATGCATTTTTCTGTATCCCGCGCGTGTGCAGTGTGTATTTGGAAAGATGAATTCAAGTGACACCGGGATGTGGCAGCCATGTTGAATTGGGCAACCTGACAGCTCACCATGGCGTCGCGTTGTTTTCGTCCTACCGAGTTGACGCTGAGCTTCCGGTTGGTATTTTTTTATTTATTTCTATTTTTATGTCTACTTTATTACTAATTTTTTCCCACTCCGTCTAACTACCCTTTGTAGCGTTGTTGTACAACGGTGACGTCATAATAGAGCTCGTCCGCGGGGTGCCAGCTGTGGTGGAGCGTAGAGTCCAGAACGCAATAAGACGACACGCTTAGGCGGGCGCGTCTTCGCGGGTGATTAAGCGCCGTCGCAGCTGTGCATTTGCGTGTGAAGTTTACGTTTGACATTTGACATTAACCTGATCTGAAATGTCGATAGCTGCATTGCGCCATCCGTGCCTGCCACCAGACCTGCCTTTCCTCGGAAAACTCCCTCCCTTCCCGTAATGTGCAGCACGAGGACAGTGTTTAGCGATTTTAATTCTTCGGGATATGCCTGCTGATCTGCCTCGATGTCGCATTTTCACGCCATTTTGTCATCTGTTAGCTACGAAAGAAACCATCCAGGTTACAGTCAGCGCTCCTAATAAGGTCATTTTAGATAGTAGGTAAAAATTATGGGGATCACGTGGAATATTTGTTGTTCTGTAGCTGAAAGGAATATGTTAAAAAAAAAACCGCAGCATTTCAACAAGTTAAGCTATTCTCGCACAAGAATAAAAGCTGTGTCGATGAAACTACCTTTCTCTAAATATTTTTACTTCCATTCTGATCAAATAATGTCAAATTTATATGAACCTTTATCAAGTAAAGTCTTTGCATTAGTCTTATATTTTGAAAAAAATATTAAAGAATTACATTAAAATACTTGAATTTGGAAGTGAATGTAGTCAATTAAAGCATGTCAATGTTCGTTGTGAGCCAGGGATTGACAACAAGTCAC
>SMMW01000003.1:7240000-7592500 GCA_004794655.1 Marisa cornuarietis | reverse complement strand
CTCCACTTCACTTGCTTTGTTTCTTGTTCCTCTGGTTTCTCTCCGAGAGATCGAAGTATCGACCCTACGTTTACGGTGATCGGCGACACACCCGAGACTGTGTGAGCGTAACAGGTGTCTGACAGAAGACACTGATGTCCACTCACTCTCTTTCGGTCTTCCTCTAGACCATTCGGTCAACATTTTTAGTTCTGTGGCAACTATTTTTATCTTGAAAAATCTTCGGCGATGTCTTTTTTTGTGTCAACACTGTTTTACATTTTGTTATTCTTCTGTTTGAGCATGCTTCTAGCGGATCTTCTTAATCATATTCTATGAAGACTGTCAACAGCTAAGAAGCATTTTTCATAACTAAAATGTGTTTTTGTCTGTCTTTTTCCATTTATTTTTTTTAACTTTCTTGTGCGCTCTCACCCATTCCCAATTCACCTGCACATTTCACTCATTTCTCTTTATCTCACTGCTTTCATTCTATGTTTTTTTTTCACTTGTGCTTAGAAGCCAGACACAAGAAAAAATAAGAAAATATAGGTATGTCATAGTGCAACATTCATAGTAAATATAACCTGATGTAGTCTGAAGGGAAGGAAGCCTCCTGGGGTCGATAACACCCCAGCGGAAAGTGTGACAGGAAAGAGACAGTGAAGGCACTTACCACAATATGACGAAAGCTCTTGGAATACAAAAGTTGGGCCAAAGAATGGACGCAGTCCCCTTAAAAGGGGAACATCAAACAATGTCAGAATCACCAAACAATAAGCCTGGTCGGTCACCCGAATAAAGATATGCTGAAAGTGATTCAAAACGTCTCACCCAATTTGTTTAACAGAAAAGCAGGCCGGTTGAAGAGCAGACAGGAGCACGGCTGAACAGATCTTCAGTCGCGTCCTGATAAAAAAAAACATGTGCAGCATAGCAGGGATCGCTACCATAACTTCATTGACTTTAGGAAGGCTTTTGATAGAGCCTGGCACGAGGGGTTGTGGCACGTGATTCAGATATTCAACACAGAGAAAGGTCTCGTTTGCACCATCAAAGCACCTTACAAAGATTCCAGGAGCTCGGTACACCCTAACAACACGAGGAAGAACTCTTCCTGACAAAGTTGAGCATTTTGCAGGGTTGGCTTTGTCTCCGGTCCTAACATCTATCAGGAGAGCAGCATGTGGGAAATACTCCAAAACCATCAGAATTTCGTGTCCATGGGTGGGAGACCACTGTTTAACCTAGACTTAGCAGACAACATCGATCTGATGGAAAGGAGCAAGTAAGACTTACAGAACCTCACAAAGAAACTCGCAAGCAGCGTGAGTGGATAAGGGATGAAGATTAGAACGGTCGAGAGCAAAGTCGTGGTGAACACTATCAGTCTTTGCAAGGAAAATATCATCTTGAACGGCGTACAGCTCGAGGAGTTGTCTAACTTCAAGCACCTACTTTTCCATTGTTTAAGACGTAAAATGTCTAAGAATCTGTCAAGTTTTGAATAACCAAATATCTTATCTTACTACCATCTGAAGATTACGTTCCTTGGTCGGCGATAACATTTTCTTTTTGTCATTACAGATAACACTTCAAAGCAAATCATATACAGATAATGAGAAATGGTATTTTCTACGACCTCTACTCAAGCCAGAACAACTTTACCACTGACCATTAAGCACATAAACAAACATTACTGTAAATGGAAGGCTCTATATGAAGGACATAATATCCGACCCAAGTCTTCAAGCCTTCTCAATCATATTGGTGTTTTTGGTTGAGCAAAAAATTAAATCGTTAAGTAAATAAAGGGTACAACAACACACACAAAAACAATACACAAAGAAGAGAGAAAACGTAAGTAGATGAGTAAAACCAAACGAATGCACAAGAGAAGACATATATAAGCAAAATAAAAACAATTACACGAAGCAGAAAATAAGGTCTGCAACCTATAAACGTATGCGAAAACTTTTCTTATGGTCAACTCTAGTAGTTAACTCTAAGCAGAACTGTACATTGGCAAAAGTCATCACAACCAAATATTGTCACTGTTTCCACGTCTGGACTCCGTGCGCAGTAAAAGTGAACAACTCTCGGCAGTCACACCTAACTGCTTTTGGTATAGTTATTTACTTTTAACCCGTGTTTAAAATTTGTGCAAGCTGCTGAAAAGAAGTCGCTTTACTCATGATGACACTACCAAACATCTGCCAAAGAACAAAGCACCAGAAAGTATCACAAGAGTAGAACTTTTAAAACTTACTTTCTTAAAGCGTAGGAACCCTCGAGAACTCTTTTCCCAGTCAAAAAAACTTTCTAGGGAAAGGAAATCACGACTGAGGCACACAAACAATGTTTAGGATGCAAGGCATTCTGCACAAACACAATCTATGTCACTTCCAATAGTTAGATGCAGAAGACGGGGCATCAGTGCACCCCCGTGGAACCGTTGCTTCTCCCCGCCTGAAGGAAAATTAGTCTTGTCATCCTGGCTTTTCTGCTACCTCTCATTTCTCATGCTGTTGACAGCTACCCCTCGCTCTATTGTAAGACACAACACATTTGAGATAGACCATATGTTATTTAAATCACTTTGGCTAAATTGATTCCTGAGTCAGTTTACCTTTTACTGTTCTGTTATCAATCACACAAGTATTTTCTCTGACAAACAATCAAACAAAAAAGTCTTTAACCTCATCTTCTTTTCTTTTTAGTTCTGAAACGATATATATAACCTGGTGCCATGCCTGTTTCATGACTGCAGCTGAAGGTTCTGAGTACCTATCATCCAGCAATAGTAATTTTGCATCGACTTCCGAGAAGCATTCAGTCTCTAAAGATTTGTTTCCAAACTTTTTTTTCGGCTGAATAGTTGACATATAGATTTCAGGATAAAAATGACAATCTTTTTTATCGGTATGTCATTAGAAAACCAGTTTTTTTGCGGAATAATAAGAATTTGTTTAGATTCTTTTTTTGTGTTTCCAGCTGAGATTTAGCCCTCAAGGAGCAGTCCTTTGGTGCTGCGAGAAATGTTTGAATGTCTGCTTGGAAAATTGTCCTGAACGTCTGTGTAGCATTAAGTGGCGCACACAAAAACTCCAAGACAATGAAGTAAACTTTGAGTTATACGGCAGTGTTATGTTTGGCAATTTCAAGCTATTCATAGTAGGAAAGGCATGACATTCATATTTGATGAGAAAACTAAACGATCAAGTCGTCAACTAATGAACTAATTGCCATACAGCCTGGCCTGCTGAAAATATTTTTTTTGTAAATCTAAGAAAGTCGAGGTTACATCTGCAGACTAAACAGAGTTTTTGTACCCAAGGGGCTTGGAAGCAAAATTAGAGAGTCATTGTTTGTGATTTGCTGTAAAGCTCGTTCAACATGCAATAAAGTCGAGCTGCATTCTAGTGTAATTACTCACTAGCGTAAATCATTTAATAATTCCTTGCTTTCCACTGCCTTTGCCCCATCAGACGAACAGGACAGAGCTGGCGGGCCTTAAGCACTGACGGTGCCGCGCGCGTGCGTATGTGTGTGTGTGTGTGTGTGCTGAAGGGGGTGGGTGGGCTTAGGGGTGGAAAGGTGACGACAGTCTTTGGAAACTAACGTTTAGTCTAAATATGATAGTATTCTACTACAACAGGACTAAATTGGTCGCGATGATGATGATGATGATGAATTAAATCAGCCAAACACTCGGCTTTTCAAAAAATAAATAAATTAAAAAAAAATTACTTTGTCCACTATATCACCCAGAGGTCAGCTTGTCTCACACACGCTGGGGAGTCAAACATTTTGGAATCAAACCGTTAATTTACGGGTATCAAGGGCAGGGATGGGTGCTTTTTGAAAATTTTCTTGGCGCTGGCTTGAGAGGCAAACATATTATCAGCCTCGTAAGGCCTCATAAACAGGGGAAGACGCGCGAAGAAACACGCACGCGGAGAAGAGGAATCGTTGGGGGTGTGGGGGGGGACGCAAGGGGCCAGCCGCACATCGCACAGGGAGTGGGCGCGTGTTCCGTGCAAGAGGTCATGTTTACTCCGCAGAGGTGACTTGTTTATTGCAGAGAAATGTGAGCAGCACGGCGTCAGAGAGTTGTTGAACAGAAGCGCAACGACGGGACGGCGAGGGTTAGCTGCGCATGCGTCAGGTCCTGTAGGAATAGTAAAATGAGTCTTAATGTGCGTGCGTGCGTGTGTGTGTGTGTGTGTGTGTGTGTGTGTGTGTGTGTGTGTGTGTGTGTAAGTTTATGTTTACAGAACAAAGAGAACTAGTGTAAACTTCTAGTGCTGGTGGTGATGTCGATGCAGTACAATCTTAATAAAACATCGACATCAATGGCCAGTCTAATCATTTTTAACTATTTTGTTCCCTCTACTTTCCCTCTATCTTCCTCTCTCTCTCTGTCTTCTCTCTCTTTTGGTCTCTCGTCTTTCCTTTTATGATATTTCCCAAACCTTCTCACGACATCTCCAGAAGGAAAACAACTCAATCTGCTTCAGTGATTCCACTGAACAAACCATTAATTGAACTGTTTCAAAGACAGGCTTTCGACAAGATGATTGCACGTGCTAATGGAAACTGCACGCCTTCACCCACCCTGACCTGCCCCTCCCACCCGCCTTGGTTCCCCAGCACGTCCTCCTCCCCTTTTATTCTTTCATTTCCTTCTGTTCCCATTTCCTCTCCGCCTCGCTTGAAGAAACACGGCGTCGCTGGTGCAGGAGAAGCTGTTAGAAGACGGGGCCGAGCTGGGCGCTGACGCAAAGTCCATGTGAAGTACATTTTGGATGGGGGCCTGCCTGGATGGCTAATGTGGCAGAAATAAGAAACGAAAGGCTGGACGAGTTATAGAGAAAAGAATTGTGCTGGGCTGTAAAGATGCTTTCCTGCAACAGCGCACTGCTGGCTGATTACTGCTTGAAAAGAGAAAAATAGGGAAAGACGACGAAAAAGGAAAAGAGAGAAAAAAGAAAGAAGGATGGACAAAAAAAAAAAAATAAATAAATGGAGATGTAAACGTGTAGACACACATGCGGTCAGAAAATGCCTTCAGCAACAGTGCCACCGACAGCGCTCAATGTTCTACACTGCACGTTGACGTGTGCGAGCATGCCAGGAGAGAATGCGCATGACAACCGCGTCATTGTCACGTGACGCGGAAGAGACCTCCTTTACCGAAGCTCTGAAAAGGATGCAGCAACTTCCCAAAGTGATTCGTGGTGGGAAATTCGGCTGAGAGGAAGAGGAGAAACTAAGTTGAGAAATGCGTATGTCATTTCCGTTTAACGTAGCGGTGCAAAACTCGCAACAGGGATTAGAAGTGAACGAGACTAGGACGAGAAGCTGTGCTGGTAGGTGATATTGCTGAAAGTAAGTTTTACGATGTGCCTGAAGCGCTGCCTATGCATTGTCCTTTGTTCCATCAGTATGTGTTCGATCCAAGTGGCAGGTACGGTGATAATGGAATCTGTAAGCTGTGAGGTCTATATCGTCATCTGTTTCTAAAAGAAAACAAACAAACAAAACTTTGATTTGCGGATACCTCTGCCTCCCTCATTTCACACCTCTCTCCATGCTGAGTCTTCTTGAATACATTCTTTGATAAGCTACTTGATGAAAAGGTACTTGAGAATTACTCTTTATACGTTAGAAACCTGTAATAAAGTCTCGTATTTCGTATTTTATATCTTTAGATACCTGGAAGGCATTGTGAGAGATTTTCTCTATTCCGTTTTGTGGCCAGCATATATGCACACAAAGTGATATCCCAGTGATCATACAATATACGACCACGCCCATTTAGAGAAGATACAAAAGCACTATAGAGGTTAAAATAGAAAAAAAACACATTTCAGGGTTCAGGGGCCAGTTGCACAACACGTTTCTAAACCTTAAAACTGTTCTAAAGAAGCAAAATCTCTTCTTAGCCATTTTGATGCATTGCAGAAAAACATACAAAAAATTTTACTGACAGGACGTAAAGTCAGACTTAAACAACTTTATCTTACTTAAAGCAGTTTAAGTTTTAAAAATTCTAAAATTGTGCTGTGCACTTTAAACTAATTATCTAAATAGAGTTAAGGCCTAAAAGTGTTTAAAATTAGAAATGTGTTGTGCAACTGGCCCCAGATTCTTACAAGTTGTCAGTGATTTGCATTTGAGGGACAGAATTAAGCCTTAAAAGATAACAAAACTCTTGATACAGAACTCAGTACAGAGGCGAACGAAAGTGGTTCATCATGTCTACGACGGAATTCAATCATCTCCTTCAGCTGCATTGCCCTTTCCTCATATAATCAGGTCACCATTTCTGTTAACGGTAGGCAAGGGGGAATTATACAGCCTAACACCAGGGATGGAGAGAAGGACCGAACAAACCATGTTCTGCTGCACAGCCGAGTTCACAAAACCCCTCAAAGGTAGGAGGAACCAGGTGCGAGAAAATAATAAGAAAATAGTGAATTGTTAAAATTAATTCATCTAACGGGCCGTTGCCATCGCTGACTCCCTGCATCGCGTCCATCTCCCCCGTCAACCGCAGTTCTGCTGCTCGTCTTGTCAGCGGGCTCAAACGAGTAAGCGCTGTTAGAAAAAAATGAAGGAAATTAGTCTTTCAGCTTCTCTGCGGTTTGCCGCCGACTGAACTTAATTCCTTTCCAGCACCAGTTCCTCAACTAAACGCTAATAAGCCACACACCCTGCTCCCTACCACCACCACCCCCAACACCACCTTTCTTCTGTTCGTGCTACCCTCCCTTCAGCCTCTCATCCCCCATCAACACCTCCCATCCCTACGCTGGCATCGGAAGTTTTTTTTTTATCCTGTCGTCGCTGGTTAGGTCACCTTGTTAAAGACATGCGCACTGCAGACGGCGACATCAGCGCCACCAGCAACCGCGGCGGCGACGTGCGGGAAGAAGGTATGACAACTCGTGACTGACTCATCGACCCGCAACATACCCCCCCTTCCCTTACCCATTGATCATTCATAGTTTTTAATTCTCTCTCTCTCCATGAACTGGCGCATTTCCTTGAGCGAAAAACATCCTCTGGAAGCTCAAATCGACCGTGCAGTTCTTTCACAGTAGATGTACACCTTTCTTGTAAACTCTTACAGTCATTGGCTGCACTTCTGTTTAAAAAATGACGGTTTTTCGAAAAGGCGAAAAAAACAACAACCAATCTTCTGAAACAACAACAACAACAACAACAACAACAACAAAGGCTACGTTTAGTCTTTCAATCCAGAGAAAGGACATTGAAGATGTCGACAGACCATTCACTCTTCGCCGTTAATGCAAAACGGGACTTGCTGAGGCTCACGCAAAATTAGCAATGGCGAGTACAAAGGTCTAATCAAATCTGGACACAGCGCTGTGATTGTTAATACAGTGTTGTCAGGGGAGGGAAGAATAAACGTGATATATAGGCTCAGTCCATTTGCCAAACACGCACCAGCACGCTAAAACCAATCAAACAAGCACCTGTCAATTAATCAGCCCCGGAGGTTAGGACACATATCTAATGGGAAAATGTTGTGCAGCATTTAATATTATACCTTTCTATTTATTTTCCTCCCTTTTCTCTGGTCCTCTCTCTTTCACTTTGCTATGGTCGTATGTCGTGTGCGGTTGTCTGCGCGCTCATAACAGGGATTCTAAGGAAAGGATACTTGGGATTGATAATTCAAAACGATGTAGAAGCTTCCTTGCTATCGTGTCTAATGGCGAACGCCTGTGTGCGCCTGTCCTGTTTCCTTGCCTTCGATCCGAAGAAACATTCCTCAATTACCTTCAAGAAGGAGAAGGTGTCGCTTTTAAAACCGTCTCAATGTAATTTAACACACACACACACACACACACACACACACACACACACACACACACACACACACACACACACACACACACACACTGTCTTCCCCCTCTCTTTCTCACACACACACACACGCACACACATTCCCACAGTTTATCACACATTCTCACACTCGCTCACACACACACACACACACACACACACACACACACACACACACTGCCATAGATTGGAATACAGCCAAGTCCCAAAAGTTTCGCTCCCAACAAATAACTTCGAAAATACAAAATCAAGACAAATGTCGTCAAAGCTTTGTCTTAGTTTCCTTTATGCTTAATTTTCTCTTTTTTCCTTAATCCCCCGGATAAAGCAGACCCAGTAATTTTTTTCTATTGTCAGAAGACGCGGCGTCTTCCTATCACATGACTGTCACTTACAGGCATTGCGACTTTTGTAAGATAGGTTTATGATGACATTGTATGAACACTGTGGCACAACAACGACCTCTATTTTGGTCTGTACACAGTTTGTTTAGCCTTCACTAGCGTATTTCCACCAAAAAATATATGCAATTCTTTTCTTCTAAGTTCGTAAACAAGTATTTTCGCCGACAGCCGTCCCTGAAGGGGGCCTGCTTTTACGCCTTAGAAAAAAAAAGCGTGTTAAGAATAATGGGTTGCTGCAGTGTTTTCAGGTTTGGTTTCTTCCTGATGATATTTCAGGACACTGGTCCTCCACTGCCAAGCATTAGAAAATCAGTATGTGTGAACGTAAACGCACTCTCTCGCTCTCTCCTCTTCTCGCTCACCCGTAATAAGACAGTAAAAGCACCAGGACGTCATCGATCAAACAGTACACGACCACGCCCATTCACAAAGAACTACTTTTCTGCTGTGCAACTTGTTTTAGAGAAACTTTCAAAATATCCATACTACGTTCTAAGGCGTAACATCTGTCTCTCAGGCTGCCTGACACTTCAAACTACCTTTCTCACTCTCTCTTTATCTAGCTCTTTACACCTTTGTCTGTTCTGGTAGAATACAATTGACAAGGCTTGAAGTATCTTGAAGACGATCACGAAAGTTGTGTATGTTGCCACCGCCAGCAGTTTGTGCGACAATAAGTTTAGAGACGAAGAAGGTGAGGAGACGGGGAAAGTCACTGATGACGCATTTCGTATGTACCTGTTACTGTCGTTGATGAGGTGGTAAAGGAGCTGGCTGCTTGCGAGAAGATTGTCGCGGACTTGGCGCGTGCAGCTAATCGCACGAGCTTGATGTGCCGCAGGAAGCATCAGCAAATTGTATTCTGCGTCCAGGATTCGATCCCCTGCTTTTGCCGCACACGGGATCAATAGCGTTAATACCGAGGAGAAACGGTGTGTGTGTGTGTGTGTGCAGTACCAACATTACCCTCACTTTACCCGCTGGTGATAATTTACCCTGTGGTGACATGTCTTCCCGACGTGTAAGTAGAGGCAATCACTAGAATGAGGCTGGTACTCTTGTATTTCTCTGTCCTTATAACACTTCTTCTTTCTCTTTAATTTTGTTTTGTGAAAAGAAGAAAAATGCAGGAAAATGGAGGTTTTTGTTTTGACTTGCATGGTTGAAAATGTCACATAAGCACGGAATGTTCTGAGTCGTACTGTGTGCAGAGATATTCTAGTTTCTGATTATCATCCTTATCAGCTCGCCGACACCTTTTTTTTTATCTGCTGCTATAACGGACTATTTTCAAAAGCATTTAAGGCATCGAAAAAAATGACATAAAACATAGACGTATACACACACATATATATATATATATATACACACACGTGTGCACTCATGCATCTATACATCATTAACCTTATTACACTCTACCTTTCCTACTCCAAACAGTCCAATCCCCATCTTTAATACTCAACAGTTTATTGTCCCCATCTTTTCTTATAAATCAATTTATCTCCCCTGTTCTATCCTAACCTTATCCCACTCGTTGTTTCCCCACCTGTCCTTTCTCGTCTCCCATGTCTACACTGTGTCTATACTGTGTGCAGTGAAGAGGGAGGCGCCGTGGCTTCGCGGCCAAGTTCTACCCGAGGCGAAATTTGCCGTCGATCGAGTGACTGGAGAAGATCACAAAGCTCCGAGCTGCCGTCTGCCCCCTGAAGGCTGCGCTGCGACTCGCGTGATGGCCCAGAAGCGACAAGCATGCAGCAATTGCGGCAGATGCGGTGACGCAGGAGCCAGTCTCAAGGAACAGCAGCTGAAGTATTTTTTTTTTAATCGCAGGTGAAGTTTGAGCCGCAAACGGAAAAAATTTGCTGCCCTTTGACCCGAGGACCTTTTTCACAAACATAGATGCAATAAGAGTGGAGAAGAACGAGGAAGCAAAGGTGTCGGTGGTGGTGGCGGTGGTGGGGACCGGCGAAGTGGTGTACCACAAATAAGCTTTCTCATATTTAAAAAAAAAAACAACGCCAACATCCCTTCAGCTGATAATGCTCCACAATAGTCGAATGATGTCCTAAACATCGTGACTGCGTTTCTCCACCACATCATGTGTTTATCGTATTTCTGACCAGTTCCTTTCCTAAACTTTACGTAATTTATGTTTCAATATTATTAAAATATTATTAACTGCAAATGAATAAACGACCTCTAGACAAGATATAGACTTTATTAATCCCAGAAGGCAATCAGTAGCAGCTCTTTTAAGAGTCTCAGTCTCTTTTCTGCAAAAAAAGGACATGCTTGTGATCGCCTACACTAGTTCCATAAAAAGAAAGAAAGAAAGAAAGAAAAAACCGCCACTCTCATGCAGAGAGCCATCTGTTAAATTTCCATGTGCACACAGTGCCACGACTGAGCTCGAACCTACTTACGTGCTGCCAAACGCTTAGACGCCAGGCGTCCCGCGGTGTCCCTGCAGCGTCGTGCAGCACGCGTAACAATTACAATTTCACGCGCAGTTGGACGCACTGACGATGCACTTGCCGCAACGTCCCGCGCGCTGGCCGCGGCGGTCAGCCTGGCGCCGCCTGACGTTGCTGCGCGCCGCGATGGAGTATGGTAGAAGAAACCAGATACAACTCTGTTTTTTAATTATTATTGTTATTTTTTTTGGCTGCAACCGTCGAGGTGAGCAGCACATCGTGTAACACATTTTGTCGTGCTGTGTGTGGTCTTCTACATGGTGGGAACTACACACATGCAAAGTTTTATCTCCATTGTATAAATATCGAATTAATTTTCATAAAGTGATCTCATCATGAATAAAATGAATAAAAAATTGTAATTGCACAAATGTGCTGTCTTCAACCCCCTAATCCTCCCATCTCTCTTATTCCCAATTTTACAAAAGCCCCGGTTGGAGGAAATTCCTTTCGACAGCACTGACGACAACAACAACAACAACAACAACAACAACAACAAAAACATGTCCGCTTGGAACGATGGCGGGGGCGTGCGGTTATATTTCTGTCATGATCGAACGTGTTCTGGTAATCAATCTTGCTTCTCTTGCACGTGCAGATTTTAAGGTTTTAGCAATAAATTTTGAGGCAATGGCATCACGAACAAATCATCATCAACGCCACACTGCTGGATTAAAAAACATATATACAAACATGGGATAACA
The DNA here is from genome assembly GCA_004794655.1 of Marisa cornuarietis. Lineage (NCBI taxonomy): Eukaryota > Metazoa > Mollusca > Gastropoda > Architaenioglossa > Ampullariidae > Marisa > Marisa cornuarietis. The sequence continues at coordinate 7,581,061 of SMMW01000003.1, read as the reverse complement.
CTGCGAGAGGTGGGGTGTTCAGTTTTTTTACCCCCCCCCCAAAAAAAAAAATTCTTGTCTCGCAAATTAGCAGACAGGAGGTTAGCTTTTTCATAAATTTTTCATTTTGCATACACGTTCTCTTCAATAATCCTAAAGCAATGCATTTTCGATTGATTTAGTTTTATTATCGTTTTTCTCCTTTTTTTGTAGTACCAGCTGAAGCAGTGCAGCTGCCAAAAGGTTCGATTTTATTCAGTAACCTCAGTGCAGCAGAGCTGCTAGAGGTAGAATTTTATTTACTAAAAAACATCCCTGCATCTCTCCGTCACTTGAGCTTGCCAAAAGAAAAATAAAATCCAGAAGCAACAGTTTCTTATCCAATTTTACAGTGTGTGGAGCGGCATACAAAGGCGCAAACGAAGTTACTCAATTTAATCAAGAGCGCCCGGCTAAATTTTTGACACTGGCTAAAATTAGATCAATTCCGGAACTAACGAACCCAAGTGCCTATCTCTTGCGCTTCGGCAGGGCGCCACAGTCACAGTCCGCACCTATAAATGTAAAACCTTGATCTTCTCAGGTTAGAAATTCATTCTCTCTAAGAGTCACCTAACCTTAAACTTCCACCCAGTCGTAAGTAATAAAAAAATAGATCCTTCACTCATTGCCATGTCTGTGCTCTCTCTCTCAGTATGGGCTTCTCTCTCTCTCTCTTTGCGCATCGATGGAAATGAGAGACAACGGCAACACCATGCAGAGCTAACACGTTAATCATAAACCCAAGCTGTCAACAACGGGACACACAACGAGAGTCTCGCAGGACCCAGAAAACGCAGACGAAACCTCGAAATGCAGGCAGCACAGTTACGAGTCTAATAATACGCCGACCAAGAGGCATCCTCAGACCCCATCAACAGACGAAGGGTGGGGGGGGGGGCAGGGGGGATTCCCCGGAGGCCCGTCCTAGCGATGGTACCGTCTGCACTCCAGCAGAGTAGAGCGAGTACAACGCTAGTAGAAGCCCTCGCCAAAGGGCGCTCCCAGTCATTAGCGGCTAACAGTAAAGGCTCCAAATATAGGCGCAATTTACCGACATCGCACTACCGTTTGTCTAAGAACGACAGAAATGACATCACATCAGGCAAGTTCCCATCGTTTGATGTTTCCTGGATGATATTTTTTCTTCTTTTTCCTTTAGGCACGAGTGGTGGTGGTGAGAGCTGAGGGGGGAAATTGCCTGTCAGCCCGGAAGGCTGATGAGAACTGGAGAAGACCAGCTATAATAAAAGTTGTCGTTATTAAACAGGAGAACGCTTTCCCCCTGGTAATGTGCTCAGTGTAAACGAAGGAACAAATAAAGCTATGAAATCAGCCGATTTCCCTATTCTCTCCCTTCTCTCGCTCTTTTTTCCCTTCCCTCCCACCTCGTTCGCTTGTTTTTTCTTGATGAACTCTCTCTCTCTTTTTCTCATCCCGAGCCCCCACCCCTTTGCTGAGTTTCTCTTCCATCTATCAGCTGCAATGCCACTGCCAGATCAAACCGTCCTCTCCTGGACCGAGCCCTATGGCCCTCTTGCTCTCGGATATTTATTGATGCATCTCTCTCGAAAAAAAAAATCCACCCGAGTTCAATAAACGCACCACTCGATCAAAGTATCAATCATTAATGTCTTTTGATGCGTTTTGCTACTCTAATGTTATTTTAGTCTCCCTCCGTCGTTGCTTTGCTGTTGAAGTCAACACTAAACAAGTCTAGAAGCGCGTTAGAATCGAAACAAAGCAGTTCACCTTGTTTTCACTTTTTATTGATTTTGGTTTTTGCTGATTTTTTTTTTTTTTTGTATACGTCGTTCGACATGGGTAAGGGAGGATCAAAGAAAGCTAAACATAAGACCATAAAATGGTGGGTAAATTCGATCAACGTCATTGCAGATCGCGCAAAACCTGCTCGGACAAACTGACCCCCAGGCATTGTGCAGTGTTATGCGTATGTCGTCAACTCTGTGGGGCAAACATTTACTACCACAGGTCTCAAGTTAACCTCAGGAAATATGGTGTGCAGTGTCAGGGCCTTTGAGGTTACAAGACTTTCACAGACTCTGTCGTGCTTGCTGCTTGGATTTGGAAAGCAGTTAGCTAAGAACAGGTAATTTCAACCCAGTCATCTACAAGATTCCACTCAATCTAGTTATCTAAAATGATGACATTACTCCCTCATCTGAAAAAGATCGTCTCTCAAACCAATCTTTTTGAAAATAAAACACATCTAAACCTTGTAACATGGAAAAGCAATCTTAAGCCTGTCATCTAACAAAAATCGTCTCAACTCACACATCAGGAAAGAAAGTTGTGCGCTCTTTATATGTGTGCGTGAAGAAAAGAGAAGGAGAGAAGAGGCATTGCCTGCAACCTCAAATGGTTCGCTGGGATTTTTTCTCACTGTTTTGTTCGGTTCCACTTGCTGCAAGTTTTACATTTATTTTCAACGATTTAATAGTTTTCACATGATCCTGTAATTTGACGTTTGAATGTTTTGGGTTCTTCATACTCGTACAGTTTTTGTTTCCTCCTCACGCTTAATTTTATTTTCTTGATTTTTAACATCTTCATCTTTGATTCTCACCAGTATTTCTTTCTCTTTATTTCAGGGGGAACTTTTTCTTCTGTTTCTTGGTTGTGATGTGGCCTTCGCTGGTGGCTCGGTAGAAGATCTACCTAATCAACCAGCCAAGTAATGCGTGATACCTCACAGAATCAAACAAATTTATCTACCACGGCGCATTACAGCTCACGTGACGTGAGAGCCTTAAAACGGAATGTTTACAGCCTGCGGGGAACCCGGTGCTTGCTGTCCGAGAAAAACTCATAAACATCACTGTGCAAACCTCACAAGACCCCTTGCGATTCGGCATCTCCGATTAGGCACATGGATTGCCAGTTTCTGGCTTTGACCCAAAGTGCCCCCATTGCTACCTACGAATCCCGCAGAGAAGTATGTACTAGGGATAAATTTAAATTTTTCACCAAAAAAAAGAAAGAAAAACGCGCGTCAGCGTCATCATCTCGTTCAATCTAAATTCAATATTTCACCTCTTAATATAAAATTTTGTTATTCATTAGAATGTTGGGATAAGAAGTCACAATTTTCGTCACATCAAGCTCAGCATACTTTTTTGTTGAAAGTTAGGGCTTTTACAATTTTATTCCCGACGACTTGCGAGAATACGAGGAACTAGAGAGAGAGAGACCGTTTGACAGTGTACCTCATTTGCGAGTCAATTTATTCGGAATGCTAAGCGATCTCGCAATGATGAAAAGAGACAGAGAGTTGAGGGTGAGGAGAAGCGAGAGACTGTGTGTTCCTAGCTGAATTATTTACACAAAAAAGGGACCGGGTGGATGATACCCTAAGAGGTTCGTTGCCTGAGCAAGCCGCTGGTCGTAAGCACCCTTTTGTTGTGAATGCCTTGACGAGTTCAGTCATTCACAGCTGATCGCCGCTTGCACTCCGAGTTTAATCTTTCATTGACACTGACAAAGAACAGGCCATTTTCAGCTCCTTCGTGGCGATAAAATCTCGACCTTTAAAAAACAGTATTGACAGCGCCCAATTCAAGGCGAGATAGTGTGAAAACTATTACACAAAACCCTGCCCAATGTCTCTTTTTCTTTTTCTCTTTCTCTCTTGCATCTCCTCCCTGATCCTACCATTAAACTAGCTGAGCATCCACACTACACATATTTTGTCAGTAAATTTTGTGACCTCAGGACTGAAGGTGCATCGACTTTAAATATCACCAATAATATAATTACTACCTTGTATATTTATACTTTCTTAGTTTGTTTCGCATTTTTTTATTAAGTAAATTATATTCATTGTAGCGAGTTTTGCCTGAAATAAGCACACTGTTTATTATGTCACCTTCAATAATACAGCATTGCCATTGTTTCTCGTTCTTTCCTTCTCTCTTTTCTCTATTTCTTTCGTCTTTCACTCCCTCCACCTCTCTCTCTTTCGTGTTTCCCAGCTGTAAAATCTCGTAGCACGACAAACAACAATATTCGACGGGGATATTCTACTGATTTCTAGTTGTTAATTTTTGCATCAGTTTTCGTGATTCACGTAAGACTTTTGACTTCCGCAGTGGGAGTGACTAACAAAAAGAATATTGCGTTCAAATGATGTTTTGAGGCCAGATACACGAAAGGTTGCTAAATAGCCTAGACTGCCAAAATACTGCTGCAGTAAATGCAGCTTAAGTGACTGGATTGCGTTAAAGGTCTATTGGCATGCAACTTTCTTTTTCTAACAATTAGGTACAAATAGTGCAATATGCTATTTCCCAAATTATGGATGAATACACACATTCTATTCTCGAGATACGCGCCTATTACTATCGACAGAAAGAGGTCAAAATGACGTCAGCGTTGTACTTTGAGGGGCTTAGGTTGTGAAGGCCTCAGTCGGTGGAAGATCTGGGTCTACATGTTAATTAGGCGTATTTTTGGTTGATTTTGTAATGTATATCTCGAGACAGGAATGTGGTTAGGATTTTAAGAAATAGTATCTTTCCCGTTACACAGGCATTGGAAAATCATTTGCACTCCATCATACCTATTACCATCCAGTCAGCCCACTTGTGTCGTGCTGATCACTTGTCAGCTAAAGGCGAAGTTTCAGCAGAGAAAAATAGATTTCCCCTCTTCTCATCCCACCCCCCAGTGATTCGTTGTTTCAGACTCACCATGATGATTATGATCCTACCAAAAACCAGACCCATCGTGTGCTTTACAAAAACGATTGACAATTTTTTTTACAAAAAGAAGAAAATCCTTGTGATGCTCGTCTCATGTCGATGTCATGATAAGGCAAAGGCTCCATTCATCGATTCATCCACGTATCCCACGGCAACAGCTCCTTGGCGGGGAATGTGCTTCCACCTTCGAGACGATCTCGCAACACCTGGTGGCGGCCAACGCCTTTGATCCTGTCTATCCGCGCCTCTCTCCCGCGGGCGGAATTCTTTTTATCATATGAGATGGGGGGGGGGGAGGGCGGAAATTCAATCGGAGTGCCAGTCTATGTTATTTTGTCAGAGGTTTGGGGTTAGGGTTTGGAGTAGGGTTAGGGTTTGGGGTAGGGTTAGGGCTAGGTTTAGGTTTAGTTTATTAGGTACAGTTGAGCAATTGAGTGGAGCGAGCAGACGACGGCATATTTTGCGTACACTCCGATTGGCTGAGTTTCCGCCCCCTCCCCTACCTCATGTGGGAAAAAGAATTCCGCCTCCCTTGGAGCCCAGCTCCCCTATTGCACGTGAATTTTCCGCCAAGCAGCAACGCATACGCCGAACGGCCTGTCTCGTTTTTTCGGTCACCTCTAGCACGCCACCCACCTCAGCTGTAACTTCCCCTACCCATCCCCATACCACCCTCTAGCGCGTGAGGCGACTCTTTGGAAGACAGGGGACAGCACGCCGAGTGCTTGATTGATTGGTTGCCTCGCTTGATAGGTCGACGCTAGCGTGACCAGGGCCTCTCGTCATCCCTAGTTTTGTCGCTGGTCCCTCAAACCGTGTCTACAACTAGAGTGGAATTAATTTGCCGGCTTCGCATTTCTCTTCCCCTCTTGTTCTTGGCTCTTCTTCTCTGTCTCTCTGTGTCTCTCTTTCTCCCTCTCTCCCTTTCCCTTGTTCCTCCCATTCCTTGGCATCCCGGTTTGCCGGCGCGCGTTCTTATAAGTGAAACTCTTCTCTATCGCCTTCCAAACTACACTCTTTTCATCTCCACTCCCTCTTTCTGGTGTTTCCCTCCCTCTCTCCCTCGTCCTCAGCGCGTACGTCAATGCCGCCCCTTGTTCTGCCAGCGCGCGTGCAGATTCTGATTTGCCTCACGTGCACGCTCTGTTTGTTTCTCTGCGATCCAGACGGCTTCGACCCGCCGGCCCTTGGCCGCTACCACGCGTCTCTAGCTGGTGCAGGAGCCTAGCTTCTGAACTGAATTGCATGGGCACGCGGTTGTGTGTGTGTGTGAGAGAGAGAGAGAAAGAGAGTGCGCGTGCTTGAACGGTTGTGTAGGCGTGTGAACGTGCCCTTTGTCTTCACACCGTCCTGGAGCGAGCATCGAAGACAAGTTCATCAAAAGACTTTTTTAAAAGCATGCTAGCTATCATATAAGATGATGTTAAAGCAAATTTGCTCAGCCATTATAAGCCTTTGTAGATTATTTGCCTCTCTCTCGAAAGGCCTTATTTTATTCGTATTACTATTATAAGTCAGTATTTGCCTACCTATTATCAGCCGTGGAGAACCATTCTTCTTGTTCTTAACAGGGGCTCTTGGAACAAATGCTTGCAGTGTTAGAGTTAGACTGCAAGTGTTTGCCCATGATCTTGTGATAATGTCTCTTTTTTTTGCACTAACCTTCTTTATCTCCATTCTTTCAGTGCCATCCTCTCCTCTTTCCCAAAGAGAAGCGAAATTTTTTCGCACCTATTCGTTCGATTTCACAAAATTGGCCCGATATCGAGCATGGAAAGAAACGTTTTGAATTGTGCAGCTAGTGAAGCGTCTGCAGCTCAGATGCAGACCAACTGCCTGTAGTCAGAAACTGAAGTGGGGAGCAGATAATGCGGCTAAATGTCTTCAGAGAGTAAGAGAGGGGCGTTTGGAATTATTTCTTTGTGATCTTGAGATAAACATAATTTGATTGAATTAAAGCACGAACAATTTTGACACCTTTACTGTTTTACACCTCACCTAACATCCAACCCCACACCATTACTTAATGGTAGCATGGAAACATTTATGAAACATTATGTTGACGTGAAATGTTTTTCTGATGTTTGGCAGTATATATCAAGATAACGTCACTTTGCCTGTCCAGTTTATAACAGCGTATACGCAAAAAACTACTTTCGAGCATTTTCCTAGTGTTTCCAAAACGTTTTCAAAACATTATCATGTAAACATTATTATAAAAGTAGAATAAGTAAAAACAAATCAAGACAAAATACGAATATATGAATTACTGTCACCATAAAAAACACGTGTGTGTATGTGTGCACGCGTGCATAGAGCAAGGGAATATGAAGAGAAAGGGAGTTGCTAGGTCTTCAAAATCAAACGATGTGCTTTCGTCATTGAAAACTGAATTATATCTTTTTAAGATCTATATTATAGCACCATGAGAAATACAATTAAAGTTGACAGCTTTACTTTTTACATTTTTGTATATAAAATTTAGTTTTACAGGACTAAAAGTTCATTACTGGGCTAATCTCTTTTCCATCCCTGAAGCCAAACAATTTTAATCCTCAGAAGATACTTACTCACAAGTATTAATTTCCTTTCCCAAAAGCATTCTTTGCAGATTTATCCAAAAATAATCACCTTTCCACAGGACCAAAATGGATAAGAGATTAATCTATATTATGATTACAAAATAAGGAGAATGACCTCTGGATAAACTTCAATGCAGATAGACATTTGCTTGCTGGAATAATGTGGAGAGCCAATCTTATTTGTACTCATCTTTGCTATGTATCTTGTGTAATTCTAAATGTTAGTCTGCTGTCCAGTTAAGGTTCTCATGTGTTCTTTTTAACAGCTGGGAAAACTCATACATTATTTAAAATGAATAAAAGTTTTATTAACCATAACTATTTGATCCTAGCGTTTTATTTTTACAATACCTGCTTTAACCAGAAGCAACAATTTTAAGTTAAATACTGGTTCACAGCAACTAATATGCCGTTACTGAGAAAACAATTAATAGTTATACAGACAAACATTTTTTAAACATTAATCTACAGTCAATAGTTTACTATTTACTGCCTAACATACAATATACCTCCATCAAGCCAACTTTTATTTTAAACACTTCTTTCCTCTCAGAATGTTTACATTATAGTGTATGCGCCATGACAAAAATTCTTTAGCATTAGTAGGTGTACGCTGCTTACAAAAGTTATTGCAATGTTTCTAGAAGTTATTGTAATATACATGTATTTAGGAACCATTATAAGCATATTCGCTTCCAACTTCTGACATGTGTTTTAAGAAATGACTGAGAGACATTAAATGATTACTAAGACTGGATCTTCTCAACCAACTAATCTTTAAGCAGTCACTAAGGAATAAAAATTAGTTATGGTAACACTACATCCGCGGTTCTCAACCTGGGGGGCGCGCCCCCCAAGGGGGGCGCAAGCTGCTGAAAAGGGGGCCGCAAAGGCGGTCATTTTCTCATATCTCATATAGGTATTAGTGGCTAAGGGGGGCGCGCGGACGTACTTTTATTGGTCTGGGGGGCGTCACAAGTAAAAGGTTGAGAAACGCTGCACTACATGCTATTAACACATATTCATTATTTATTTTGTTTGTTTCTTTCATTCAATACACTTATAAAAATCTGGGTATCCAAATGATTAAGAATTTTTATCTTTTAGATTAGGATTATTCACAAATAAATAAAACTAGTTTGGATATAATTAGTTTTCACAACTGTCACTTGTTTTTAAAAAGTTGTTAATAATTTTACTCTGTTGATGTAAGACATTATGTACTTCCTCTAATTTTCCATAAAAATTGATTTCAGCACTAGTATCAGTTGAAAACTTGATCCCAAAGATTCTGAACATTCCAGGATCCCAACAGAAATTTCTATCCTTTAAGTATCGATCTCTTAATTTCACTTTTTTTTAAATTGCCGATCCATATAACTAGTGTCTTATTTTACGCCCTCGGGCAAAGAACTGAAATAGTCAATACAAACATTTGGCTTTATTTTAGGAACTTCAACGTGTCTGCAGATGCTCTTCAGCAACTTGAAGCTGACAGAACCAGGGCATGACGTCACAGGTGCGCGCACTCAAGCGTGCATGCAGGCACTTCCTCCTCCCCTTCCCCAATAGCAATTCCACCGACTCTCGCTCGTTTTTGTTTTTTTGTAGGGAGGAGGGGGGCGATCCAGCTCGTTCAGCGATGTCGTTCCTTTAGCAAACACTCCATCTCCTGATTATATTCAGATATAGAGGGTGTTACTTTAATCATCAGCAGGGGACGGTGTAATGACTGACCGTGCCCCTATAAATTTCTTCCCCGTCAGCTTCTAGTCGTTTCCCTTTCGCAAGTCCCGCCGTCGAGTCTTCTTGCAGCGTGATGTGCTGACGAAAACATGGCATCTTTATGACACGTGCATATCAGACTTTATGCCTTAAAATTGATCAGAAGCCGGTTCCCGCACGCATGCGCATTGATGAGACAACTCACTCAGCTCTCCTATCGGCCCTCTTAGTGGCTCTCTCTCTCTCAGCTGGCCAGCCTCAGGCACAGTCAATAACTCTACTTCAAAAATGTTTATCCCTGGCTGCACAGTCCGCAGGATTTCAAGTGTTCGGTTAGCAACAGATCCAAACGACGCCGATAAGATGGAGCTCCTCGATCAACAGGAAGAATCGTCTCTGGAGAATGGCAGTGAATCCACGGATCTATACTGCATGGCAATGCACGCCGCTCCGTCGCCATGCAATCGCTATTTCTGTTCATTAGCCATAATGGCCTTATCGTGCCGAGAAGGGAGTGTGGTGGTAAAAATCAAGCTCCTGTAAAGTCTGCACCGAGTGTCCGCACGATTGTGAAGAATGAACAGAGGGAGGGACAGATCCAGTGTGGCTTATTGCGTCAAGAGTTTGAAGTGGTCCAGGTTCCGCCTACTTCCCCACCTACCCCTCACCACAAACACCTTACCACCCCTACTCCCCTGTGACAAACAGTCGGTATTCCTGTCTCGCGTCAAAACATGCTGTCCCCGGACGATTCCATTGCTGCAGGTGGGGAAGGTTTTATTTGATAGGTATTGTCGGTGTGACAAGTTTTTCGCTCCCAGTTTGCGAGCTGTCGCGGGGGGGGGAGGGGGTAAAAAAAGCCTCTTGGGAATCTTTTTTGATTCTTACTCTACTCTCTAGGGATGCCAAAACAAACCAAAGCAAAAGTAAAAAACAAACCAGTCCTGTATCATAGAGTAAAAACTTCAAATCATTTCCCATTTCCCCCTTTTATCTCTTATCAAATTAGAGCCTCGTAGGAATTTCGACTAGTCTTCATGCCCTGCACCTTTCGTCGGCGGATAAACTTTTTTGGCTTAAAACGTAGAACAAAAGCTGTAGTTAGTGAACTCACGATTCTTGATAAAAGTTCTATTTTCAGGCTATGCTCTACCTCTGTATATTGTGACCACAGCTGGATATTTTTGCATTTTCCTTTCTCTCTTTTTCACTCGCTACAGACGCAGCAGACAATGACCTTTTGTAGTCATTTTCTCCTCTGTTGGATTCTTTTCTCTAAAATTAGAAAAGCAGCGGTTTTCCTGTTTCGCTTTCTCTTTCATGACAGTTAACAATGCCCTAGTACAGCCAAAAAAGAATTAGACCATTTTCTACTGTTTCTAATGAGTTATTGAATAGATGTTTACATCGGCTTTCTTTTTTCAGTTTCGAAGCTTTTGTTTTGTGTCAGACTAATCAAAAATTATTTTCTGAGAAATCAATGTTTCTTTCAGTTTACTTCTTCCTTTGTTCTTTTCTTATTAACTCTCGTTCTTTCTCTTTTTTTAATTTTCCTCTCTCTCCTCACAAACCTTTTGTCCTTCCCCAAGTTTCTATTCACCTCTTCCCTCCCCGTTAAACTCTTTCCCCATTTACTCTAAATTGAACGATTAAAGAACATCCGGTGTTTGTTCACGGTTCAAATACTAAGATCGAATAACAGAACAGTTAAAATTTGGATTACTGATGTGAAAGGTATTTCCAGCCATCCCCTCGGGGTTTACACGAGCAATTTCAATTTCGCCTCCAAGCTTGCAGAAGCGACTAAAAATAACACCCCGACCTTTCCTGAAGGGAATGGTAACCAGAGGTCTGGGATATAGTTGCTCGATCGGACTGCAGGTACAGAAGCGGGCAAATGCCAGACAGAAGGAGAATAGTTGATCACATGCCCATTTGCGCGGATGACTTATCTCAGTCACAGGTTGTGACCGTTCTACCAGGCGCGAGACTGGGTGGTGTAGTATGTCCCGCTAAACAATCTGATTCATGACTCTGACGGCCTCGTGGTGGTACAGTCGATATTTCACCCATTTGCAATTTTGTAGGCACAGATCACGTGGTCTCACATCATCATCATCATCATCATCATCATGATGTATGATTTAAGCAATCGCTGGGTACTTCCTAATAAGGTGTTCAGTTTCCGATAACAATGTAGCCCAATGAAATACATGACTTTTATCGCTGCTAACCTTTGCCCCCCCCCCCATGGGTTGTTTCTATACTAAATATATTTTCCCCTGCTTTTACATGTCCCATGTGTCTACAGTGCCGCTCTCTCTATTTATGCTTCAGATCATCTTCTCTCCAATGTTGTCGACCTCGTCAACAATCGTTTATCTGCCATTTCTCTCCTCTCCACCGCACCTCGCCGGAAAAAGTTTAGCACCGAGAGATAGCACCATACGATTACAACAGCTGTAATCCTTCCACTAATCAGACCTGTTATTCCCTGAGAATAATTTAGGTCTTTTAAAAAAAAATCTTTAACTGACCTGACACCTGGTGACGTGTGCCAGATTTTAATAGATGCGCGTGAAAGGCTTGCTCGGCAGGCCAAGACTTTTTTTATTTTTAATCACTCCGACCCCAAGGCAGGAGGAGGACCAATGCGATACCAAGGCAGTGACAAATGTGTATGCAGACTGGAAGACACATCAGTAATTCTCTCCCCCTTGCAACACCTGCCTAGGTATTTATTTACGTTTACGACATTTAGTTCCTGTGGTTCTTTTGCCAAACAAACACAGAGATTGGACTAGCTTTTTTTCAATGAAAATGAGACAGACAGACAGACAGACAGACAGACAGACAGACAGACAGACAGACAGACAGACAGACAGACAGACAGACAGACAGAGGCAAACAGACTGGGGTTTGGCTTGTGTCGCGGAAAAGACTATATACACTTAAAAACATCAAGGTCTTATCAAAGTGCATACAAAATCCCAATGGTTGATAAATGCAAAATACATAGAATGTTTTGGAAAAAACTTATGCATGAAAAACAGTGTAAAAGATCGGAGCTCACGAAGAGATAGAGAGAGAGGGGCATTGGTGTTTTACACCGAGCCAACAACTAAGGCTATATCACAGCAAGGCAGCGAGCCATGTAAACAGATGCCACATGCGGAAAAGAACAGCGTGCCCGAGACGAGAGCTGAATTCGGGACAGCCAGCCATCCTTCCCTGCATTGTGACAGGCACTAACCGTTGCGCCACCGAACCGCCCTTGCGAAGAGAGAGAGACTGAAAAGTACAGAGAGACCGGGAGAGTCGGGCGGAGGAAGAGAAACCGAAAAAGGACAAGAAGCAGTGGAAGAGCATAAAAGTGGGATGCTTAAACTTAATGAAAAGCACGCAAGTCAAGTGTAACATGCCACTGCATCAACGGGCTGTAAAGCGAGCTTCAAAGAAGGTTGAGTGAGAAAAGAGGCGGTTACAGACATCTGGGTCTTCACGGAGAGCCGGCTGCCGGAGTTCAGCGCAATATTTACGAGCACCAGCTAAAACGGCGCTAAAACAAAGCAAGCGCCATTCCTACACCCACGAGGCAAATCTACCCCAGAAGTAATGGCGAACCCCTTTCCTCCAACAGAGTAAGCACGTCTAAACATAAATAAGGTGCTAACCAATCTCGGAGGTCTGGGATATTAACCTCGAGGTCTTGGGCTAACCCACACCACACCATTGACCGAAGGAAAGATAACTGCGGGGTAACTGGGTCCTTAGAATCTTTTGCTGCGGTTTTGCACTTTGGGGTTGCCATCTATAAATGGATGTTTTATAAGCTGAGCTCACTCCCAGTATACAGACCAATCTCTTTAATTAAAATAAGCGAGCCAAGAGGTTTTACTGGCTTAATGAAATCTGTAATTATACATAATTCGAGACAGTGAAGAGCCTCGAGGAAATCACAGGATAGTAGAAGTGTAAGGAGTAAATTTAGGAGCAATTACATAGCAGCTATGGAGGCATAATTTTGCAGCACGGCAAGTACAGGTTAGTGCAAAAAAAAAAAGGTCTGAGTTGTTCATTCGCAAACACTCAAAGGTGGTTCCGAGAACGGTTTAAAGAAAGTAAAGAACTCATAGATAGGCTGTGCGACATGTTCTACCCACTTTCCCTACTTTAGATAGCGCACGCACACACACACCCCACACCACACACACACCCATACACATATACTGCACCACACACACGCGCGCGCGTCACACCTGACACACACACACACACACACATCGCAATGCACACACACACACCATCACCACCTCCCCCCCACACACACTCACACACCACATCTCTCTCTCTCTCACACACACACACACACACCACATCTCTCTCACACACACAGACACACACACACTCACACGCAAGAGCATGAGTATACTGACCACTGGTAGTCCTTGAGGCTCTTCTCTGTCAAATTATGTCTAAGTTTTTTTTCCATTTCTCTTTTTTACTCCCCATTAAACTCAGACAACTCTTAGCAACTTGATCTCTGGCCATCAGGACCGGTTGCTTAAAGTAATGGTTTCCCTCGCATCCAGCCTCGATTCCCCCAAGAGGCCGATCGTCTGGTCGACTTTAATGTTCTTTGTGATACCCAGCCATGGCGTGCACGTCGGAAAGTGGGAAAGGAAGAGGGTTGAAAGAGAGGGGGTTGGAGTTAGGGAATTTTCTTTTTTTAAGTAGCAAGTACAGTGTACACGCAATCATGTCTTGAGCCTGACCCTCCTCCCCTCCCTCACCTTATCCCCTTGTAACCGCCTTTCCGCCTACGTGGCAGCTTTAACATGCTCGTGGAAGTTAATGGTTTGTGGAGAAAAGTGGTTGGAATCACCAAAATCTGCGGTAGGGTGTGTTCGAGTATACAATTAAAGCACACCCCGCTGCAGATTTAGCGATTCTAACTACCCTTGCAAACTTGTACACACACGCACCCGTGCACAGTCCACCTCTCCTCATTCACCAGTCCACCCTCCCACACGCACACGAATCCCTCCCCGTTCACACACACAGAGAGAGACTATCAGAGCTATCAACTATCTAAAGGCAAGCGACATCTGCTACTTCCTCTCCTTCTCCGAACCACACACAGTCTCTTCCTACTCACCCACTCAATTCCCCGCCAGCGTAATGACATCGCTGATACAGCTTGGGTTTCCATTATTAAGCATATTAACTAGCCTCACACACTGACGATAATAAGTTCTGCCAGACTGGCATACAGCCCCGAGATCAATGAGCGGTCAGAGTAGAATGAAATATTTCCTCCAGTTTTTGAAAGTGTGCGAAGAACATTCGGTATTTCCTAATATAAACTCAAAGCCAGTTTCCTTCCTTTTGTTTTTGTGTCCTCGATGACTTTCTCTCTTGGATGATCTAGGTGGATTGAGGATTTTCGGATGGATGGACGGTTTTGGAAGCTGTAGTATTTCACTTACACCCGATCATACTTACCACAAATATAAAGTGAAAAGAATCATATAAAAGAATCATAAGAAATTTTTGACTGCTAAATTTTGTGATGCGAAAAACTTCGTCACTTCTTTGACATCTGTCGGACATACAATAGATTAGGTTTGCTCAGTGACAGAAATATACAATTTGCTGGCAGCACAATATGTTGAAACATTATCACCGATGCATTACTTTTCTATAAAGGTACAGAGAATCATTCAAACAACTCCATTCTAAATTTAAGCGTTTAAAGGACCAGCTCACTGTGTTCCCAACTCCAGTTATTTTAATTTTTTATTTTTTTTAATGGGTGCTTTACGCCGAGCCAGCAACTAACTATATCACGGCAAGGCAGCCAGTCCTGTAAACAGATGCCACATGCAGAGAAAGAACAGCATGCCCGAGACGAGAACTGAACCCAGGACAGCCAACCTTTACTGTATTGGTGACAGGCGCTAACCGTTGCGCCACCGGACCGCCCTCCCAACTCCAGTTAGTCGGAATGGAATTCTGTAAAGGACTGTTTATCAAGCAGCGTGCAAAGCTAGCTTGCTACAAGACTATGTCTCGGGAAAGCTTCGCCGATCCATCATCTAGCAGTGGAAGTACAAGATTGAAGAAGTTTTTTTTGCACCTAACTTGAAAAGTATGGTAATAGAATTATATGCTTGATACACGTTAACCCATTTTTTTTACAAATGCACATACATGTACGACAGACACACACACACACACACACACACACACACACACACACACACACACACACACACAAACACATTCACACATGCATAAAAACACAATATGCAAATATAGTCACACAGAACGTACGCGCGCGGGCGCACGCACACACACACACACACGCACACACACACACAGAGTTAATTACACATAATATTGGTAAGTCCTCTTCCCATATTTCTCAGCACGATAGACAAATAGAGGTTGCCTCACTTCTAAGGAACGGAGAAAGGAAAATTTAAAAAGAAATTAAAACCGCCTGAGGCGGAGACGAGAGTCAATGGAGGAAGAGGGATTAAGCCCCATAAGCGTGAACCAGAGGAGAAGATATAGATGACAGTTTAGTCTCAATACGTCTAGGTCGGAAGCGGCGGTCTTGTCAAACACTCACGCCTGGACAGATAACAGAATCAGGCGACGCGACGTCACGTGTCTTTAGAGGAAATTAGATTCAGGAGTTGCTTCCCCTGCTGGCGTGAAGACCATGTTGTTGGCAGATGATCGGACGTCGACAAATGTTGCTGGCCTGTAGCGGTTGTACAAGTAGCTTCAGTGGTCTGCAGAATAGGACCCGCTACTACAACGAGTGTCTTACCGCGCTAAACTCTCTTTAGCTATTGACCGTGACTAGAGTGCTGCACGACTGAGCCACTTCCGATGTTCCGTCTGGGGATAACAACCATTTCGGAACACAAGCACGAAATTTGTAGTCGATGGTTAGAAAGGGTTTCCTCCGCGATGTTTCCTTTGACGTTTATTTTTTCGGCTTAAGGATTTAAAGAATTTGATTTTGAACTGGACGTGTGTATATGTAACAGAAAATTAGAGAAATGTATCACAATGATTTAAATCACGTGAAGAATTCAAGAACAGTTGGCTGGTTGCTTCTAAAGGCTTCGTAAGCAAGAAAGACTATTTTCCGCAGAGGAAGAACACGAAAAAAACAGTTATGATTATTATTTATAGTCAATAACCGGCATTTATTCAGTACTCGAAGACAAATATTTTTAAAAGAAAAAGCAAAATTAAAAAAATTAGAGATTCATATTAAATCACTCCATAGCTATTGTTCGTCATGCTGCGGTATTATAAAATTTACATATTAATGTAGACGTCACCTTCGTCTAGACTAAGCAACTTTTCTATTCCCTTTCTTCAGGATTTTTTCCTCCTTTGAATATACAAACTAAAGTGTGGTTTAAGCTCAGGGTGGTATGCTGCTAACAAACCAAATTAAAACCAATCCACGTAAATGCCTATGGAGTCTTGCTTGTCGGTGGACACTCAGAAATAAGCATTTTCTCTCGTCGCAGCTATCACAAGGCCAAATCAAGAGTTCACTCCCCCTTGTCTCCTATTTGTTTTCTTTCTAATCTTTGTGGGGTTCGCGACTGCTACACACCAGCCGGCGGTCTCAGCGGGACGCTTACGCTGGCTGGGAGGGAGACAGATGACTGTCATCATCTGCCCAACGATCAGCAAGAGGGTTGTGGGGAAAGAGGGAAAGAGGGTACAATATTCCTCCTAGCAGAGTGAATCGCCAGCAGAGGTCGGTAGAATTCGTGAAAGCGGAGCATTTTATGCTGAGACCACGGGGCACTAACACATTGCTAATTCTTCTAACTAGGGCTAATTTACCAAGAACGTGTGCTCAAGGAGTAAATTTACGCACGTCTGATGCGGATTTTTTTCTTTTATTGCACTGACTTGGGCGAGTCATCTTTCTATGAACGAGCAACCACCCGAACATGGATGCCATCTTGATCGCTATCATGATCGTTTTGTCTGCTTAGTCATTTTGTCCCTAATAAACGCACGCACTAAAACCTTAACCTTAACCTTACCCCTAACCCCTACGGTAAAATTAACCCAAACCCGAAACCGATCTTAATCATACATTATGCATACACTTATGCAAACTCTGAAACTCGAAAGTAAAATAAAGTACAATAAACTAAATTCATACTTTATACCAACGACAAATAAAAGTTTAGTCAAAAATGCAGTAAAAACCACTGACTTCGTCTACCCTCCTCGTTGGTCATTTTGTTTCCAAATATAGACCTCATCATCATCGTCGTTGCTGTCGTCGTCGCCACCATCATCATCTTTCTTCAAGGAATACCATTTGGTTAGCGTAAATTAGAGTTACTTTCTGCAGTTTCCTGTTCGCTTATTAACTTTTCATGTTTCTTGTTTTCGCTTTAGGTTTTACACGTACGACCTTAGCTAAACAGCGCATGCGCACTCGCCCTTTTCCGGGACACCGCTACGTCATACATCAAAGTCAGTGGCTAGTGAATCAGCCATGTTAAGTTTACCCTCTGGTACACTACCCCAGCTATACACTTTACCCAAAGGGTAGACCGACAGTGATGGTGTATACAAGCCCAGGGCGATGCCTGATGGAGTCACTGGATCCTGCTGGTGGGGAATGGGATCAATACTGAGCCAAAGCGACTAATAATGGAAACGTTATTCAAAGTGATCCAGTCTGAGGGTGGTGGAGAAATTGCCTCCTGGTAGAAACAGTCCTTACAGGAGAGGGAATGGGGGTGCGGCGCGCAAGGTGAAAAGATAAAAAAAAAATTATGATGGTTGGCAAACTTCTCTTGTGGTTAGCAAAACGTGCTAATGGAGTGTAACTGAACGTTAAGCACAAGAAAACTGCCATTGTTAGCTACCACAATAGTTGCCTTAAGCAAACTGATTTATTTTCTCCTGCAAACTTGGCGTGCCATGTCGTCTGGTGAATTGGTTAATCATAATTTGCGAAGGCATGTAGCACTGACTGGGCCACCCATTTTTATGTCCTTTGTTTTTCTGTTTATTTATTTACTCATTTATATTTGTCGAAGGAATGTTGGTTTTGCAACTGACTAAAACTGTTTTCTTTGGAACAGAATTCGCCGTCCACTCTGTGTTTGTTAATTTCTGCGAGGTGGCTTATGAGTAAATATAAAAGGAATCCCATAACACACCACTTCACATCGTTTACGAACGCCATAACTGTTTCGTAAAAATGCGAGGGAGAAATTATGTGACTATTGATTTACGATAGTGTCAGACTAGCTATTAACTAATGTAAGCAGTGGACTGGCGCGGAGGCACGGTGGTTGAGGCAATGGTCTAATCATGTCACCATGTTTGTGTGCAGTAGCCCTGCACCACATTTCTCGCGAGAGTTCGCACGAACTTTTAAATGGTGAATGCTACTTACAAACCAAACGTACAGCAGGAAGGAAGAAAATGAAGCTAGAAGAGAAAGAGTATCAAACAAGAAAGAGAGAAAGAGAGAGAGACGAGCGGCAATCCGCTGATTCTCTGTGGCTTGTAAACATGTTTCCAACGATCGAGAGTTCTAAAATAAATTAATAAAAAAATAAATAAATAAATAAAATAAAATAAACAGCGAGTAGCAGGGAAGGAATTTTCGGCAATTAAAAAGCTATGTCTCAACAGTACAGAATAAGCCTGAGTTAAGCCACAACAATTTATTTTAAGAGTGGATGTAGAGAAAATGAGCCAAAAGAAGAAGGAAAAGAATAATACAACTTCTTGAAAGGAAACATGTCCGCCGCGCTGGGAGGAGCATTCATTACTAACAATCATGTTTAACCACCTGTGTTTTAGACTGTGCACACAAAAATCAGCATCCTGCTAGGATTTACAAGGTTTAAAAACAGAAACTTAACAATCGCATCCAAACAGTTGATTTCAAGTTCAATCAGCTTAATGACTGTCTGCATGAAGTTACTGTGGGCTACAGAACGGCCGTTTCTTTTGTAAACTGACTGTTAAATGACATTAAAGACTATCCTTGAGTCAAACATAAAATTAAGCTTAAAATATGTTGGCAGGTTGATGGAACATAACTCTCTCATTATCTTGTCTCAAAGTGAGTGGTGATATTTTATGGGGGTGGGGGGAGGAGCAGGAAAATAATCTACTAACTGACCTCAGTTTCGGACTCATGATGCCAGCGAATGGTAACGATAGTACAGCAGCTTCAATTAATTTTTTTTTTAATTGGTGTTATACGCCGAACCAGCAGCTAAGGCTATATCACGGCAAGGCAGCCAGCCCTGTAAACAGATGCCACATGCAGAGAAAGAACAGCGTGCCCGAGACGAGAACTGAACCCAAGACAGCCAACCTTCACTGTATTGGTGACAGGCGCTAACCGTTGCGCCACCGGACCGCCACAACAGCTTCAATTCAACATGGTAATTAAGAAGGCGTTGTCATAGGAGAAGGATGGCAAACTAACAAAATAATGCAGCTAGTGTCATTGCATTTATTTATTTATTTATTTATTTTTTTTTTTGCTTTACATCTGATGAAAATATTTATGCAATTTACAGGCTTCCATTTCTAAATAGTATTCTTTGTCATGATAAACTTCCCGATTATTTAAAATTTGTCATTTTTATAGTAAGTATACTATTTCGTACTTCAACGTGTTTGGAAAAAGTGTCTAAATTTGTGTTTTAAATAATTTCATGAAAGCGTGTCGTGTTCATACTATGGAAAAATATAATAACCAAATAAGTATAAATAAAAAACGAATTAGATGAACTCGTGTTAAAACCTTGAAATATAGTGTAAAGAGAAAGCTAGGATAACCGTCACTTATGTCTTTAGCTTTTTGTGTCCTGCGACTTTGTCGTCTGCTTTGCTATATATAGCCTGCTGCAGTAAGTAGTATGGCGACTTTCTTCATGTATCGAAACAGAAGGGGAAACGGAGGTCTCTGTTTCTTATAAGGTATCACGCAAAGAGTTTAGCGTTTGAAATGAATTTAATGGCCATGACCACAATGGAAGAAAGCGTTTGGTACGCGTGAAGTGGCTTTTACGTGCTTGTGATGCTGACGTCACGCGATGGATATTCGGTAAACAAGTCACGCGAGATTCTCGTTCTGGCATGGTGGCCCCCACCGCGCGTAGAAACATGATTTAACTTTGGACTAGCTAAAAAAACAAAAACAAACAAAAAAAACCGTCTTTCGACGATCGTGCAATAATTTATCTTTCAAAGGCATTTAAATGGTTTGGAGTATATCATGACAACGACTGATATGTTTATTTCGCGGTTATGACCGAGTAAAAGAAGATTTTTGCGAAGTGGTCTTCAAGCTTGAAAACAATGAACCAAATTAATTATTTTTTTTAATGTTTATTTAAACCTTTAATAGAAGGTACTAGTCAGCAAAACCCTACTCAAGGAACTTAAATTACGAATTAAACAAATGTAATCGAATTAAGACATTTTCTGCCAAGATGAAGTGAAATAGTATGCAACATCTGTGACGCAGATAAGTACTGTGACATTTGCTTATCACTTCATGGGGACATTTTTTTGGGGAAAATTAATTTTGTGACTGGCCTCAACGAACACACACAACTGATATTAATCATTTTTATTCAAAAGTAGTTTGAAGAATCAACTTCTTATCTCGTTTCCTGCATCAGTCTCCTCGTGTCCCCAGTAAAGCCTATTACAGTTTTTAATTAAATAATTCCTGTTTCGAAAAATCCAAATTTCATGATCGACTTTATTTAATCAAATCATTGTTTAAGACTTAAGTTTTCTGTGCATTATATTTAATTATTTCAATCCACCAAATTTCTTTTTTGTTAAAAATCAATATCATTACCATATTTCTTTGCAGTTTTTACCTTTTGCAATTCCTTTCCTTCAAATAAATTTGCCAGAGACAGAGAACTGAGGGATGGACGTAAAGACACGTAGACCTAAGGACAATGAACATGCAGATAAGACTAATGTTTTTGAGTGTTAATCAAGTGCGTAAGACGTTAATGGAGTGATGCAAAGCAGCATACCGGTCATGCTAAAAAAAAAAAAATAGCGATCTAATAGGGAATAATAAAAATGCACAAAGCTCTGCAACGGAAAAGGAGACAGTAAATGAGGAGAGTAAAATGTCGTGCGGACGTAGAGACGGCACAGCGATCAAACTCGCGACTGCTTTCAAAATTGGTCTTTCTTACGTGTGGCCAATTAATCGTGAACTTTCTCGCCTTTAGGTGCCTAGTTAAGACACCACGAAGGTTTCAAGTTTCAAGGAGCGTAGTGCACTAGGTTATTACAGTCAGTACCATTTCATGAAACCGTTTTTTCATTCTCGATCACGTATGGAGTCACATAGGAATCGCACTCTGCAAATAGGGTGAGAAGGGAGTTTCAAGTTTCCGGCCACCTTTAAAAATTGCTGTGGTAATGAACATTCGTCTTCTTAAATCTCTTTACATACGTAGAGGATTGTGTAAGTATCTTGTCACTAATGATAGAATTAGGTTCGGTCAGGGGCCCTGAAGAGCGTCTACGAAGGGAAATAAATAGAGATCAAAAGCTTTATTTAGGTCTGTTGAACCTAAAACCACCGTTAACTATGTAATGTGAGATGTTTTTTCTTTAGAAAACACATCATAATGAGCTATCAAATTGCACGTTAGAAATGTTTTTGAGAGAAAAGTTAGAATCAAGAGTCTTAAAGTAGACGAGTAATTTTATGACGCAGGAAATAACAATGAATAAAATGTAAGAGTCTGGGAAAGAGAAAAAGGTGAAGTAAACACGACGTAGAAATCAATATGTAAAGGATTGTTGACTTATTTGCCTGCAGGCAGGTTTCTTGTTACTTCTCGCTTTATATTGAAGAGGCGGCGCACCGGTGCTCTGATGAGTTCAATATGCACCTGTCTGAGTGTGTTTTAATATTTTTTATATGGGGACAAGCAAACGCATGAACACACAGACACACATACACACAGACACACACAGACACACACACACGCATGCACAACTACACATACACGCATGGACACACACACACACACACACGCACACGCACACGCACGCACACGCACACGCACACACAGAGTATCCGCTACAGTATCCATCAAACTGACACTGCTGCAGAAGTAAATGAGATTTTTGTCACTTGCAGTAGTAGGTTACAAGCTCCTTGTCGACAGCAACAATCGATCACACCTGAGCAGCTTAGTGTAGGCTTCCAGCTCGTTCCCCGCCATTAGTTCTCGGCCTGTTCTGTCTCTTTCGGAGAACCGGCACAGCAGACTCTGCCAACGTGGTGTCTCTCCCCGACCTTGCATCGTACATCATTTTAACGACTGCACACTAGCACCGGGCAGAAAATACCTGTCAGTGGTGCACAGGGATTCAGCAGAGAGATGAATTATGTCCATCTAACTATTAACTGGACTTAGGCTACCTCACGACGCAAGCGACGTCAGATATGATTTAGTTGTCGAATTTGTCTGTCAGGTGCAGTCAGAATGCGGAGGCAGCAGTGATATTTGATTTCTACCTGTAATGTCTGTTTTAATGACTGTCTAGGTTTCATGCTAACAGTACAAAAAGACCAATAATCTGTGTTAAAATGGCTAAGTAGAAATAGTCCATGCAAATCCTTGCCATGTGGTATGATAACACAGTGAAAATACTCCAACTGAATGCAACAAAAAATCGCCACTGTTTACAATAGATAACTAGAAACACTTTAAGCAATCACTATTGGATAGTGGCTAGTAGATAATATCCAAGCGAACACTATAAAATGCATTCCCTTTGCTCTCATGGATACGTAGAAATACTTTGAGCAACACTAAGAAAATAAATTCCCTCAGGCAAATACATCTTTGGCAAAAATCCGTAAGAGATATTGGCATGTAATCTCTTGTTACAAAGTGACATTACCCTCAACATGTTTTACAGATCATAAATGTAGCATAAGAAACAAGCGGAAATGTTTTAGTCAGCAATCTACACTCTTCTGTTTTGTTGTTAACGGTAACTTTAACTTCACGATTAGGTGTTAATCGATTCTAAATATTGCATTTCAGAATACGACTGAGTATGTTTGTAAGAAATAGTATACTCATAAACACCTTGGATGTGAAACTACAGCTTTTGATAATCTCTCTAAAGGAACTTAAAGAGTTGTTCTTTGGTGAAACATCTCATGTGCACTTTATTTTTGTCAATCCCAGGTTATTGTTCTTAATTACAAACAACCGATGACAGAGTGAAAACGAGAAAAAAACAACCGTCGTCAGGTAATAATAAACGATATTAAAAATAATAAAAATTAATAAACCATTTTCAGTTAAAAACAAGACAGCGGTATATCTAGATCAGTCTCGAGCTCAATTTACAACGTTCTGCCCACTTTGTAAACATACAACACATTTGTCACGTGGCCACCCCCCGAGAAAAGTTTCCGGTTGGCGACGTCACAGCCTTGGCGCTCGTCGCATTGAACACCATTTTTCAATGTTGGGCGAGACATTTCGTTTCCATCAGCCAAACGTCCAATGACATGTTCCAGTTTGTAAAGCCTTCGGCCACCTCCGAACATATTCGTCACTTCACATGTTCAGGCTTTAATAAACGGCACGACCCTCCCCCACTACTCCTCCGGTACTGTCCTTCCCCCCCCCCCAGGTTTTCCTCCACCTCCTTGGCACCGGGCAAAGCTGACAGCCGGGGCGGCGTGAAGAGCTCACAGATTATCCTGGCGTTTGCTTCGCGTCGCTGTGTCCGAGGGCAATAGAGCAGTCCAACGCCCCCACCCTTGTGAACGATGATCTCCGCCATCTTTCAGTTTGAGACTGACAAAGAAGACCACCACGGCGCAGGCTTAGCTTCATCCTTGAGTAGGATGGTAGTGCGGGCGTAGGCAAGTGATGTAGAAGTAAAGATGGTTCTGTAGGAGTTGGGGGGGCATTCCCCCCAACTCCTGCAGAGCCATCTTTACTGCAAGTGTCAGGAGGGGCAGATGGAGTATGTGGATACCGTAAGAGTTGGTAGAAGATACCGAAGGAGTAGGTCGGTACTGCAGGAGTCCGTGCAAGGGAGATCATACATCTCGCAAACCTCAGTCAGCAGACGTTTATAGATGCGACAACAAAGGATGTCATGAAAGGATTTAATGAAATTACTTCAGAAAAGTAGTTCATGAACAAACGATGCAGAAAATGAGGTTCTGACGGGAGAAGAAAAAACCTACGCTGGGGATGAGGATAGTTTGATGGTAGCAGAAGGAGCGACCATCAAACAGAACAAAACGATTATAACCTTCATCCTTATTCCGCTAAAAAAACGTTAGTTCAGTTTCTTTTGTTTTTGTTTCGTTTTCGAGAGCGAGCAGTGAGTTCATCAGTACAAAGAACCAAGCTAGACTTTGACAGAAGAGCAAAACTAAAACACGTTTGGATCAGGTGGGGGAAAAACGGAATAAAGTACAGATAGACAGGTGAGAAGAATAGAAAAGAACTGTCACTCATTCTGGTTCTAGAAACAAATCTCATTTACCCTTAGCAGGAGGATTTAAAGTAAAAAGGATTGGCAGAAAAAAAGGAAGCGCTATGGCGGAAGGAGAATAAATGACATGACAAAGGTGGACGAAAAAGAATTGTAACGATGTGGAGCTCTTCATAATAGTCGTTCTTATTCTAATCTCACACGCGCAGCTGCAAGATCCACAAACGACATAAGAATTTGATCAAAGAAAAAAGTCCTTCGTCGTGCAATAAAAGTTCACAAAGTGTAGACGGAATGAAATAAATGAAGGAACGAAAGAAAATTAAAAATAACGATGGCAGCGAAGAGCCGTAACTGCGTAATATATTATACCACGAGTTACCTATCTTCAGTTTGCTATTTTTTTTTTTTTTTTTTACTTCTAAAAGAAGTTGTTTGCAGGATTAACTTTGTCTTTTCGTTAGACACTTCTTATTTTTAAGTCTCAAGCGACGAGGCAAAATCGCCAAGTCGTTGTTTGGTCTAATAGTTCAGGCAGGCTATCTTATTATTGAAGAAGAACTGTTGGGCTTAAAAAAAAAGTTTAGAATACGTGCATGCATCATTATTTCCCTGTCACATTGCAGAAATAGGCTTATGCGCAAACCATTTTTATTTCAGGCTCAGGCTGGAAAATAGGATCCTTTGCCAGAGATCTTTAGTGCTGATCCTCTTTTTATCATCTTTTCATTACCATTATTAAAACTAGTGTGGGTAGCTTACACACATTCCAAGAGTGCAAAGCATGATGGGTGCCCACTACCTTGCGTTTAGTACTAGCTGTACAACCACTGTAACACTTTGTGATTTATATGCATTGTTACTGAAGTTATTTGTTGTGTTTTATAGGAAGGGTTGTTATTACAATGTATTATTATTTGTAGGTAAAAGTCTGAGGTAAGTTATGTGATTGTATGACGAACCCATAATATATTACACAGCATCATGCGCCCGAAGACCTCTGACCTCGTATTCATGGGTATTGGCAATTTTTATCATGAATAACACTGTTCGTTATGGTTAGGAACCCAATGGAGAAAAGTAACCGGACAGACAAACTATGCCCAAATTGATGAGTCACTGAAAAGATGAAGTTGACTAACTGACTTCCACGGCGGAAATTTCCGAAAATGTGAAACTGCGAAGGTGCTGTTCAGTTAAGAGAAGCATGAGAAATAAAAAAGCAGGAAACTGTGGCAAGTCCAATTTATTGATTGTGATCAAATGATGCCCGTCGTGCAAATATTAGACAAGAAAAATATTGATTTGTTTTTATTTGGAAACAAAATGACTTATGGGGGCAAAAAATCTGAAGGCGTGATTGATCGAACTCAACGTCAGGAGAAAAAAATAGAGAAACATGTTGACTGAGATATTCAGTTTCTTTTTTAAGGCTTCCGTTAGTCCGATCAACAAAAACAGTACATGTATTTACTAAAACTTTCTCTCCCTTCATATTTGCCAAGTTTATTTATAAGGTTTTGGGGGTAAAAAGTTTTTGATTCTATTTGATTTAACACAATCTCTGCAATGTTTACCAGGCTAAATCTGTTTTATACCCAATATTGGGCCACCATCTTGCCATGGTCAGGGGATTGCGAATCTCGAGTATCCTTCGAACTGTGCCGACGGGAGCACTAGCTCCTGGTAGGGTCATCCATATCAGACAGGTCTGGGGTGGGAGGACAAAGAAGACTTCTACAGCAGCTTACAGGTAACAATGGCAAACAATCTTAGCCCTGATGTAGTAACAGTACAAGGAGATTTCAGTGCCATGCCAGGCAGCAAGAACAAAGGAAGTACAAAAAAAAAATGGGAAAGGAAGGTGAGACATAATGGATAGAAAAAACGCTATAAAATCAACTTTATTCATTCATTAATAACAGACTATGGCAGCAGGTTGTGTGATTTTTGTGAAAAAAATTACATCTGCGGCCTTAGCCGACAATTACCTCGTAATAGGAGGAAACAATTATCAACTAAGAAGATACATAAACTGACGTAAAGGTCGCCT
This sequence comes from Marisa cornuarietis, assembly GCA_004794655.1. NCBI lineage: Eukaryota > Metazoa > Mollusca > Gastropoda > Architaenioglossa > Ampullariidae > Marisa > Marisa cornuarietis. Next base: position 7,554,407 of record SMMW01000003.1, on the reverse strand, counting down.
GGTTTAATATAGAGAGACAGGTCGGCCACATTATCAGTGACGGCAAATAGAGGAACACTTCCAGATGTCAGAGTCAAACTAGGGGCAGAGATAGCTTGCTGATTGGCAAACTTACTCCAAAGCTAAGAAAAGCTGAGATGCGATAAAAAAAAGTCTCTCGGAAGTAAAGGAAGCCATCCAACAATAAGAAGGTAAAATCTCATGGCATGATAGGCTTTGCCCTGAAATGTTAAAGCTGTAGGTGAAAACATCTTCCGAATATTATAGGACGAGGAACAAACACCAGAAGGATTGGAAACCCGTTTAATCTTCAAACTGACAAGTATCAGATTACAAGTATCAGATTACAAGTATCAGTACAAGTATACAGTTCACATAGGAAGAAAATGAACTACTTACAGTACCTCACTTCCATGCTTTTACAGAAAATTGTTCTAAACAAGGATACTGCTCTTTTTTCTCTCTCTTTCCTCTGCCTAATGGCTTATTTTTTTCTACATCGATATCGGCTTCTTCCTCTACTGCTATGTTTGTGTGTCTCTGTTCGTATCTGTCTGCTTTTTCACACCCTATTTTTATTAGTGCATATGTTGCTATGTGTGTGCTTGTGTGCGCGCGCACGTATGCGTGTGTTTGTGTATGTCCCTCCCTTTCTCTTTTATTAACATACATCCTGGTCCAGCGCCAGAATTTCAAGAGCTGAATTTGATCGCCAGCTGGGACTGCACAGCCTCCACATTGGTTATCTGCTCTTACCAGTTGGCTGTCATTTTAGTTTTCTCGTTAACACCTCTTAAATTCCACTGGTGCTGAAATTGCTGCTCTACAGACGATTACACGGGCTGTATTTTCTGACTTTCTGGACGTGCATTTCGCATAAACGCAAAACAACAGTTCACTTTTCAACCTCCCCTTACCAATCCTTCTGTCGTATGTAGACTGACCTGACTGAACCTAGTCTGGGCATTATTTACACCTTCTGAATGGGTCTGAACTCTTTTGATAAGAATTTTTTTTAAATTCTAGGGTGGAATATATGCTAGCCGTATAATCCACTTACAAGACGCTCAAATTATTAGACCTGCGACATTTTCCGTTCGTGATTGGGAGATCGGCGTGACGCAGGACAAAGGTCATCGTCTAGACAGGCTGCGATCTTACTTTGCTCTGGAGTTTGTTTACTCTTGATGCTAAATTCTCCAGTCTACGAAGTTACTTAATGACTCCAGATGAAAAAGTACTGCGCAGAAGAAACTGCGACATACGTTTACATGCAGCAAAAAAGTGGACAGCGTCCTAAATTCACACACACACACACACACACACACACACACACACACACACACACTCACTCACGTACAAAAACAAACAAACAATCACACACAATAAGGCCGATAATTGCGAGAAGGTCACGTGGCGCCTTCACTCGAAACAACGTGCACCTGTTGCTCAAAAACCTATCGGGGTTAGGAAAGGGACACAAAATGTACAAGTATTTCACTATTTTACTACACTGGGGCAGCACTGGACTCCAACGAAGCAATATCTCGAAGTTGACAATAAGATCATAAGTGGAAAATTAGCAACATGAAGCAACCAGGTACTCTTGATTTTCTCCGGGTACTCCGGTTTCCTCCCCCCCTCCCTTTCCCCCCCATAGTGCGAAATCACCGCAAGGTGGAAGCACTTTCCAACTAAATAAGCAACAACTACTTTTAGATTTTCCTTTAACTTATATTTCGTTTTCTTGAAAGCTGTAGATCAATAAGTTAGTTTTGGATTTTGTGTTAGGGTTTGAGGTTGACCACCAAGTGTAAGGACACAGAGTTAGGGTTGAGGTTTAAGCACGGTATGGACATTTGTCGACCAGCCCTGTGGTAAAAGTAAAGGCACTGATAAAATTGTACATTCATTCAAAGACTGGTTACTGTGAAGACCATGGGTTAGATTCCACTCTCATGATACTAGACGCGATGTGGCCCCAGTGTACAAGGCTAGCCTGGCCAGCTGCACTGTGATCACTCCAGTTGCAGGGGGATACAATAGACGAGCAGCAGCCAGACAGACATGTAATTACACAAATGGGAGGTCATCCCGTGCAGTTTCTCCTGTAGCTTGTATTTTTGACGCGAATAATTGTCTTCGGTAGACGACTTCCGCTTTGTTAAGCAGTCAGATTTATCTCAGTAATTTCTACCATACTGATGTCTACATGTGAGCCACAGAATTTGACATGTTAAACGTGACCTTTCGATAGTATTTTTGAGTGAATTAAAAGAAGTTTTGAATTGGAAAAGTGATCGGAGACGCAATGAAAACGCACCTCTTCCTTGAGCATTACTCCTAACACAGTCCACACAATGCTCGTCCTTCTTACTCTCCCCCCTTCCGCCCTTGCTACTTTTCTACCCATCTTTCTCTGCAGAATCACTAAATTCTCTGTTCCTGTTACTTGGTGCCTTTTTGTGTTTTCTATCTTTGTTTTCTGTTTGTCGTCAGTACTGTCGTTTATTCTTCCGTCCCTTGTGTTCTATCCATTTAGTCCATGTCTCTTCCCCGTTTTAAATGCTCAGAGCATGCTCTCTATGAGTGTGAATATGCGCTATACAAATCTTCATTATTATTATTAGATGTTTCTGCATTTGGAATTAAGTAACCTAGCGATTAGTTCTGTCAACCATAGCAGTTTCATGCATCAGGAAAAAAATTTGCTAGTAACTAACTGGCTCTGTGTTACCTGCAAGCAACCGAAGAATTCAAGGAGAAACGGGGTATTCTTATTTCACCCATGGGCCTCTTCTACAATGTCCCTTTAAAACCTAAGTGAAGAAGTATACAACATACACCTTGTCGAGCACATCAGCAAAACGAAATCTTTACTAGTAGATAATAATTGTGAAACAAAGAACGTTCTCTCATCTGCTTAGTGGAGCTGAGAGACTGGAGAGACATTTCACATTGACTTTGTTTTTTGTCTCAGTTTTCGACGCCGAGGCTGTTATGCGATAACTGGAAGCGGCACAGGGCAGTCTCCCATAATTAAAGTCTAGACTGAAATTGTCGACGCGTCCTCAGCTAGCGAGTCATTAAGTAATTAAGGGTCTTGTGTGCAGGCTTTAAAGGGGACTTCAATAAGATAGACAACCTTAAGTGGCCAGAGCGAGCCAAGCGTGAACAGCGGCGCGTCAGGGAGTGAGTGGTAGGTGCCACTAGAGAAGGTGTGAGGCACGTGTGTGGCAGATGGACCGTCCGAACTTTGGAGCATGGCGCCTAGACAGACAGAAACATCCAACGGATTGTCACACTTAGCCGGCGGACCTGACCAACTTGGGGACAATGTCTTGTGCTTGACGAGAAAACGCGGAATATTGTAACAAAGAAAAAGGTGGTGTTACAGAACTATTCAGCGGCTATTAACTTATTGATGTATGCTGATAAATTTTGATAAATATAATCATCATATTGTTTGCTCGTAAGCATGGGGATAGAGATAAGTTAGTATATAATCTATAATTACAAATAAAAAGACTATATGAGAGAGCGATAGAGGGAAAGAGAAAAAGAAAAAAATGAAACAGGGGCAGCTGTCAGTACTGGCAGCGGCAAGACCTTTGAGTTGACATGAAGAAACCAGTAGAGCTCCCTGCTGGCATTCCAGTTGCCGCCCTAAATGTGAAAATTGACTGGCAATGCCACACGGTGGCTGCTCCGCCGTCGCTACCGCTGCCGCGTGCCGCATGCCGCCAGCATCTCATCCTTCTGGTTTTCGAAGGCGGTGTAACCAGCTTGAGATTGAGTCTTGTTGCTGGCGCCGAACATCGCGGAGTAAGGACCCCGAATGGATGAGACACGCACAGGTACAGATGAGTTTAGAAAGGGGTCATCAAGGGTGGGCAGAGGCCAACATAAAAAATTAATTGCTGGCTTTGTAAAGGATCATCAGTCTATACATCACTCGTCATCACAAAACGAATCATAACAGTTTTTCAGATAAACTAAAATCTGCTTGTTTTTGGTGTTACTTTTGATATCAAGGTAATCCTTCTTGTCCCCAAATCGAGTAAGTTATATGGGTTTGAAGTGTGCAGCTAGTGTGGCGGTCATTATGAGAAAAGTGTAGGTTTAGCGATGCCACGAGGTTTTTCCTTAGCCACAGGTACTTCGAATAATCCTCATTGTACTTTACTACGCATGACAAAGAACAGCACGCACATCATTTTAAGGCACAAAAAGTGCACTGCATTAAATATTTATAGGTTTAAGACATTATTCGGTTAGTAAAACAAGTGCCAATGGAAAAAAGTGTTACTGTATGTCAACCAGTATGCACACTTACAGACATAGAACCTTGTTTATTTTCATAAAAGTGTATCAAAAAAAGAGAAGGAGATAGAACAAATGTAACCAATTCCTATTTCCAAATGATGAACTTAAACAAGTGATGCGGAAACATTTTTATCAAGGATCTGTCTGAAAAGCGTTCCTTTAGACTCGTCAAAGTCGTTCGCTATGTCGTCTGCAATGTCCTCTTTATCGAAATGGTTTCTAATAAATCTGCCGAGTTCTAAATGTTGTGAAAGTTGAAGAGTCAAATATTAAACGTAAAAGAGTAAAATAATTCTTCTCGAGTAAAGTTTCTTTTTATTTTACAGTTCTCCTTGAACTAAATTTTCGAACTATAAACAAACATTGGGGGAAGTGGCGAGTTACCTCCGCATTAGCCAATCGTGGATTGTTACCGAGGAAAATTCAATAACTGATTCATTCATTGGGTAGTATGTTAGGATTAATAAACAGCTTTGTTTACTACTCAACTTTTGCAAAATTTTCTCATGACAGATTTCGAGCTGTCTTACAAATTGTAATATTATGAAGTTCTGCATTAACAAAACAGCGTTTGAATTGTGGTTATTTTTATCCTACAGCAATCAGGAATGATCACCTCGGGGTACATGGATTAAAATGCATCTTAAGGCTGTTTCTCACTTTTACTTTAACACGACAGTCAATTTCACTCTTAGTTTAAGACCAAGGAATCCATTATCACAGAAAAGTAAAATTGCACAAAGTTGACCCTAATTGCGTCTCCGGGTGTCCGCTGTCAAACTAGCGTATGGGAGTTAACTCATTGTATATCGACAGGTCATACTTACAGAAGATACAAGACAGAGTACATTTCTTTTTGTGTGTGTATGGCTTTCCTCCATGGCATACCACGTCGACCCTCCCCACTCATACCCAGTTCCTTGCTAAACATGTGCTGAAAGAATGAGAAAAAAGCAGCGGAAAAACACATGAAAAAGTCGTGACTAGCGGAGCGGTAAAAAGTCCCAGGGGACGCAACCTAAGCTTGTGGAACTATTCCACAAGGGTATCACGCTAGCTTTGCGCCTTACCTGTTTTAATTTTTGTCTTGCCTGCTGGCGAGGAAACAATAATATTTGTCAGCTATTATGCACACGTGCGTTAGAAATGTACCCTTTGTCCTGAACAGTTTACACGCATCAGTGCACTCTTTCCGATGCATGCGTGACCACGCAAGCATCTGGTGCTTGAATACTGTTTATCTTCTGCTGGATAGATCACACACACACACACACACACACACACACACACACACACACACAGGTAAAGCTCTCCTCAATATTAAGAAATCTGTCATCCCATTATTGTAAAATATGAAATTTCTAACCTATCCTTCACAAAAATCAGCTTTTTAACCTTCATACTTCGATCTGAGGCCTCGTTAATTATTTTGTGATTCGGTTATCTACAGCAGGACTTTAATTCTTTTGCTTATTTTTTATAAACGTTTTCAACATCCGTTTAAAATCAAGCAAAGTAACAGGACTGTTATCATCTAGTAGCAACTAGTGCAACTAGTGGAACTAGTCAAACTAACATTTACTCAACACAGAAAGTGACAACAGTTGGTGGCAGTAGGTCTGTGTACTAGAAATGTAAAACGAATCAAAAGGTACTTAAGTACAAAATTATGTAACCTAAGCTGCAAAAATCTTTAACTATTTTCTGTAAACGTGGGTATTCTTTTCCTTTTCCCTCAATACTTTCCTACTTTAAACTAACGGAAAAAACAGAAAAAATAGCGAAATGTGCTCCTGTGCATAAAGTGTTAACGGAATCGCACTCACAAACTTCACTTCGTGGTTTTTCCCTTTGTTGTGTAGAGTTTACGATTTTACTTACGCAGCTCGACTTTCGCAAGAACAGCTTTAGGAGGTGTTTATCCAGTGCACCTGCAATCGTGTGAGCCTCATCCCACCAATTTTTTTTTCTTTTCTTGACGCCCACAAAACAAAATCATCACCGACAGCTCCTCCCCCAACCCCTATGACAAGTATTTCTGGCAGGATAATTCCCTTCCTCAGCTGCACATTTGTGAAGGAAAGCGAAAAGCCATCCCGACCCTTAATCCTTTCTCAAGGTCTTGTTGTAGGTACGACAGACAGGAAAGAAAGGTTTCGGATTCCAAGCCAGAAAAGAAGGGAAAAATTTTTCTTTATGTCGATCTTTCATCGTGGCAACTAAAGAATGTAAACAACACGTGGAGTCGTTTAGCACCTCTGTCTCGCTTCTCTCCCCTTCCCCATTTTCCTCAACCCCTCGTGCTTTCTGTTTTTAGCATTTGTCGCCATAAACCAAACCCCTGCTAGCTTGCAAATCACAAAAATGAAAAACCAGCCATCAATCAGTATTTCTTTTTTAATGCCTTTTCAAGCCATGATGAAAGTGCGCCTCACACCGCACGAGAAACAATGGCCAGCCAGATTGTCATTTTCTGGACTGCGGCATTCCCATAACTGGCGTCCTCCATCCTACAGCTTGCCAACCGCTTCCGCCACATCTTTGTGCATTATTCATGCTGCACTTGCTTTCAAGCCATGGCTGAGGCACAAAGGTTGTTTTTGTGTGTGTGAGAGAGAGAGAGAGAGAGGGGAGGAACGAGTGGCTATTTTAATAGCCCCTTCCCCTCCCGCAATTACCGCAAATCTTTTGCCAGGACAACTTCCCCCCTCTCCACCCACCCACACTGTCTGGTATCATGCAGATGCTGCCTCGTGTTTGGCTTTGATTTGCAGTTTTGGTGAACAGAGTTTACATAAAGCATTACCGCCAGGAAATTTGCTCTTCCGTGTTTTTGGCGGGGTTTTAAATTATTGAAAAGCGTCGTGTATGGCCGCTGTTGTCTTGATAATCACATTTAGGGTTTCGAGGCTGTGGGAGTTCCTTAACAGGCTAGTGCGGAAATCAGAGAGAAGAAAAACAAAGATGTGGGTAGGGAGACAAGTCATTTGCGAATGAACGAACTCCACATTGGCCGCCCTGCCTGCTTCTCGAATTGTAAGAAACGTGCTGTTCGTCACAGCCGTTAAAAAAAATGTACACAACCTGATGTTCAAGCCGGCAGAACGTCATTTTTTTACCTTGTCTGTCTTCCCGAATGAATGGTTTGTGTCCCACACGACACATTGCGAGAAACGAAGCTGCAGAGTTTTGCGGGTTAAAAAGATACAAAATGTCCTTGGTCTGGCACAAGTGATGGACAGCACATGCCATATTCCATTATCGTCTCTATGAAACCAGTAAAAGACGACAACTCAGAACTGTACACCAAACCTTTTGGAAGAATCGATTATTACTGTGGCAGAACGGCAGCAGGCGAAACAGCTCTGCTTTCTGAGATGCTGTGAATGGTCACAGCTATTTTCAGTATTAGTTAATTAAATAGAAAACCGTCCACGATTCAAAGTGACAGGAAACAGTCTCTATTATCTGTTTCTTCGACGGATGTCGTTATGTGTGTATAAACGTTTATCCAGTCTGGAAGAAACAAACCACATTTCGTTCTGATGCGCCAGGGAAAAATTATCGTGCCAGGATGTGACGTCAACTCGTTATCAAACGTCCTTCACCTTTCCGATATTTGTCAGCAATTTTTACTTCCGATTATGGAACGATTTTTTCATGCGACATTAAACTCTAGATTTTATTTGTCGGCTTGTGTTTCTTGATTTGTTTCGAGGGTTTACAGTAGTAATTTCTCTTAAAGAACGAAAGAGAGAGAGAGAAAAAAAAAAGAATGTAAATGAAATAAAATCCAGTGAGGTCGGGAATCGATTTATAGAAATCTGTCGATTCGCCTTTTCTTCTAAGGGCTGTTACTCGCGAAAATCTGATCGTATCAGCGTAAGCACTGGTCTGGCGAAATTAAATCAGAAACGAGTAAACATGCATTTACATACATTACCTCCCTTTATCAGATCCTAATATGGAAACCAGCCATCGTAAAGTTTTAAAAAATACAGAAAACAAGTATACAAAATGGTGAATCTGTACAGAATTGCAGGCTATGCTGTCGGGGTAAACAGACCGGCCCTGTTTTGTGAGTAAAAGTGTGTCTGCTTTACTTTTATTAGTTTCAGCAGTTTAAACACAACAGCAGGGTATCGTCAAAGTGCTTAGCTGTCAGACTGTGTGTCGACATGTTGCCCACACTGTGTTTCCTTCCTTTGTGGTTAGAGAGCGACAGACCCATCCCCGCGCTCAGCTTTGGCAGTAAACCCGGTGTCGGCAGTAATTACTCCTTAAGATTAGCTAATTACGCAAAGTATCCCCTGTTGTCGATTTTTGGGCCCTTTTTCTCTTCCAGCGTCTGTTGTTCTGCACGAGAAGGATGTCAGAATTAAGCTCGATGCTATGCTGTGCGCATCTGGTATGCGAGCCTGAAGTTCAACGAGGCGCACATAAGACAAACAAAGCCGGGGCCTTGCGGAACAAGGTATGTCAGAATTAGCCAGATCAAACAACGGACTCATAAAACAACTAATAAGGCTGAAATGAGAGACGGAACACAAAACATCTACAAGATGGAACAGACAAGGTCTACTGCACAAACGAAAGAAACGGAGTCAGAGAGAGAGAGGCACACGCAGTCTTTCCTAATTTGCTGTTCAATTTGTATTCTTATTTGCGTTCTACCATTTTCTCCCGCAGAACTGGCTATATACTTCACAAGAACGACAAGTTGGCTTGTAACATTAGTGAGTTGTCTCCCTTTCAATTTGTCAATGCTGCTATTTGAAAACTCGACGGAACCAGTGACATCGCCGGCGCACTTTAAAGTAGAGGACCTAAACACTCTTACCTGGCTGTGTCTCTTTGTCTCCAAAGACAGCTAATTAAGGTATTACGTCCATTACATGGACAAAATATCGCAATTAACCAAATGGTCCAGCGTCTATAGCATGAACAGAAAATCCCATATAAACACATCGGTTTGCATCCATTTAGACATCATTAACATGGCAAGAGAACCATCTGGGTATCTGTCTGAAATATACGACAATATACAGCTATGCGCAAGATTTCTTTCCTTAACATGTTCGGAGAATGGAAAAATGCCATCAAAGTCGATTGACAGGTAGATGTGTGCTGGATACTAAACATGAGGTGGCAGCGAAACCAGCGCCGTTGTCATGACTCACAGATAGCGTTTACATAGTCATCTATGGCCTGGAAGCATTGCGTGGTTCTATAACTGGAAATAACGACAGAGATCCAGTTTGTTGGCTAATATTGTAGAGATCCCCCGTCTTAAGTAAGATCCACAGCTATGTCTACATAGAGCCTGATAGGTTTCGGAGGAATTAAGCAGAAGGGAGTACTAATGTTACTCTGCTTCTTAAATATCACCTCATATGGTTTGTACACCTCTCTTCTCGTGGTTCTAAGCCTGGCCGAGCCTAAGACTGGAAAAATATCCCAGCCTTGTTTGTTAGGCAAGATAAAAGATCGTTAGAGGAGTTGTCTATTTTGTCTATTTCTTCCAGTCCATAAAGCTCGTTCGGCAGTAAATTGCGCGATCACGGTTTAGAAAACACTAGAACGATATCAGTGGATCACAACTACTAGCAATATTTTGCTTTGTCCCTCTACAGCTACAATTAGTGATAGCTTTGACATTTAGGTGCTGCAGTACTTCCAGCTAGTGAAGTAGTACTCCTAATGCTGCTGTTATTGTTCAGGTCACTCCTCCTGACCGAAGACAAAAGTTTGCTTTGTATTTTTATCACATGAATTTATCACTCTTTACTTTGTAGTTTGAATTTAGTTCCTTCTGTATAAAAGCTAATTATACACTTTGACCTTAAACTAGCTTTTCCAGTGAATGGATAGATGCGATAAACACGATAAAACACATCGCCGTCTTCTTTGTCGTCAAAGTTCTCATCTATATTATTATTATTATTGCTCCTGTTGGTTTTGTTGCTAGCAAACCCTTTTTTTCTCTCTACCGTTCAAAGTTGCAACAACGATTGTAATTATGTACAACGCTATCTGAGCTGTGCTTTCTCGAAGTAATATTTATTTTTTACAATATTAGATTTCATATTCTAGTCATGGCTAGCGTGTTGAGGCTATTTAATAGCGTGCTCACTTGCGCACTTTCGTGACAAAGATCTCTTCCAGCAGCCTCCCTGCTCCACCATATTTTCTAAAGAAACTGAACAGTTGAAAAACCCGGTCTTGCTTTTCAAACAAAATCAACCTGAAGTGTTCGTTCGATAACCTGGTAAGACGACACCTCTCTACAAGAACTCTTCTGGCTTCATTAAGCGCGTGCAGTAAGGCTTCCTCGTGCCTTTACGCTCTGCTCACGCAAAATTGTGCGTTCACGGTTTTTGAAATGTTGACTGTCCTCACACGCCGTTAGTTTGTCTTTTTCGCGAAAAAAAGAGAAGAAAATTCACAGGACATGCTGTGGTTGTTATTAACACTATTAACCCTCTCAATCCCAGTCCGTTTTCTTGTGTTCCTGGAGTGTTCGGAAGCCCTTGTAAAGCGCGCTGTATCATGCCATCGATTTTTCTGATGATGTCTTTGGCTGTCATGTCATGATGTCTTCGAGAGGACAAGATGTCTGCTCGCAAAGGGGCACAGGTTTGATGCTGTCTTCGCATTTAAGTTTGTATTGACAGTGCCGTCTTTGTGTTCGTGATGTATATGTGCATCTGTTTGTTAGTATTATTGTATGATGATGTATAATGATTGTGTTACCACTTATCAATCATTAATACAAGAAAATAGGTATGGTGCACGAAGGAGGGTCTACTAATAACAGCAAAATATGATGATCATAAATATGGGAATTTTTGACGGTTTGCCATGGGACAGGCACAGTGTTAGCTACAACATCACAAAATGACATTTTATTTTCATTAAAAAAAGAACGTGAAAACATGACAGGGACTTGCAAGCTAGTAGCTAATTTGCATCCTCCACAAAATTTTTTAAGTCTATACGTTTACTAGAACCCTACCACATTTTACTTGTTCTGATCTGGATAAACTTATCATTGTCGTTCCCTTTCTTCCTGATCAACAGCTTTAATGGAGGCTCTTACTGAGGCTAGGGTCTCACTCGAGTGAGGGAACTTGAAATTTTATTTTGCAACGTTCTTTCAAAGTGACTGTGTGTGTGTGTGTGTGGATGGATGGTGGAAAAGCACTCCCGGCAGGGTAGATTGCCCTGTCTGGCAATTTGGTCTCAACAACGTGCGCCACCTGCACGTCAGACACTTGGAAATTAACAAAGGCGCCTCTTGTAACTTTCAGAATGCATTTTATGTCAAAGGTGGTTGAGTGCATCTCTAGCTACTGTTTCCTGGAGCAGTGCACTCTGGAACATGCGGTAATAAACTGTGTTTGTGCACTTACTTGACTTCTAGGGGAGATAATTAAACTAAAAGCTCCACGAAGAAGCTGTCGTGAATGCACCGACATAATAAGCAGAATCGCACATCTCCATGAACACCCCGCCAGCACACACACACACACACACACACACACACACACACACACACAACACCCCGCCAGCACACACACACACACACACACACACACAAACAAACAAACAAACATATATGACACACATTGACTTATATACACGTAGACATTTAGACACTTACCTTCATCTAAATGACTCTTTGTCAAGCGTGAATAACATCATGTCAGCAAGAAACTTGTTTGCTTTCAACTGCAGGTCAGAAGATCCGGTTATTGAGAGTCGTTTGCAGAACTGTTCAACAATCGGGCTATTTTTATCCAGTATGAGTCCATTTTTCTACTTTCCTAACTTGTTGATTAGTCACGTGCGGGTTCTGGGTCTTGGTTCCTGCACAAGACGATACAGACTGTTCGACTAAACTGCAGGGTGTAGCCGATAACCGGACGAAGGGTACACAGGAAAATTCGTTACTGAAATGGAAGCAGGCGCAGCAGCATCACTGAATGAGGGGCGAATTTTGACAAGTTTGTCAGTTTTCCACCTGCTGTACGACAATTGCGTGCCGCGCGTGCCGTGCCGTGCTGTACCGTGCCCCTCCGTGGCGTATCGTCTACAAGCTTGCGCCTCGCTCGCGGCTGGGCCCCGCTGCATGGAGCGGTCACTTACCGCTTGGCGCTATCGCCGACACGTGGGGCCGCACGCGCTTCCTTCCGCGGAGAAAGCAGGGAGTGGAGTTGTCAGTCGCACAGCTGAAATCAGAAGGTACGCTGCAAGGGAAGGGGGGGGGAGAGAGGATGGTCCATGCTGGGCGCTCTCTTACGAGTAAGTTTAGTAAGTTCAGTAAGCTTAAATGTTAGTATTTTGCCTCTTTCCCCTAATACTCCCCTTGACGGCCCTCCTTTCTACTCTGGTTTTGATACTTTAAACTGCTTATAGTACATTTTTAATGCAGAACACTTCTTTTCCCCCTTGTTATGCAGGCCACGTGCATTCTACCCATAATTTTTAGAGGTTTATGATACAAAAATATATTTAAGTTATTCAGTTACCGAAATTAATGGTATGGGCGGTCCGGTAGCGCGGCGCAACGGTTAGCGCCTGTCACCAATACAGTGAAGGTTGGCTGGGTTCAGTTCTCGCCTAGGGCACGCTGTTATTTTTCTGGCTGCCTTGCCGTGATATAGCCTTAGTTGCTGGCTCGGCGTAAAACTCCAATTGAAAAAAACGAAATTAATGAAATAATAAGAATGTGACGACAACCATTCAAGAGGTTATTATTCTTTATACATATCCCCTGTTTTTGTTTCGTTCATTCCTTATTGCTTCTTCGGTGGTCAGGTCAGGAACTAACTAGGCTTTACAGTTGTTAATGCCTAAAGTAATCGATGCTAAAGATGACGATGATTAGGATGGATGATGATTATAACAGATTTCACAGATCAGTTTCCGGCTTTACACAAGGCGCAATTCTACAGTCTGTCCAGAACCAAGTAAATTGTTTTAGAAAATTAAAAGGGTTAAAAGAACATTAGGTAATTTTTAAGCTAATTATCCTCATGATAAATCACACACCCACGCATCTTTGTTTTGCAAACTTTTTTACAAAAGCAGGCCTTTTGCAATGAAACTCCTCTATCTTATAGCAAACCTATTGACCTGGGATTTCGAAAGTGCTGTCTGTATGTTTTTCCCCTTAGTTGCGTTTAATGACCACAAGGAAATGATCGAAATGGCATGCAGGTGATACGGTCAGGATAATAATATCCCGCTCGTCAAATAGATGACACAAGCGAGCAAGTGAGTGTTTGTAAGAGAGAAAGAGAGAAAGAGAAAGGAAGAAGCGAACGAAAAAAGAAAGAAGCAAGCAACAAAAACAAAAACAAAAAAGAACAAAAAAAAAAAAACAAGAAAAAAAGAAAAGAGAGAGAGAGAGACAGATGCTGCAGATCGGATCTAACCACACGACTGCTTCGTGCTCAAGTTCGCAAGTCCATTTAATCGTCAAAACCATGAGCACACTTGAAACACCATGCATGGAACTTGGCATGTCAGGAGGAGACTTGAGTGTGCACCATTGAGAAAGTGAGCCATGCCATCCAGTCGTACAACGACTGCTGTGTGCGCAGCATTTAGAGGACTTTTGGAAATATACTTACTTATTCAGATAATGTTTATCTATTGATTTAGTGTTTATTAGCGCATGTTGCAACCAAATAAAAAGGCAAACGTTTAATGGTTTCATCTTCTGACCTGCTCAATTTAGTACCTTGATAGATTCTGGTCGTCGATGGATGTATGCATTTGCCAAAAAGTGGGTTTAATGAGTGGTGGTAAGCAGATTCTCCATGAGATCTCTATACAGCGCCCAGCAGAAAATTTTTATTATTTTTACAACTAATTTATGAAAAATCCATAGATCGTCTGTTCACATTAAAAGTAGCAATAAAGAAAATCGAGTTAAGATTGTCTGTGCTTGTTTTTTCTGCGCATCTCGTACCTCGGAGAGTCCTTCCGATTTTCTAACCATCGCCTGGTGATGCTTTTGTAAATTATATTTTAACTTCACTCTCCAAATGTCCATTCAATTTCCTAAAGTCCAGCCATTTTGTTTCATCGAGGCTATCACATCTGCGCGCAGTCCGAGACATTCTCAAATGTCAATTTATTCGACAGGTATGAAATTTGCCTGGGCTCACCTGCCGGAGCAGGCTGTACCGAACTACTGACTTAAACGAGGCTGGCGTAGAAAAAAAAAACCAAACAAAACAACAAACTACTGAATCCCAACCCGTCACTGCAGAGGAAAGTACTAATAATTAATCCGTTTTGCCAAAGCAAAATTGACAAAAATCGCCCACTAGAAACCCTCCCCTTGATGACTAAGCTATTGGTCCTCCAGGCGACGATGAATGTGGCTGCAAATTTTTTTTTTTTTTTTTTGGCCCTACGCAATGCTCGCGTGCGATAGATTGTCAGGGATGCCTGCTGGGAAAGTAATTTTTCCTCAATTAAAATAATAGTAGCTGGCATTCTTTCTCGCTAATCGTGACCCAAAATGGCAAAATGTTTGGCGGTCATGCAAACAGCGCTGGCCATCTACGCACTGTCAAACACTACCCACGTGCTGCCGAAACAGTGGCGCTGGTCGAAGGGACTAACAGGATAATTGCTGATCCATGTTTGTTTGCTTGTTTTGTATTGGATTTTTCTTTCTTCGCGGCAAGATTGCTCTAGCTCATTGTTCCAACTGTTATTCAAATTACTATTTATAGATTGCTGCATCTTCTGTTTTCCCTTTGCTAATTTCCTTTTTTCGGGTTTTTTGTTATTTGTTTTTTTTTCTTATATTCCTTTTACTTGTTGTCTGTTCTTTCTCCTTATTCATCCCTCTTTCCTCCCCCCACTGAATATTTTCATCCCTTCATGTTCAGTCGTTTTACGGCTTTAAGCTTGGTGTGAATAAAATTAGAACTTAAAGAAGAGGAAACACGGTACGGTAGGCATGTAATTGGATAAAATCAATGTTCTTGTAGAAATTTCACCAGCCTCCGGGACTTTTACAGCGGACATCAGGACACGAAAGCTTAAAACGCATTCGTATGCGTTCTGCCGTAAATCGTCTCCTTGTCTCAGCTTTACGTGCTACGTGAAGCAGTTACGTCTTGCCACGTCTCAGGAACTGCCGATTTGACGGTAACGTTAGTGACGGAAGATGGCGCTCGATGTGCATGTGGGATGGCGCGTTTTGTAACACTCGTGTGTCTGGCCTCGCTCCAATCGGATAAGCATCGGCTCAGACGTGACAAGCCACGCTGCTACATCGTGGGCAGTTAACAAAACGTGTTTTAACATTTCCTCGCACGTGGAAATCTCGAATCACTCGTTTATGTCTGCCGAGCGTACGCAACTCCGGGGAGACGAGGGGGTAATTTTCTGCCTCCTTGACATCGGAGCTTGACATAAAAGGGAGGTGATTCGCGTGCACGGGAGAAAGGAATGCCAGTGGCACGACTTGGATAGATTGTTATTCACGCGCTGGCCCGGGGGGGGGGGGGTAGGGGAAGAAAAGGGGTGCTGCTGCACTGTTAAATGACAGGCCAAGCTATTCGCGCAACGTCTTTTAATACAATTTACAACGAGTCGAGAGAGATACCCACGAAAGGAAGGGAATTAAAGAGGTCAGAAAGATGGGGAAGATGTGCGGGCCAGAGGATAAGCTTTTTCCACCCCAACCTTTACTCCCCACTTAGGATTGGAAAGCCAAGCGCGTTGGGCGACATCAAAGCCCGGAGTCACAAAGAAGGGAGGCATGACAGAGAAAGAGAAATAAAAAAGTGTGAGTGCACCTGCAAGCTAAATTTATGTGCAACTGGTGAGATTGGAAAAAAATTAATCTTGTAAACTTGTGAAGCTCATGAATAGGAACGCACTGCACGGGAATTAATTGAGGTTGGGCAGGCAGTGTTTCTCTGCTAGATGGAGAAGAAGGCGGTGGGTAACGACCTGAAGTGTGTTTTTGTCTCCTACATTGTGTCTTGTGTGCGTCCGCCGTGCTTGTAGATGGAGTGGTGGTGAACGAGTGATTGAATGAAAAGATGGCCTGTATATTGTCGCTCTCACCTTCAACTCTTCCTTATCTCCGTACTGTCTATCATATGCATTTGTATCAGCTTGGGGTGGTGTATATTTTTAAAATGATTTCATCGATGCGGTCGCGCGCGAATATACAGCAACAGGATCAAAATCATAGGTAAGCAGTGAGCATCCTTCACAGTTTACACCATCACATTCACAAATCATCACCGTCAGCGCGTATGGGAACAGTCAGCGCATCATCGTCACCACATTGTCATACGCGTCATATAGCTATCGTCATCACAATCAGCACATTGTCATTCAGTGACTTGTACATCGCAGCAGATTAAAAAACAACTCTCTCTTCGAAAATGTTTCGAGACCTGGGACCTAGCACAAGTCTTGAGAGTTACTAACCTCTCTTCTGCAGGGACCCGATGTCTCCTCCCGAGTGGAGGAAACAAGGAAGGTGGAGAAGGCCACAATCGAAGGTATGATGTGGCCTTGCACATTGTACGGTGGAACTGATGTCGTGCCAGACACCCAATATGACAGGGTCGGGAAGAGGTCGGCAGGGGGTGCGAAGGAGAGACAGAGCAAGAGAGAGGCGTTCGATAAAATTGTCAGACGGTCGCCCGCACTCGATCACCGCCCGTCATTAGCGGCAGACTCCCAGCACGGCCGTGTACTGTGACCTCCGACGTTTGCACTGAACATGGCAAAGTAGACATCTCTAAACTGGGGATCCGCTTACGCTCATCTTTACGCTGATCTCCTCCGAAGTCAGCGAGGACGAGCACGTCGAGGTCACGTACTTACAACTGAAATATACGACGAGAGAATTTTGAAAAATAAGGATTGCACAAATAGTTTTGTATATTTGTGTAGATAAACATCTTTTAATAATTTCTCGATCATAAGTCTAATATAGTGGGTTCAGGACGTGACGAAAAATGTTGCATGCGGTGGGTTAGCCTGATATGACATCCACACCACGTGCTTTGACAGAGGCACAAGAAAGCCCGTTAATCAGCAGCAAAAGTCTGCTGCGTGCTGCCCGCTGATCCTGTCTTCGCCCTCCTAGCGTTTCCGCGAAGGACCTCGTGTCACGTGGCTTATCCTCGGTGTGGTTGAGGGTTTCTTGCTCAAGAAGAGGATGAGTACATGGGAGTTTTTTGACTATACATGATAATGCTAGATGAAAATAGTTACAATGAAATCCTGCTGAGGCTGGTTGCTTAGCGTGTCGCAGCTGAGGTAGCTGCTTCGTTAGCGCTTTCAGGCCCCAGGAGGGAGTGGTTACAGTTTTTGAACTGAGTGTCGGCATGGGTCTTAAAAAAGAACCCCATTAGGGGAGGGAGGGATCATGAAAGAGATTTAAGCGACTGATACCTTGGATGACCATTATGTCATTTTGGGTTTTATTTTTATTTTTTCTTTCTTGCTTTTAGGTTTCTGCTTCCTTTATACCTCAGTTATTGATATTTCATAAATTCTATGACAAAGGTACATATTTTAAAGGAGACTAACAAAGGTTAACAAACAAACACACACACACACACACACACACACACACACACACACACACACACACACACACAGGTGGACGATGTGAGAGAGGGACAGAAAGATAAAAACGTATATGTAATTGCTGCATGTTCGCCTCAAAATTAACATCTCACAAAGGCTATTTTCGGGGGGTGGGGGAAGGGGTTCTAAACTTTATGATTGTGCTTTCGCTTTCTCTGCATGTGATATTTGTTTACAGGGCTGGCTACCTTGCCATATATAGCCTTAGTTCATGGCTCGGCGTAAAACATAAATTCCCCCCCCTCCCACGGCCATTTTTGAAAACAAGCTCCACAAGGTAGGCACTCTTTGCCGCACTACACCAAGGCCTTACAGGACTAGTGGAGTGCAACATTGTGTTATAATTATTAGGTAAAATTCCCAAACTCTGGGTGAATAACAGTTTTTCGTTCCCGAGATATACTCCTACCGACAGCATCAAGCACAGGAAGAAGGGAAAATAGTGACGTCAGGATATGCCCTTTTAATATATGTTCCCAGCTCTGGCACTGACCGACAGTTGCTTGCTCGGCGTAAAAACACAATCCACTTTCTCTCCCATTAATAATAATAATAATAATAATAATAATAATTCTTTATTCGCCAAGTGACATAGCACGAGGAACATGTCTTGATGATGGCCACATTCTACCAATTCGATACCCAGAGCTGCTGTGCTGCTCAATATGTTACGATTAGACATGCGCACTGCCCACCTTGCACGTGACATTTATCTTCGTCACAGCCTTGTTCTTCCTGGTTGCTGCGTCGCAAAATAATATCATTAGGTGGTGTTGCTGGACAGGTGTGCATTAATGAGGAGAGAAACTAGAGCTTGTTTTTAATATTTTGCAACGGATAGCAGGCGCCATTCGTTTTGCCACCAGATCTCCCATTTCAAGAGGAAGTGTAAAAGATGCACTTCTTGTACAGCTATGCATCATAAATAATAACTGCGACAATAATAAAAATAAAGCTATAAATCATTCAGTCCTGTAAAATGAAGTATTCACTTGTGCGGTTTAACATTGCTCGTTTACAAAATCACAAAGGTGTACAATATTTCCAATTTTAGAAAAATGTACCGACGAGATGTTACCATGAACACATCCTCCCACACAGGGGTCAGTTGCACAACATGTTTCTAAAACTTAAAACGGTTCTAAAAAAAAAACTTTTGTTTTCGAAAGTTGCTCCTCTGCCATTTAGATGCGTTGCACAAGCGCACACAAAAAATTTGTGCTGACGAGAACGAAAGTCCGTCTTAAACAATTTTATCTTATTTTTAACAAGTTTAGTTAAAAATTTTCTAGAACTGTGTTGGTTACTGTGTTTCTATATAACTGATGCTCTAAATAGATTAAAGCCCTGAAAGTGTTTAAAATTAGAAATGCGTTGTGCAGCTGGTCCCAGTGGTGGGATTTCCCGAGAGAAAAGATTTGTCACAATTATCGCTGTCATTTTTATCTTCAACACCACCACCAGCAGCCGTGCAGTCCCTTACCACCACCTACACTACGCCAGCACGACTTCGACCGCGGCACCTCATTATCCCCAGTGCACGAGGTCTGGTTAATGCAGCCGCTGCTGGTACTGCCAGTCCTGATGCGATTTGTTCTGATACAATATTGGCAGAAGCTGCTATGTTTGCTTCCGAAATCTGGCCGACACAAGCGACGCCTATTTTCTTCCACTTGCCAGCCGTATTACCCATAATGCACCCACCCTGGTCCGGGCCACGCACTTTGCCGCCCGCGCAATAATCCAATTGTCCACTCAGTTGCTTCCCTTATCTGCTGGCGCATATCCTGTTACACGCCTTGGGTTTGTCCTCGGGCCAAAGTTCAAACTGTTTAGGTCACCGTTTGCGAAAGTTTTCTTTTCTTTCTTTTTTTTTGCTCAGTTAGAACGACCCGGTCTGAGCAAACAACGGATATCTTACAGTCTTGTTTCTTCACTGGTTGAACCACCCCTATCAGGTCGCACCCTAGGCAAAGAGAAAGGAATAATCAAATCCAATTACGTCAAAACGAAGTAAAAAGGGTAAAAATATCTTCTGGTTATTTTTCACGGATGTAAGCGGTGAGCACGAACGGTTGCGGCAATCCTTAAACTGTCAGAGAAGAGAGGGCAGTGAGTGGAAAATATAAACAATCAGACACATCCATCAGGAGTAAATATAACTTTTTTATGTGAAGCTTGAGTACAACCATGTATGCTCTTTATTGCTATGTATGTGTGTAAGTGTAGGCGAGGTGAAGGTTAAAGTGTATTTAGAGGATGGAGTGCACATTTGATAAGAGTAGATACGTGATAAAGTATTTAGTTATTTTCTTATCACTGCTTACATGTTACGACACATAAGGTTAAAGGAACAGACACAAACTTGAGGGAATGAGCACCTATTGGTTGTTGGAATAACCACACATCACTTGCCTTGGCGGAAAAGTAAAACAACTCAGATGGTCAGGATTTGGGGAGACATCAACTGACGAGGACCATAAACTTTTGTACAGCGGAGAGGACACCAGACACGAGCATGGCGTGAGCTTCCTCGCACGTAAGGAAGTGGTCGGAGCCATCATCAGCAGTACACCAATAGCCAACAGGCTGATGTCCATGAGTCTGTCTGCCAGGCCTCACAATGTCACCATTATCCATGTATATGCTCCGACCTCCAAGAACAAAGACAATAAAATGGAGGAGTTTTTCCAGCAGCTAGACGAGGCTGTAAAAGCAGCAGCAAAAAAGGACATCCTCGTTTTAGTCGTTGACTTGAACTCCAAGGTCGGCCCAGAAGCCAGCCAGCAATGGGCAGGAACGGTGCTAAACATGGTTTTGGCAAAACTAACGACAGGGGCCACAGACTCCTAGAAGGCGCAGATCTATCGACTCACCTTATAAATACAACCCCACAAGACATCGAAGACGGCAACTTGGCGCTCGCCAGATGGATTGGTCCATAACCACATTGACTTCAATCTGCTGCCTAGCAACTTCAAATTAAATCCAGTATCAACAAGGCCAAGACTGGGACATTTTCAGGTAAACTGTGCTACCAGGAAAGGGTTGAAGACAGCTAGGGAGAAGTGAACTGACAGCGGATCCCGAATTATACAGTAATGAATGGCACAGGGTGACAGCAAGAAAACGTACCAAATATTAAAGACCCTTACGGAAGTCAGATTAACACAAGACCACAGTCATCAAAGACAACAATGACCATCTTAAAATAAAGCACTAATATAATCAACCAATGGATTAAATATTACAAAGATTCTTACAACTTTCAGCTTAAGACAGACGCTAACATCATTCAAAACAACCAGACTAAAGTTGCAGACCTAACTATACAATGAAAAAGGTCCAAAGAGGTGTATGGAGTCTGAAGGAAAACATTCTCTTGGCGTTGGTAACAAAGAAACAGCGAAGGCCCTCAGTGCTGACTGCCAAAGAGTCTGACAATGTAAAGAATGGCCCGAAACAATGAACGCAATCACTGGTCTTATCCTTTTCAAAAAAGGAAACAGCGGACAGTGCCAAGACTACAGAATCATAAGCCTAATCATCCACCCATTTAAAGCCATATTGAAAATAATATAGAATCGAATTAGCACTCCCTCTAAGGAACTGCTAGCAGAAGAATAGGCTGGTCTCAGACTAAGTAGTAGTACACATGAGCAGATCTTTCGCGTTGTGATAGACAAGCATCTTCAGTATCAGCGTTATCACCACAACTTCATAGACATTAAAAGGTTTTTGAAAGAGCATATTGCAAAGAGTTGTGGCAAATGATGTGAAAATTCAACATGAAAAAGGGTCTCGTTCAAGTCATAGAAGCGCGTATACGAGCTCGACGAGCGCAGTAATGCTAAATAACCAAATGGGAGCAGGCGTCTGTCAAAGATGTCTTCAATCGCCTGTGCTGTTCAACATTTTTCTGGAAAAGATTATGCGTGAAACCTTTCACGACCATCAAATTTTCATTTCCATCGGTGAAAGACAATTGGAAACAAACTTTTTGACAGATCAAGCGAATGTGGAATGGAGATAACTACTGACAAGAACAAAGTCATGGCCCTTGACGACAGGAAAGCAGACATATACATAATCGAAGTACAGCTGGAAGAGGTAAGCAGCTTTAAGTACTTTACGAGTCCCCTTTCCAAAGACAACAGCACCATGACATAAATATCCGCATCAGGATCGTAACAGCATCAGAGTCAATTGGTGGTTAGACACGATCTGGTGCAGCAATAGCTCAGGTTTACGACAAAATACAACCTGTAAAAGTCACTCCTAGCACAGATCCTGATTTATGGTTGTGAAACGTAGACCATGTATATTTACAAAATACGGAGATGAGAATCCAGGAATCGTGTACTGGGAATATAAAAACCAATGACTTTGTATAAAACACGGTCGTCACACTCGTAGGACATCAGGAACCCCTACATGCGATAGGTAAGTGGCGTAAGCCGATTAAGTTTGGCCACGTGAGGCAGAACGATATTTTCTCGAAGACTGTCTCTGAAGGTACCTTGAAAGGTGGTCGTGAAAGAGTGGACTTGACTGGTCGTCCTGTGCAGGATCCGCTCACTTTTGCCCAAGACAGACCTGAGCTGCAGGTGTTGTAAGATATCCATAAGTTCCCCCAACGACCTGTACCAGTCAAGAGACGAATGAATGAATAGATTTCATTCATTTCACCCACCGATGTCTTTGCACACCTCAAGACTTCCACATACTGTCTAGCAACTAATTGAAAGAGGAAAAAAACGGACCGGAGAGTACACAGACAGTCGGACAGCCAGACAGTCGGACGACAAATGAAAAACAACGACGGTGTCAGAAGCTGTGACAAAGTTGACAGCAAATAAAATATATCACGGTTGTGAGGGGACGACTACGGAGTCATATATTTGTGTAAAGATGCTTTTCCACTGGATTATATTTAAATGAAAATGGATCTTACTTTCTTTACTCGGAAGACAGTGTTTCGATGAAATTGTACTGAATCCAACAAACCTTTCTGTGGAATTAACAACGTCGTGAGTGAAAGGGAGACAATTACCGAATGCCAAGAGTGACATTTCGAGGCTGAATAGGATTTCGTGTTCGTAGGAGATTATTTTCATGAGAGTGATAATCATTCTCTATGGCCTACCCTGGGATTGGGTTCGTAATGGTGCTTAACTAATTATTCGTTGAAAGAAAGAACTCGTAATGCCTTGCTTTCATCGGCAGCCATTATGCGCTGCTTTTTGTTCAGTTCTAATGCAGTGTTCTTGTAATAAAGCTATTTCTCAGGTAACGACCAGTTACCAATCTTTGAGGGATAGTCCTACCCACCTTTTGTAGCGGAAATTTCAAGTAAATTCCATCACTACCCTCCCATTCCGTGGACTTTGTATGTGTTTAGACAATACACAGATATTAGACTGTAAAAAGGCGATTTATACAGTGAACAATCGAGGTAGTGTTTTTTAAGTGTTGTTATTGATAATATATTTTATATTAGTATATATTTTATCAGTGTTGTTGATCGTGTACTGATGCATGTATTTGTAAAGGATATAATGTATGTGCAGGTGTCATAGGCAGACTCATTAACTGATTGGAAAAGTCAGTTCCTATACTGACTAGCAGAAAGGATAAAGAAAGAGACAGAGAGACCTCCTGAATTATATTTATACTTAACAATTAACAACCCCTACATAGCGCCTGCTTAAAACGACAGCGTTCCTCCAATAACATATATCATCTCCAAATGGAGAGCTGAGCATTGTAGATGCTCCTTTTGTTCCTTCTTCTTGCAGTAGCCAGACAGCTCCACCTAGAGGCAGCAACTGCTAACCCATGAAGTAAGTGTTACCATGTGAAGTGTTGTTTACTATGCTAACCCTAATATTTTTAAGAGCCTGGAAATTTTCTGTTGTCTGAGGAGTGTAACGGTGACTAGTGATACTATCCCTTACCTGGTGAACGGACGAGGCTACTGGTTTGCTGATATCACGTGGTGTTTTGAGGGATGAATGGCTGAAGATATTTATGTGACGAGCTCTGGGGCCAGTTGCACAACACGTTTCTAAACCTTAAAACTGTTCTAAAGAGGTAAAATCTCTTCAAAGCCATTTTGATTCTTTGCAGAAAAACATACAAAACATTTTTTACTGACAGGACGGAAAGTCAGTCTTAAACAACTTTATCTTACATAAAGCAATTTTAGTTTTAAAAATTCTAAAATGGTGGTGTGCACTTTAAAATAATTATCTAAATAGAGTTAAGGCCTAAAAGTGTTTAAAATTAGAAATGTGTTGTGCAAATGGCCCCTGGTCGTTAACAATACTCACACGGATAAATGAAATATTGTCAGTCTATCTCTCTTTCTTTCTAGACGTTCATGCGTTCGTTCTCACACGTCTGTGTGTGTGTGTGTGTGTGTGTGTGTGTTCACGCGCACGATTGTGAGAGGGTTTATTTGCCCTTTTCGTATAACCACAATGCTTGTGCTGTGTATGTGCCTGTGCAGTGTGTTTTAGTCCGTTTTGAGAGCAGGAAGCGAAATGCTTGGGAAACTCTACACCTGCTGGCCACAGCATTGATGCGCCTCCAGGGTCTCCGCATAATAGGCCTTCACAAATCTGTAGTCTGTCAATTTTATTGCTCTCCTATCTCTGCCACTACCGCTAGTTTTCATTTCCTTCTTGCTTCTCTATCTGCCTCACTCTCTGATGTTTGTCTGTCTGTCTGCCTGTCTGTTTTCATGCATTCATGCTTTCCTTCTCGTCTGTCTTCCTGACTTTCTGTTTCTTGTCCCTTTGCTCGCTCGTCCTCCTGCCTTTCTGCTACTGCATATTCCTTTAACTTTCAAGCATTAACAATACAATAAATTCTTAATACAATTATGTTATAATCTCCAATGTACTACATTACAGTTTGCAATACGCATCTCCAATACAATACAGATCTCCAGTACAACACAGTCCCCAATACAAAGTAATCTCCAAACGGCGTTTGCGTTATGCAAGGGCAAAAGCTTCAGTAGAACCGTTTCAGTTCTTATACATAATATTTAATTGTACATATTTTACATCTTAGATTTGTGTAAACACTCTTTGAAATTAACATTTAACGTGCTTTCCATTTGGAAAAACAGACTGCGTGGAGGCGAATCTATTTTCCTCTGAATCGTCCTACACTGGTTACCCTAAGGATTGTTTAAAACGGGTGTCTAGTAGTAAATATGTGTGTGCGTGTGCGTGTGTGTGTGTGTGTGTGTGTGTGTGTGTGTGTGTGTGTGTGTGTGTGTGTGTGTGTGTGTGTGTAATATATCTATTGGTATTTTTATATAACTGCTTAACATTTGATGTAAAAGTTGAGTCGTAAGACATGCTGTCTTGACAGAAACTGTAAAATAGAACAACGATCATGGAGTAGAGACGGTTTACTCGTAATACCTTACTGTGGGGTTAATAATGTTTTTAATAAAATAAAAATTGCTTAATTTAATCGTCAAAATTAAGTCAAAAGATCTAAAAAATACTCTTACTATTGCTAATTTAAAGAAACGCTGTTTGCGGGATCGGAGGTCTGAAGACTTTGGTAAAGAACTCATAGCCTTTACCAATTTACTTGTAAGACGAGCTAACATACTAACTAGCATAGGCGATGCTGAAATATTGAGTGAGGGGTTGGCTTTGTTATGTAACATTGATCAGGAAATGAAAAGAAACCACAATCATTAGTCTTCACGCAGCCATTTCCTCTCGATGTCCTGTAATGGGAGTAAACATTTATTGCGAATGACATTGCCACTGTTAGTGCTAATTGACATGATCATTTTTCTCACGCTCTTATTTTCTCCAACAAATTGCATTTTTCCTGATGCTATATCAAACACTAAGTTTTAGGTATTTGGGGTTTAAATTACAGCCTTCCTGTGTTAAAACTTCTCCTTCACATTAGCTTCTTGTTCCCGTATCCTTCTGAGTTTGGCTTTGATCTCTGGCTTTTAAATTTCTTTGATGGCTAAGCCACGACCATCTTGAAACAAAATGTCTCTTTTTGATCTTCCCCTGGGTGCGTCGGCTGCGATAAGAATTAAAGTCAAGTCTCTAACATGTGCTAAGCTAAAATAATATCCTTTATTTTTGAACTCTTAGAAGCAAAACTTCGCATTGATTTTACTTTGTCTTGATCTTGTCTGCAAGGAAGTAGTCACTCTCTGCTCATTTTTCCTTTGTCCAGTCAGAACATCTCCGTTGAGTCGCATCTCAGACAAAGCTTGAAGAAATAAGCATGATTAGAAGGCAAAAAAGACTTTAACATGACTTCCTGCCTCAGAACATTCTCGCACTTGATGGTCCTCAAGCTTTCCAAAACTCTTTGGTTTTACATTTGTTTTCTGGAATCCTTCCACAAGACGTCTGTATTACCACGCAGCCACGCAGAACGACCGTAGACCATTGTCAATTTCTGTCAGAATTACTTCAAGCAGTCTTCACCGAGTCCTTTAGGGTCCACGTGCCACTTCTCTGGGATTGAATAGGGGGGTGGGGAAGAGAAAGCTTCGTTCTCCGCAAAGTCTAATCAGCCCGTACTCGCACCCAGGGACGATCATCCAAAATTCATTCTTTTCTTGACTGATGCCGACGGATACTGAAAAGGTGATTGCCGAGTCTCCTGAGCACCGCTCTGGGAGAAGTCGTTCCGTGGCCAGACCTTTGACACGTTGAGAGGCTAGAGAAGCTCTGCAACATCCGGGGGTCTAGCAAAGGACATAACTCGTAGTCACAAAACAGGTTTTGGAGTTCCAAACGCTTTCTCAAACTAAGAGATATCTCGTCCGCAAAAAGTTGACACCACAGGGGGAGGGGACGTTGGAAAAAGGCAGGGGGTGGATGGTGGTAGTAACTGGGTAGGAACAGATCAGAATCCCAAAGAATCTTCTTCCTGCAGGTTTAAATGAAATTTTTTTCCTGACGGAGGAGGGATGGGATTGTGGGGTGGGGGGAGGAGGGGAGAAGCAATAGGCAATCTCGGTAGAATTTATTCCAGCCATAGAACAGCCTGGACGTGAGAACCGAAGCACTGAAGAAACGCTGTCTTCTATGGAGGCGGACAAACCACCTTTTTTTTTTTTTTTGCTGTCTTTCTTCCATCTCTCCAACCACCCGATGGTGGTTGGCCCTTAGGGTGCATGAAAACCCGCCAGCTACCAGACCCTGCAGTGACGTGGGCAATCATACTGAGGAGAATGCTTGCAAACGAGCCTGTTGGAACCCTCATACCGCATGTCTGTCACCCCTGGATGGACTTTTTGCCACAAGAGCTGAGGTCCTTGTGTGACCCCGCACGGGAGACAAGCGCTGCTGTTATTAACTCGTGGCGTATTGTTTCATTTGTTCCAGCAAGACGTTAATTAACACTCCTTGTTGCAACCTTTTGCATCTCGTTGACTGCGTAAACCGCCTACATCTTGGAAAGCAATGAAGAAACGTTGCCTTTCCTTTTCAATTTGTTCCGACTTTCTGATAGAGTGACTTCCCCTGAATATCCTATTATGCGTATGTTGTCCTTCTGCGTGAAAAGTCGAAGAACACAAAGTTACATAAACGTCCAGAAACTACATTCTATAAAAGTTAACACACACACACACACACACACACACACACACACACACGCACGAGCGCGCGTACGCGTAACCCCAATTCGCTTTACCTAGATTTGGCAATGTTCATTAGGCATTACTTCAATAATACTTCAAACAGCATTGCTTCTCCTCAGACGTCAAAATGTAAAAGTTTACTGTAAATACATACATCATCTAAATACTAACAAAACATAGATGAAGTAAAAAAATCACCGATGAAAATGGGGGTTTTATTGTTAGGGAAGGGTAGGAATTGTAGCTTAATTTTAATACACTCCCCTAGGGAAGACATACCGCTTTACTCCTAAAACTACAAGCCAGTAATGGATTTAATGGTCTGAAGAAATAGACTCCATCAGAAAAGGAAACTGTGTCCGTTACATTTTAAAACAAATAATGTTAGTAGTGCATTAAATAGAAAGAGTGAGAAAGCTTATAAAAGAGGAAGACGAGATAATAAAAAAGAAATCAATTAAAGATCTAATTTGGTTGAAAGTTTTTACTAATAACGGGATAAAATTAAGTGCAAGATTCTGTTAGCCCATTTGGAACGACACACTTCTTTTTTTCAAGAGACACACCCCTACACACATTCCAAAGCACAGAAAGAGGCCAGCAACACAAATGTCTGGATAGGTTAACCAAGGCTTCAGCCAAAGATAGAAAAGGACCGTATGTTTAATTAGGCGTATCAGTGTACAAACGTGACGTCACGAATTTGACGCATTTCAGTCAACAGTGATGTTAATGAATACGAATAGTTTATTTTGTTAGGCCTTTGGGACCATTTAAAATATTGTTATATTACAGGAAGTATCTAGAGATATAGACATATATATATATATATATGTTTATATTTTAACGTAGATATAACTGTCTAGGTTACACAGTACTATCTCATCTTCTGTTGACATCAGCATCAGCAGCTTTAAGGTGCTGTGGCTATTGTAATACTTTTCAGATTCAAAATGAAAAGTGATGTTTATAGGCGTGTCCCGAGAATTTAGGGGTAATATTCACCATGATTTGGTAGTGAGCGATACTACAAGAATAATCCATCCCGCTAGACCTTTAAGTACATTCCTTTAGTACGAGTCTCAGATGATTGCCTTTTATTGTTTGCGATTCTTCTAACGAATATTTTTTTCTTTCTTTTTTGTGGTCCCGCCATGGCTGTCTTTTTTTTCTCTTATCAACAGTATGCGGATAGGCAACTCTATTTTAGTGTTCTTTAGTGTCCAATCAATTAGCTATCAAATTGTGGGACAGTTAACTTGTGCGTGTATCGATGTGTTCATATATGTGTGGGAAGGAATGGTCTCTGTGTGTGTGGAGGGGGATAAATGTGCGTGTGTGGGTTTTTATATTTTCTAAGCAGCACAGAAGAAGGTATTTGTAATTAACTAAACACTTCTCTGCTTTAAAGTAAGCCTCTTTTGTACCTATGTCTTCAGGGGATGGGGAGATAGGGTACGGTTATCACTAAGCGAATATATCTATTTCTATGCATGTACCTATGTTCGTGCAGCAGCGGATCTGATGCGAATGAGGAAGTGTGATATTAAAAATAATGTGACATAAAACGACACAAGCAGACAAATTCATGGAGGAAAGCAGCAAAATACAAATGGATAGAAGAAGAGAAATATAATGAGTAAGGACGACGGTAAAGAAGTGATAAAAAGCACGGGACCAGCTGTCTAAACACACACACACACACACACACACACACACACACACACACACAGAGACAACTTTTACTGCAAGCAAATATTCGCTCTTTACACACTATCCTGTTCTGTATCTCAATTCGTTCTTTTTAGAAAAATCATCACAAAGAGATTTACCGGATTTTCTGCTGTGTCTCCTCTACAGGATGAACTCTTAGCCCCATCAAATCCGCCCGAAAAGCACTGTCATCTCAGCTGCTCTAAATCCAAGGGCTTGGACCACTTCCAGGAGAATCCGCTCCCCAAAGTAAAGACGAAGGAAAGCAGAATGTAAGTAAGGAAGGAAGGAAGGAAAACGAAGAAACAAACTATCGATTGAGAAAAGAACAAAATGAACGAATGCATAAAAAGCCACACTTAGCCCGTATTTATTTTATTTTATTTATTTGTTGTTGGATCAGTCGGTCTACTTTAAAATTTGAACTACAATGTTTGAGCTTTTTTTCTGATTTTCAAACCTAAGAGACAGTGTTGTAAATAGTTCCAGGAGTTACACTCTAGAGACTTTCTGTAACTCAGTCATGCAAATGTCTTTGTGTAAGTTCGGTAAGCGTGAGGATGCCGGGGTGGTAGATGGAACAGAAACCGCAGGAGGGAGAGGTCAGGTCGTAATGTGTGAAATGAACCGATGTGGGCATGCAGGGCACTGATGGTTAGGCATGCGCACTTATCTTTCATCAGCTGTTCCCGATTGGCGGGTGCGCTACCGGAAGACGACAAAGCAAAGACGTATCGCGTGTTATCATTTTGTGCTGTGTCACGTGACATCCGGGTACTTAAGGGATTTTGTTGCAAGGAAATGAAGGTAATAACTGCTGCTACCCGCTCATTTTATACCACTGAAGAACTTGCGAGCGTGCGCGCATGTGTGTGTGTGTGTGTGTGTGTGTGTGTGTGTGTGTGTGTTTTGGAAAAATAAATTCCGAGGCAGATCAATTTGTCGATCTATATTTGCCTCCTGTTTTCTAAAATTACTCTTTTATGATTTTTTTCCATCCACTTCCGCGCGTGTGTATATCCTCGTAGGTGCATGTGCGCGTGCGTGTGTGTATATATCGGATTATGTATGCACATTCTCAGATAAAAGGTAATTCTGAGGTTGATCGGCTTGCCTTTCTCTATTTTCTTATTTTCTGTGCATTTCTTTCTCACCCTTTGCCCTAGTGAACGTGCGCGCTTGTTTTTTTGTAAGATCGTGTTCCCACGCCTTTGTGATATCGCATGTGTGTGTGTGTGTGTGTGTGTGTGTGTGTGTGTGTGTGTGTGTGTTTAACTATAAATTCGAGGAACCATATAAGAATCAAATCGTTTTCATGATTTTATTTTTAAGTGTAACATCGATCACTTTCAGGATGCAGAAATAACAGCGTCCATAATACAACTAAAGAATAAGGACGACCAAAAAATGAAAAAAGTTCTTTTAAACTTATTCTTCGATTTTTTTAAAGTGAAAATCTGTCCCTTCTCGGGCGGAATTCAAACTAATTGTGACTTTAGCCTGCGAGGAGGATTACTTCCAGAGTTTAATTCTGCATTCTGCTCCTTTTGTCCAGCATTGAAAACCCCGAGACAAGGGCCATAATATCTCCAGAAAATCGAAACTCGTGCCCTTCGGGCTGTTTGAAATCCTTTGCAATTCTTTTTTCTCTGCCTTCCCGTAGTCTTTTGGCGTTTTCTTCATCTCTGCCTTGGCATTCCGCAGCATCCTTCACAAGCTCAAGTTTCTAAAATTTTGTATCTTGAGAGACTTTTTTCGAACGTACTACTATGACGAGCGTCCAGACGTTCACATGTGTACAGATCTCAGCACACACACACACACACACACACACACACACACACACACACACACACACACACACACAGAGTCTTCTTCTTCTTCTTCTTATTATTATTATTATTATTATTATTATTATTATTATTATTATTATTATTATTATTATTATTTTACTGTACTTAGCAAGATAGGAAAAAAATAATTGATGTAAATTGCAAGTAAAACATTTTAGAGTTTGTTTTTATTTTCTCACGCAAAGCTTGGAACCTGCTATGCTCAGCCTTAGGTGAAAATGGAAATATATGGAGAATATTAATGTACAATGATCGTTCAAAAAAGGAGGGCAACTAACTCTTAAACAACCACAAATGGATATATTTGGTGATAATATTTTTCAAGGTCTCTGTTGCAAGCATTCCTGGTAACATATGTCTTTGTAATGTACAACTGTCAACTGATCTGATATTTTACAAACCTGTTTTATTTAACGAAGCATTATCAGACCTCATCATAGCCAAGTTCCTGGTTGCATAACAATACATTGAGTACACTAAGTACAAAGCAATTTGTAAAATGGATGTTGGGATATAAATAAATAACATTGAGGAGTTCATTCTATTCGATGAATTTCTTACAAATATTTTTCTTGGTTTCCGCCTTAGGAAGTTCTGTGCATTGTATCTCTAAGCGAGGGAGACGACAAGAGTCACTGTTCTTGCTACTGTCTATTCGTTCCCCTCCAATTTAAGGAGGGTTGTTGTTTTGTAGGGGAGGTCTACCTCTATTATCACTACTATCACTTTTACCACCATCACCGCTACCCAGCAATTTATACTTAAAGCGATTCTTGGATTTATTCATCAAAGGATCCATTCAACCATTCATCCAGCCATCTGTTCAACAGCCTTTGTGTTCGTGGCCACAGACATATTGTTCGACTTCGTTACTCTTTATTCTCGTCATCACCGTACGTCCCTTATTAAGACAGCGGTTCCCTGCTACAACAACCTCGTGGGGCAGACCGTGGTGGCAGGAGTGTGGCATGTCTTCATTTGTCAACCTCTTTTATTTTTTATTTATTGTCTCTTTCATTTCTCGTGAAATTGAGGACAGTGTCTGTTTGGCTCATGACTATTGAATAGTGCAAGTACTAATCCAACCCCTCTACAAGTATTTTAAAACTGTAAAATATCCCACAGAACGTCTTGAAATTTATATTTAGAATTATTACTAATGTGTCTAAACTTTATGTGGTAGCCATCACAGTGCCATTTTAATGTTTTTAACTTTGGTAGTAAAGGGGTTACCTTAGGACATAAGAACTCCCAACAGCTCATAAAACGAAAGACGTATTTATATTTTTGGAAAATGATTTTAATTTTGACGAAACAATAAAGATTCTTAACTAACAGGATATACCTTGTATGAATCTTGACTCCGCTTTGATGTAGATTGGATAACGCCTACATTAGTCACAAATCTACACTAAATAGTTAGTACGCGGTGGGAATGTGAACAGTGCTGTCTGTTTCTGTTGAGTGGATCGTCATTATAAAAACCATCCTGCTTTGACACTTACTTTTTGGTTTAAAAGTAAGATGTTCACATGATGAGATTCAGAACATTAGGAATGATGCTCCATTAGGACTTAAGGACACATGGTGTACACATTTCAGGGTCTGACAACTCATCGCATAAATAATGTGTTTGTGTGTGTGTATATATATATATATATAAGCAGCGAGACCTTATAAGATTCTCACAGCATACGAGTTGCTATGTAACTCATGATGGAGAGATATCTGACTTCCTAAGAACTCACTGTTATATCCGACATCCTAAGAACTCACTGTTTAATAAAATATACATGCAAGCACACCAATGATCAAGATATTAGTCCCAAAGTCTGCCCTACACAAATGTTGATCGAGATGCGAGTTGGCTGCACAGAGAGAGAGAGAGAACGGAAAGGGGAAAGCGAAGAGTCAAAGGTCAAGGAGAATATGACATTATTAGATACTAGACTACACGTAATCACCGACAAACTGAAGTAAGTTTGAAAGCCTTTTGGTTCGATTTTCTCGTTACGTGGACTTTCAGGCTGCTTTTGACGGCAAGAAATTGTATGAAGAGGACGACTGTCTCCTGGCCTGCAGTAGCCAAAGCTGCTAATTGTGCTCGCCGTTGCCCGCGGCTGTCGATCAAAGACCTTTCTGCGAATCAGGGTCCTGGTTGCATTACTATTTGCACCAATTTAACCTGATAAAGTAGGACTTAAGTTCGGAGGATGATCAGTCTGTTACTAGCAAAGTTATGCGTGGAAAAGACGGCACGAGGTCTTCATGCATCCCAGGTCCAGGCTCCATGCTAAGATCTAACAGTACAAGTAGTCGTCCTTTCCAGGTCCTCCAACAGAACTCCTCTCCTTTTCATTCTGCAGTGGGACAGCATGCCTAGAGGGTCGTTTTTCTTTCCTTTACTGCCTGAAAGGCTGGAGGGAGGATGAGGGGATTTGTCTGTAGCAAGATGGGGGTGGATAGGATGGATGGAGAAAGGGCGCTGGTCGTACTTGCCAGATATTCGATGCCACGTTGAAATCTGCTTGAGAAAAGTGGTCTGTTGTTTGTTGCATGTGTGAAGAAGAGCCTCCGGTGGCTCTGTTAAGCCCCACTGAAAATAATGTCATGCAGAAAACCCCCCACAATGACCCTTCTTTGTCATAGTTCAAAGCTGAGGAGGGGTAAAAACAAACTATTCTGTAATTCCCACCGAAATTTGAACTTGGATTGCTGGATTCAAAATCCAGTGGGCTTACCAACGGTCGGACCTTGTTTGGATTTTTTGCGAGCTAGTTAGTTAACTGGATATTTCCGCGTACGTAATCGTCATCAGTCATGGCAGCAGAAGTCTGATTCGATAGTATGTTAACCATTAAGTTCGAGGTTATTTGCAAGACACTCGCAAGACACTAGGAACTTCTAATTACAACAGTCGTGTAAGCTGGTCTGGGCTGGCCGTGTGACCGGGCACTACACCCTGTTAAAAACTGTCCTATGTGTTTTGGAGGACGGTCGAACGTGAAGGAATGGACTGGTCGGCCTTTGCAGGATCCTCTAACTATTGCCCAAGAGCATCTTTATTTCCTGCAAGGAAAATATATTTCCCACAATCATTGCTGTGTCTTTTCAATATAGAAATAACCTAACAATGTGATAATTTCCACAAAACGCATAATTATTGACCCCAAAATGAATGTCTGATTGGAATAATTAATCTAGTGCTCTAATAAGCTAATAAGTTGTAGCCAGATGGATTCATATCACCAAATGACCATGCGCAATTAACATGTTTAATGAGGCGCGACAAGCACACCAAAAAATACACACAACCGTTCCCCTGTATGTGTCACGTTTCATAACAACACAGAAGAAATAGTGTAATGCAGAAACACATCCGCAATGTTTATTCTTTACCTTAGTTCAAAGCTGAGAAGGAAAAAAAAACAAAGATTTTAACTGAGATGCACTGTGATCATCATTACACCATGTGACCTCACCTGTTAATCAGTGAATTAGATAACCTGGTACTTTGTTGTTTAACATTGGGTAATACCGTTCGACGTGTCAGTTAAGTTACTCGTAAAAACAAACTTTTTGCAATTCTTATTCCAACAAAAAGCAAGAAACTGGATTAAGATTATTTTACAAATGTTGCAAACTGTCTTGTGTCTTCATGGTGCATATGTAAAGTTTAAATCTAAGGATGGTTAAGGTAGAACACGTTTTAAACTACAAAAAAATTTAGTAAAGAACTAGTACTACTTTCTTCTTTTAGATGACAACTTCCTCAAATTATGAGAGATCAGAGCATATGAATTTGCTGACCTGATTGAAATTGTATGGTCTTGTTGTTACCCATGCAAATATTAAAGGGGTGTACACACTTTATTTTGCAAACAAGAGGGTATTTGGACTACACACGCTAGTACTTGAAACTCGACTAAACACAGAAATTACACGATATAATATTTTGACAAATATATTATGCCAAAAAAAGAATTCTTCTTGTTCATACAATACACACAGAAAAAGCATCCAGTAATAAAACACACACGACATTTTCATTGTTTTTTCTGTAGAATATGTTCCAGGAATAAAGATTAGAACAAGGAAGCGAGATGTTCAATTCATCTTTCCTCGGTACGGCTTCCATAGCTCCCTTCATGTTTACAGCAACTTTTTTCCGGGAGGCCTAGTCCTTCTGACACGAAAGCAAGTTAACCAATCGACGCGTTCCATTGCGAAGAAAGGGGAACCAATCAGAATTATCCGACGTAGCTCGAGCATTTAGTCTTTTGTGATCGGAACGGATGCTTTGGCGAAGCATTTAATTTCGTATTTTCAAGAAGATGGCTAGGCCAGAGGAAGAACTTGGCTTACGAATAATGCACGAGAAAGGGGGAGTGCTTGGTGGGTGGGATGAAGACACGTTTCGCGTTTAACAGCACCAGAATCTTGCTGCCATAAACAGTACGAAGTTTCCTCCCTTTCAGCGCGGTTCCCAAAAGAGATGGCTGTCCCGAAAAACTTCCTTCCAGCTCGACTCGTCTGTGAGCAGTGCATGCTGTCTCCCTGGCATGACCACTAGAAGATAACGGAGAGCGTGCGTGCAGGAGCTGTACTGAAATCATAATCCGGTATGCTCAAACTAATCTTGCATTAGCTGCAGCCGTCCTTTTCTCGCCTCCTTGCGGTCTAGAAGTTCCCCGGTTTGTCGAACGTGGCTTCCCACAATGAGGGTTGTTTCCCATGATTCAAAGCTGCACGCATTTGCGCCTGCTGCTGCTGCTCTTGTTCAGACCCTGGAGGTGAAGTTTTTGTTTTTTCTTTAGGGAGGGTGGGGGGGCTTCACTCTAGCATATTTTTTATTCTTCTTTCCTTTCTTGCCTGCATAACTGGGCATCGGATTCTGCAGGTTGTTTATCCAGTGTTACTAACTGCATGCATATAAACAAAAGTATAAAATGATGCAGCAATAAAAGAACAGGCGCAATCGTCCCAAAAAATTCCGCCTCCACCCCCTATACCCATCCAACGTTGCATTTTTTGACAACAGCTGCATGGGTGAGTGTACACATGAATTGTTATCTTTCTACTGGTTTCCGGCTGACCTGACAGCAAAAAATAATGTCTTTGTTGCTCTGTCCTTTTTTCGGGGTCTGGGGGCTGGGTAGGTGGCAAATAACCACATCTAAAGGAGAGCGAAGTAAAGAGAAATCAGGAGTTGACCAATATGGCTTCCTGCTGTTTTTCAGGCGTTCGGCAAATTGAACGATCTGAAAAGAGAAGTCCTTGCAACGAGCTGTCAGCGTTTTTGATGTAAGATTTCTCAAGTTAGGGAAAATTGAGGGTCTTCTGTCAGTCTAACGACTTGCCTGCCTCCCTGCCTGCCTGTGAATCTGTCCGATTGTCTGTCGACCTATCCTTTCTGTTAGTACCTTTTCATTAGTTTTTATTTATTATTTTTTTTATCTCTTTCCTTCCGTGCAGGCTACTTTCATGCCTTTTCTGTCTTCTTCCCACCCATCCTATCCGTCAACTCTATAAGGCTATTTATGCTGAAGACCTTTTCAAGCCTGTACCGTAATTCATCTCTAATGGAACTTTGTATGTAATGAACTGGCGGCATAATGAATGGGGGACTACAGCATTAGCTCCTTGTTTGAGCTAACACTTAATTACGAGTCTGTTCATTTCGGAGGTTGATTTGTAGCAGCCTTTCAAGCCGTAAAAAAGATTTATTTTGTCTCATACATATTGATAGGACTGCAGAGTGTTTTTTAGCACATTTTAAAAATTCTGCCACGATTTCTTGTAATCCATCAAAGAAATGGAATTGACTATACTGTCCTTTGTACCTGAATAAAAATTCCAATAAAAGAGCGCAGTTTTCCCATGTTTTTAAAAATAGCAATAAAAGCTCACAAGAAATACTCTTGTTACCTAACCAGAAATTTCTGCTTTCATATTCCAGCAGACGACAGAACGAAAGTCGGTACTGATGCACATACATTATTTTAAAAAATAGATACTGTCAAGAACGGATACCCAGAAGAAGATATGCTGAAGAAGGAAGTAGAGGAAGAATTTCAAAAAAGAAACACGAGCATACAGTTTACAGTCGCTGACTTGCATCCTATTATCCACAATAGTTTTCTGCTGCAGGAACAGAACTGGAGGCAAGTAAAGAAATGTAACTCCATCCCTTGTTCCTGCGTTAATGTTAGCAACGGTTGGATGTGAAGATGTCTCTTAGCGGTAGCTATATACACTAGATAACCTTTTATCCATTTATATGTGCAGTCCCACAGCTTAGCATGTCACACCACTTTTCACTGAATGACATTTTCTATCGAAGAGTTGCACCCGGCAGAAACTGTTATCAGAGTCTGCACAAAAATGAGATCAGTTATAGCTGTCGCAGTTTACTAACTTGGTGAGTCTTACCATCATTTCGTTAAGAGTAGAACAGAACTGTGTATAGCATTTCGTTTTCAGTTATCTCCCTTGGTCATATTAAAAAAACGCCGATGCAAAATCCCTTGCATTACATGTGCATTATCTATATATTATACAAAATTATATTTGTTCATTTTTTTAGCATTCTTCATAGAAATTGACGTTTTAAGCATTTATTTACTATAAATCGAGATAAACTACCTTTCCTCCCAACTGCAGTTCTCTCTTCATTTTCCTTCTGTAATAAAAAAGCCCGCTTAATACACATTCATTTTACCGTTCTACTTCAGCGAAAATCTGTGTTAATAACTTCTGATGTTCAAAAGGAAGAAATAATAATGTTATGATAAACAAACATCTGATGAGTAACTCAGCTCACTTAACCATCCAAAGTTCATCACGAAGGCATCGTGTACTCTCGATGTGACTGCACATATATTTTGCTAGTGAATTCTAAAACAGTCTGCATCAAGAAAAAAAACAACATAGAAAGCCTTGTTTGTAACAGCAACAAGTATGGCGCCGGCAACATATCATAATAAGAGCCAGACAAATTCCTTTCGCGTCCTTTAGACCTGACATATTGATTCACCCAAGTACGAAAAGCGCAATTATTTTCTATTGTCGTTCTTTTTCAGTTCTCTACACGATTTCCAATATCATGTGGTTATCATTTATTTGTGTGCGTGAGAGCGTGCGAGCGTGCGTGGGAACATGTGTGTACGTGTGTGTGTATGTGAGTGTGTGTGTGTGTACGTGTGTGTGTGTGTGTGTGTGTGTGTGTGTGCGTGTGTGTTCTCCCCTCTTTACAGAGGACATGCTTAACTGCAAACAGCTCACGTTGTAAACAGGTCAAAACTATTCGTTTGAAAAATTATACGTTATCCCCATTAAAACAGACAACGATGCAATGAAAGTTTTTTTTTCTTTCTATGCTAGGATAGTGTGCAAAAGAACAAATATGAAGACTTTGACGTGGGAAATATATTTTGCACGATAAAGATAATTATACATTGGAAAGATAATTTTATTTGAGCTACCATAGCCCTAAAACAAAACTAGTTATAGTTTGGGAATATGAATAAAACTGTTGAAGTTCTTTAATGTATTCAAGTGTCGCTTGTTGGTCAGTTTTTGTTAACGACGTTAGTGGTTAGTTAAGTTAGCATGTACCAAATACCTCCCTACTATTTCACTAAACATATTTTTTGCATTAGTTTCATTGCTTTGAATCTCGCGCGCGTTTATTTTAAAGAGTATTTGTGAAAAAACAAAATCTTTACCCTTAGACTCCCTACAACTCGCACTGTGAAAGCAAGCAAAAGGAACAGCATAAAATGGTCACCTTTTTGTCTATTTCTGGCCACGACAGAAAGGAATTTTTTCACAAGATGGTAATAATGAATGAAAGCTTTGTACATTTTAAATTATTTTTTGATGAAGCGTGCAAAATGCGTGTAGAAGAAGAAGAAGTAATGGAGGCATGGCAAGGCTTGTCTTCTTTTTACAAAGAGCGTGACACAAAGAATTATCTACTTCACACAAACACACACACACACACACACACACACACACACAGAGGTTGATAAAGGATCTCGAGGTATGTTGAGGCAATCTCTATCTCATTCTCCCTTTCCTCACCAACCCTTCAGGTCCTCTCTTCTCCTCCAAACTATATCCCCTCACTTTCTGCACATTGACATGAATAAGTTGCAGGGTGCATGGATGAGGATAAGAGGAAGGTAAGAGAGCGGAGTGGAAAACCTGCAGACTCTGACTTTTGATTTGATCAACTGGCTTTCTCCCACATCCGGCCTTGTGAGCTGTTGGCGCCGTAGTCTGTTGCTGCAGCCTCTTCCAAGTTGTCTTCCGGTGACAGGAGTGAGATTTCCAAGCTGAGTGCATTCGGAAATGAAACCGCAAACACGGGCTGAGGCAAGTCAGCTTGAATACCGCGCATCCTATTTCCATCTACCCGCTACAGAGACCCGAGGCTGACACTGGAGATGCGAGTTCTTTTCATCAAACGCGACACCTGCAAACAGGTTCCGACCTGAGGCATGATGAGTGTCTTTGTTACCATTCCTGGAAGAAAAAAAAACATCATGTCAGCCATTAGAGAGTTAATCCTAGTGAAGAACCTTAAAACTTAAAGGGAACGACAAGTGAAATGGAATCTTTTGTTTAATCGATGGATTCTAAAGTTCTTATTCCTTTGCACTCAAAATTTTAGTCTTTAAGCGAACCATTAATTTACAATCGTGTCTGTAAAACTGTAAAAAAAAACGTTGGGTGCTGGTTTCGTATACCATCATGTTTTGCAC
This sequence comes from Marisa cornuarietis, assembly GCA_004794655.1. Classification (NCBI taxonomy): domain Eukaryota; kingdom Metazoa; phylum Mollusca; class Gastropoda; order Architaenioglossa; family Ampullariidae; genus Marisa; species Marisa cornuarietis. The sequence goes on along the minus strand of SMMW01000003.1, from coordinate 7,514,451 downwards.
TCTTTCGCCAAGAAAGACAAACACATGATTCGGGACGTAGGCGACACCATTCGACAAGAAAGGCATTTTCTGTTTTTGCTATTCTTCCTCGCTGTTAGGGTTCGAAATTGTATGGAACGATCTCCACATCCAGTGTTCATACCTCAGCACTTAGGAGAATAAAGGGAACGGTGTTTGTCACTTGACAACAAAACATGGCGGTCTTCTTTGTACCGCCTAAGAGCTGCAGTTTAGACGGGATTGTCAGCAAACGATTGCCTGAAAGTTTCATTGGAAAAGATTCAGTACTTATCCCTTTAAATTCTCTCTTCGTTTTTATGTGCCTACCTTTCTGAAAACACCACAAGTCCCAAGTTTTAGACTTTTGTCTCCTTTGAGTATAACCTTGGTGGTCTGCACTCAGTGCCCTGGTGGACACTGTTGATTTGTAACAGAACCCATCAGCCCTATTTTTCTCTTCTGTTGTATTAATCACGCCTGAGATTCCGCTAAAAAAGCAATTATTCTAACCTTCCGCAATCCATAATTAACATAACTGTTTCTTCCTAAGGCTTGTATTATTCCAGCGTGTCAGAATCTGAATTGGATGAAGCTTTGCTGAGTCTTTCTTTCCCCCAGATTCCTGTGCCACCAAGTCATCGGCCAATTTTAAGAGAGCTGAGGGAATGATTTAATTTTGGCGGCAGGTTGGAAATGAGAGACAAATTTAGAGGTATCTAGCGGCGCACCCTGTTTGAAATTCTGTGTGAATTCGGACTTGTTGATTTAAGGCTAATTCTGCAGTCTGAGTACATCCCAATTCGCTTAACATTCTGGAGCCTGCTGAAGCGAAGCTGTTGTCCTGCAATAATCAGAAAAGCACACAGCACATTAGCCAAATCGCTCCTTTACCCACGCATCAGTCAACCGCGAATGGACGTAAAATATTACTTTGATGGCGCAGCAAATAAAAATCTATCACTTGCCGCTATACGAAGGTCGCCATCTTGTCGGACGAACTTGTAAATAAGTCATGTGTAGGGACCATCACAGCCCAAGGACATTTCTTCCCCTTCTTTGGGCCATCCTCGGTTCATTTCTCTAGAAGGGACGTAAAATTCAGTTAGTTTTTTTGAGATTTGATGCTTTTCCTGTCTCAAGCATAAGACGCTGGTATAGGCATCAGATCTGGTGATGGTAGAACGTCCTACCACCTTGGACTGAGTGGATAGAGATCTAAAATATGTCTGGATGGAAGAGATATCTAACTTTTTGACCATCAGACATTATTCTGTTGCCCGAGATATTTTAAGACAAAAAAGCTGCAACAGAGTTCAAACGGATTTGAATATGGGTTTTTCTATCTAGTTGATCGCATATTGTGGCACGTTTATCATTGTTACGTTTCAGCAAAGATACATAAAATCTTTAAGAACATTTTAAATAGAACACAAAGTATATATATATATACTTTGTCATTAGCTTTGAAAGTTTTGAGTCACGCCTTAATCTCGGAGGAAATTAATTCAGGGCGTATGCGTCCTGCTCATTCGGCAAGAAACATTGATTTTCTCTCTCTCTCAAACTTGAAAATAAGCAACTTGGTTAAAAAAAATCAACAGCGTGATGGATTTAGATAGACAACTGATACTGTTGAAGGGAGTGAGATGGTATTAAGTTTCGAAACTGAATTTCATCGGATGCTTCCTGATTTTAAAAAATGGTTTTACTCTTGCTCAGAATCAGGTGACAACCAGCACCATCAATCTTCTTTCCCTGATGAAAAGATCACAGTTCTAGGATGTAACTAAAGACCAGACTGTAAGAGGTACTTCCTCTGTTGCCAGCAGTAACTCTGAGGTCGCCTCTTGCCTTTACTTATCGGGTGGAAACGAATGTGTGGTATGTCTGTAGATTGCAATAAAAGTGTTCGACAGATAAGACAACCTTTGAGATTTTCTTCCAAAGATGGTTAACAAAATCTTTGAACTCGATAGGTGTAAACGTTTCTACACTACGTCAGCTATTTACCTCTTCCGCCACAGAAAAAATTGTTTATTAGCTTTGTTTTTACTTTTTTGGAGTCTTGGTTACACTTTGACCACGTCCAAAGAACACGAATATCAAAGCAGAAAAATCCAAGCCCAAAAAATCAAAACGGGAAAAAAATTGAAAGATATAAATCTGTCTGAAGACACACACTTTATTGTCTGCTACCTTAGACGGTAGACCTGAACAGTACTTAAAAACAGACTTGTTACTTGCTGAGGATTTTTTCACTCATTTGCGCAAAAAAGGGACCAAGAAAAATATCTGATTTGTTCTTTCGTGTCTACCTCATATCCAAAGTAGAAGCTTGTTTATTTTTATAATGTACTTTCTGGAAGAGCTTCTCCGTTAACAAAGTAAAAGGACACAAAATGCTTGCAACGTAAGACAGAAAATTAATTTTTTTGTCTTTCCTTTCGACCTGTGTATCACTTGAAAAATTAACTGAATGCAGACTTCCCAGTTAATTTCCAGTTTGTTGATGGATGTGGTGATATGGACTCTAGGGGTGGGGTGGGGGGTTGATGGTGGGGAATTGAGGTCGTCGACCTGGGCAGCAGTGAGCAAGACCAGCAAATCCTGACATCGACAAGAAGAAGACGGCATCAGCACGCCGCTGCCTCTGCGGACGAGTGTAGTCGCTCGTTTTCAGCTCACGCGCCACTGACCGTCGGGAAGCTCTTGTGAGTTGTGTGCCCTCCGTTCCGTGCCAAATTAAAATGGTACCCGCTTCGTATTAGAAGCCGCGCAGTTAATCGACTAGCTACTTGCGCCCGTGCTGTAGAGGCTCTCTGCTGGCGGTAGCTTTGCTGCCCGTGTCACGGGATGGAAAATTATTCATTGATCGCGGGGTCGATTGGCCCGACATCAAAGCCTTACCTCCAGGCTGTCTTCCAAGCATCAATACAAAGACCCATTCCAGGGCTACGTTAGACGTCTTTCACTCAGATTTGAACAAATTTGATAGAAGATTTTACATGAGTCATAGAACTCTAAATTTATAATGTCAGCAAGAAGACACCATTATAAGCAGAAATGTATGTGTGTGGTTAGTGGTGATGGTGGTCGTGATGGTGGCGGCGGCGGGTACTTTTTTTTCTAACTCGCCGAAGACTTTTGTAAAAGGTTTAGGAAAATGTTTCCAGTTTTGTCCTGGTTATGGGTCTCTCACACACACACACACACACACACACACACACACACACACACACACACACACACACAACACATATATATATATATATAAATATGTGTGCACATATGAACGCACAACGAAGAGGGAAAGACACATGCACAATTTAACATTTTTATGACCCATTTTGCTTTACAAGAAGTTTTGTTTTGATTCTCAACATCAGCAATCCTACCGATCATGTGCTGCATTTAATTAGAAGCTCTTAGGGGATTACCCTAGAGTCTGCGCGGGTGAGGATCTGTTGAGGGCAGTAGTGCGTGGCTGGGTGAGCAGAACCTATTTCAAAATCGTTGAATAAGAACAAGCCTTCCATTGATTTCAGACGGCTTAAAATGGTCGCAGATTTCGGAACACATAATTCCAGGCACGAAAATCAAACACGATGCATGCAAATTAAATTTAGGGGGGAAAATGACATTGTTTACTGAATTTGTCACTTGTTTGCAAGAGATTTTTGACGTAGAACTGGATTTCGACCCCCATCCTCTCCCTCCCACACACACACACTCACACACTCTTTCTCCGATCCACTCCCTTGTCTCTTCTTTTATACCAATTATAAACTCTGCCTGGAAGAAGAAAGTAGTAATCCTCGTGGTAAGTCACAGACAGACACTAAAAAGATATGAGCACACACACACACACACACACACACACACACACACACACACACACACACACATTCGCTCTCTCACATTCACACGCGTAAACACGATTTATTGCTTGCTCCTAAGCATCTCTACACCGTAATTTAGATATACATAATTAATTTAATGGCATTGGCAATGTGAATGTCTTCTGTTCTAATAAAGCACACGAAACCGAGAAAATAATTCCCGTTGCGGTGCCAGTCCCCAAGAAGTGATGCAATTAAAGCAAAAGCAAGGAACCTTCTTAAACCACACGGGCTTTTACCTAAGAGCGACTTTGTCTTTGAAAAGTGCTCCTTATACATTTGTTGTTGATCCCTTTCGATGTAAAAAAGAACTGGAGCAGAAAGTAGCGTGTAGTCTGCACGTGCTACCTGAGCCAGCGAATCGCAATAGTACACAACCAGGTCAGTGCAGGGTTTATGGTCGGGTGGAGGCATTGAAAAGATGCTAAGAATTTTTTACGCAGTGACATTGTAGTTCTACCTTTTTATAATTTTCCTGTATAATCTTTCGTCTTCATTCCCGAAGTTCTCGCTCAAAGACGTCAGTAGAGACGAATTGTCAATGCCATCGCGGAAACGGAGAGGTTCGTTTGTGGATTTCCTGGAGGTAGCACATGGTCTAGGTTATGTGTTCGCTCCCAACTGGGACCTTATTTTGCAAAGTAATACAGTAGGTGAAGGCCTTGAGGTGGGAGTTTGGGGGACGGGGCTATGTCAGGCTTTCTTGTGGGTGAGCTATGGGGCTTACACGCAGTATGATATGAATACCGTACGTGTTGAAAACATTGTCAGTGCTCGTAACAACATGAAAGTTTTCACACTTCCAGGCTCTTCGTGAAGGAAACTACTTCAGAAATGAAAAGCGGAAGAAACGAAACGAAATGTGGGCATTGTTTTGCAACGGAGGCTTTAGCAAATTTGAAACAATTTTTTGGCATTTCTACTGATGATAGGTTTATAAACAAGGAACTTTTATTTCTCCTCTATACACTCAAGCACCGAACACTCCATTACTTTGCCAGCTGAGAAATGTTTAAAGTCTTCAACAAGACTTTTAAAAGTGCAAAGTACACAGAAATACCCAAATTAACAACACAAAAAGCACAACTGAGCACAAAACAAAAAACAACCAACATAATAAAAATATAAACAAGGGCTTTGCAGTGGAATTTATCATGGGTGCCTTAGTGCCATGCAAGATGCATTGCAAAAATGGACTTCTAACCTATGCTTGGAGATTGCGCCATGTGACAATTTTCTTGACACTTGAAATGTAGACACTTGAGACACCTTCTCATCACAGACTTTCACTGCATATCTTTTACAGGTGGTTATAAATCCTCGGCAATATAGGTTAGAATTACCTGGTAGTTATTTTCTAGTCATTTTGAACAGACAACACGATATACAGGAAAGAGATTATTCAGTTTGTATGTAAACATACCTTACTTTAGTTATCAAGATCTTTAAATTTAAATATTTTTAAATCCAGAGAATGCCATTGCATGGTGTCATCAAATCAGTTATTACTCAACGATCAAATGTCACAGACATATATATAATAGAATATATATATATATATATCTCCACTTTTTGTAGGAATTAATAGAAAGGGCAAAACAGAAGGACATTAATTCTCAATTTTAGAAAAAAAGGAAAAGAAAAACCAAAGGAAGGGAAATATAAAATAGATCAATTTTGTCTCCTGTTCCCATTTGTGAAGCAGCATATCAGGCTCAATATGCAGATGTCTAGCACAGAAAAACCCTGTTTCTGTATGAGTGAGCGTGCATGTCCCTCCCAACGTGTTGCCTCCTGTTCATGCCTGTCGGACTCTTGACCTTTAGATGCACGAGGTCTGGGATGAGCAGCTCACTCCGGCGCCACGTGCGCGGGCACGTGGGCGAGGGTTGGTATAGCTGTCGCCTCTTTTCTCAGCCTGTGTGTGTGTGTGTGTGTTGGTGTGTAATATAGAGAGAGAGAGGAGTGGGAAGAAGGAAAAGAAGACATCTTCGGTTTGCAGCTAGGAGTCTCATGGCCCCTCAAATCATCTCAGAACGGAAGTTTTACGTGCGCAGCCAATCATTATCACGTGTTTGGTGCGCATTGCTGAATTTAATTTACAGCCGGCATCGAGAAAATGAGTGATAGTTAATAACGATAGCAAAGATGACGAAGAAGATATTGATGACGGAAAGATGGCTGTAAACTGAAGGGGGTAAAATTCTGGGCTTATTATTAATCAGAAAGAATCAGAAGTTGTAAGGACTGCTGCTTTTATCATAAGTGTGTGTTGTCGTATCACTTGTATTAAATCATATCAGTTTTGGTTGAGATTAAGATGGCGAAATACGAGATGAAATTAAACCAGACAAATTGTAATTTTGTCACGCTGTTTTTCATGTACATGCTTCCTTTGTGCATTTTTTAAAATGTATCTCTGAATGAAGTGTCATTTTTCGTCTAATCTTATAAGATGAGACATTAACAAAAATTTCATTAAAATTCAGTTGTCTAGTTTGTCTCTTTCGGCTGAGGCAAACAGTTTTTTTTTTCCTTCAAGTGATCTTTTTCCTTTGATTCTTACTTCTTTTATTTCTTCCATCATTTTTTTGTCACCGATCGCTACTCTTTTATTTTGTTTGTCTGTGGTCTATTACATCCTCTTCACCTTTCTCTGCTTTGATGACCAGCATAAGTAAGAAACGGATAGTTAGAATGAAAGAAAAAAAAAAGCGAAGAGGAAAGAAATAAACTGAATGAATGGAAAACACAAGAAGACGAAAAGAACGAACCAACCAACGAGGGCAAGAAAACATTTAGGAAGGACGGAGGGAAATAATGAATGAATGAAAGAATGAATAGACAGATAACGTTGTAGGTGTGTTAGATATATTGAAATCAATACCTGCTCCAGAACTGTGCAGAAGCTTTACAACTCATTCAATTTTATCGGAAAACATGCATTTCTACTATTTTCTCCGAGAAAAGGACATGAGGACGCCACAAGAGTTTCTCAGGAGTGTGTTCGTTCGAGATTATACCCTCCTGCCGGTCCGCTCAATATCTGGCCATCAACAAACAACTATAGCACTTTTGTGTCATCCCAATGCCAGGCCGGCAGATTAGGCTTTCTCTCATAAACAGACGCAAGGCCCAAAGAGCAATCATATTTGCTTTTCAAGCTTCCTGCTGGTGCCCAGGATCATAAGCCAGGCGGGTCTGATTTGGAGGGGCTTTGCCTTGACCGGTCTTTTCATCATTCGTTAGTCACTGGCTGTTCTCATTAAAACAGAAGAGATTTTGAGAGGACTGTAATAGGAAGGGAGGGAAAAGTTGATCTCTTGCAACGCAAAACAGCTGTGAGATGAAACCTTGCTCACAATATTACAAGTCAGGGAGAGTGGTTTCCGCTTACCGGAGAGAATACGACGCCACAGCTCCATGTTTCTGTCTCTCTATCTGCTTGTCTTCTGGCAAGTCAGTCGGTTGGTCGATCTTTTCCAGTGCACACACACACACACACACACACACACACACACACACACACACACACACACACACACACACACACATATATATATATATATATCTGCATCCAAACATAAAAGGCATACAAAGAGGCAGTCGAGCAGACAGACAAGAGAAAGTACAAGTACCATCACAGGCATGCGTATAAACATAAACACACCCTCCTCCATAACTCCTTCTCACACAACCCGAGATAAAGAGGAAAGAGTGAGAAAGGTTGTAGGTATGTGACAGTGATAGAGATAGAAACAGAGAAAGAGAGAGAAGTAGTTGCTATATAGACAGGACAGCAGAGGCAAACAAAATGAGAGTGAATGATAGAGAGAATGGGATAGTGAATGAGAAAGAGAGGTGGGGTGGGGAGAAGAGAAGTCAGTTCAGACGAATGCCCGGCACTCCACTGGTCACAGCCTGTCGTGACAGACTAACTCTAACCACTCTACTCCTCATCATAACCTTTTGCTCCCCAGAGCCAGCGACAGCCCATCTCAATTTCCAAATGACATTGTCACAAATCTGATCTGGAACGAAATCTACAGCTCCCTACTTGGAGGGATTGCCCGAGCCATGAATCTGAAGAATGGTTCCATCCACTCGGAAATAATGTCCCCTGGACACGGAGTCCTCGCTTTTTCAATTAGAGGAGCAGACATGTTTGTGGTCCATCTACTGGCATCGACCGCATATTTCTGCCGACACTTGGACTCGGCGAAACAATTTCTTCCTCGTGCTGTTCAGATGGTCAACGATGAAGCTGGAACGCCCAAGGGACGGAGAATAAAAATCTCAAGGCAGAGGATGTGTGGTGGGGTGATTACAGCACGTGTCTCTATATGCGCTTGTTTGTGTGCCTGTACAGAAGTGTCGGTAATATATGTGAGCGCCTTCGTTGGTAAGAGCAAGAGACAAAAGTAGCAAAGGAAGTCTTTACTTCCGTGCATTTCCGAGTGAGTGACTGAGCAGGTAGGTTGGTGTCTTGGTCAGGAAAGGGATGGGTGAGAGAGTGAGCAAGAAAAAATGTGTGTTTGTATGTTTGTGTGTGTGTGCGTGTGTGTGGATGGATGGGTGGGTGGGTGTGTATGTGTGAAAGATTTATAAGGGAGAAAAAAAAGGAGAAAAATAGAGATAAAAGATATTGACAACTAAGAACGTTTTAATTATTTACGCAAGTTTAAGGAAAAAATTAACAGTGGACTGATAGTATTTTGGACACAGCCGTCTTCTTGATTTTTAAAAAAAGAACGAAAAGTGGACTCGTAGTATTTTTGACACAGCTGTTTTCTTGACTTTAAAGTTTTCAAGACGAGTTATGGTTCCTTTTTTCTTTAATCTCCAGAAAGGAAAAAAGGAACAGTTTATGCATTGACAAGACTTATTAATTATTCATAGCTGCCTTCCGTTCAGTGTATTTTTTCATCTGCCTCAGTCTTTTTAACTGATTCCTTGCGAAATGAAAGCAGCCAGAGAGGAACCTTTTCATGAGAATAATTCTTAGTAATGAAAACTGATTGCTGGAAGACATGACAGATTCGTGGCAATCACTCCATGAAAATTTTCTTCTACTCCTACGTCTTTCTACAATCAATTTCTCTTCCTTTTTCATCTGAGTTTGTTTCTTTGCCTCTTTTCTTTTTCTATAGTCCTTTTTGTACTCCCTCTCTCTTTCCTTTTATCTCTCTATCTCTCTGTATTTACCATCTTTGTTCTTTACTCTCTCTCTGTTTTCTATCTTTGCGACTATCTTGCTCTCTGTTTGTGTGCATGTCTTCAGGTTTGTCTGACATTAATGCCAGTCCTTCTCTTTTTTTCTCCTCTCTTCCTTCTTTCATTACCTGTAGATATTTCACCTCTGAGATTTTTCCTTACATCTTCAGGTTACTTTTTTCATCCTCTTTTTGGCATTTATGTCTGCAGCTTGTTGGTTTTTTTGTCACTTGAAGAAACAGAGGAAAAAGCGAATGGACTGACATTTAAAAAAATAACAATAATGTTCCTAAATAGAATGTTTAACCCGCAACCTACTGACTTCGCGGGAAACCCTCAAAGTTCTCTGCACGATCTCAGAACCATTTTCTTTGAGCCAGTGGAAAACCATTCTGTATTAAGTGTTGCCTTACTAAACACCAAGCAAAGCAGAACGGAGAGCTGAGAAGTCAAGTCATCCCGCTAATACAGAATGATGTCTTGTATGTTTTTCATTTCTATAGCGGAAAAATTCGGGCCCATTAGGAATCCTACTTTTGAATGAGAAGGATGAGTGCCCGCAAATAAAATATTCTCTCAAAATCAATATTTGTTTCCTTTTAAGAAAAGCCGACATCCCTAGAAATAAAGAAAGAAAAAGATATTTTGATGCTTGGTCTTTTCCGACAGGTATGCTGTGAGAAATTCATACAAATGTCACTCTTTGTTGTCAAAGGTTTGTGGTTTTTATTTAATCTTTCTTTCTTTCTTTCTTTCTTTCTTTCTTTCTTTCTTTCTTTCTTTCTTTCTTTCTTTCTTTCTTTCTTTTAGATAAGAGTGATGTGTAGGACCATGCCTTTGCTAGTTGGTCAATGAACATTTTGTTAGCTTTGGTAATGGTGCAGCAGACTGAAAAGTAGATGAAATTTCTCTGACATTTTTAATCAGATGAATGGTAAAGATAGTGGTATGTGGTGGTTATTGTTCTTCACTTTGAAGTTTTCTAGTTCAAGGCCCTGCTCGGACCTGTGGCGAAATCATTTCCCTTGACCACTCAGCAGCTGCTCTGCAGGAATTTTTGAGTGCATGATCGATCAAGGGAGGTAAAAACGGAGGAAACTAAAGGTTGGGGTCTAACATGTCCTTTCGTAGATGTGATGAACAACATCCGTTTACCTTAAGGGTATGTTATCATTTAACTTTTACAGATCACTTTGCAAAGTAAAACAAGGCCACTAATTGCTTGTCAGACCGTAACTATAAGAAATAACAAAAAGATTGTTCTTGTAATATCTGCTGTAAACAAAATAAAATTTCTTCTCTAATAGTCGTTAAAACGTGGGCACATTGTATGACCCTGTCATTTTCTGTGCATCTTTGACCAGTGTTCTTCTTCGGAAGCCAAAAGTCACAGTCCAGAAGGTCCTTGGTCCTTGTCCAGCACCAAGGTTAGTTCTTGATAGTTCTTGATTGAATCTCCATGTCAGTTGATAATGCTATCACTGGTCAGTGAACTCCCGTTAATGACAATGCAAAATTTGCTGTTCATTGTCGACTAATAAGAGAGATTTGCAGCATGGAACAGTTCACCTAAAACATGATGCTTTGAGTTTGTGGTGCTTTACCAGAACCAGCACTGAAAATATGTAATGCTTATTTTTAATAAACAAACAGCGAGCGAGTGCTTAAAGCCATTTCTTCAGCTGACGTCAACGAAAAGAAAACATAATCTCTCTGTAGAGGACCGCTACACTTAAAAAGAACAAAAAAAGTTCCTATTAAATATTCGCGTTTTGGCTACGATTTTGAAAGACAAGAAACAACAAAGCCACGTTCAAGCTAAATCTTGCCACACCACTTCCCAGCCAACAGGACGACAGAAGAGAGTTGGTGAGAGCTATGGGAGGGCACACCAACTTAGTGATCTTCATCTTTAATTGCAAAATTTGCATGCCAAACGTATTCCATTGTCGTTTTCCTTGAATCTAAGATCGTGAGAAGAATTCATTATCAGTTATTCTGACATTTGCAGTTAACAAAGGAATCGACTTTTTAACAAAAAAAAGTTTTCTTTAAAAAACTTAAGCATGACATTTTACTAATCAACGTTAAAAAAACATAACACGCTACAATAAGTATGGCCGGCTTATGGAATTAAGGAAAAGAATTACCATGATGTTGCTAATAGTAACATATTTTAATATGTTTAAGTGGCTTAATTTTAATTCTTCATTCTTTGACAATGTACAACGTACAACGGAAAATTATAAATTTGGTGGCGCCCTTGAGCTGGAATTTCTTCACATACCGTTTACATAATTTTGAAGGTTTGTTTTGTCGTAGTTGTTACCAAAAAAACAAACATAAAGATAGACAAAGAGATAGACAAGAATAAGCGCGCGCGCACACACACACACACAAACACACACAAACACACACACACACACCAGTAACATCCATACATATGTGTGTGTGCGTGTGTGTGTGTGTGTGTGCAAGTAGTTAGACACATGTACCACAAAAACAGAAGTAGCAAAGTAGTAGAAGCAATAAGCAAAAGGAGAAATGATGGAAAATACTGGAAGACAAGAACACAAAAGTTAATACTATGAAACTGACAGAAAGAGATGAAAGAAAGAGTGGGTGAGATACGGAAAAGAAAGATGAAGTAAGCGAAAGAAAGAGAGAGAGAGAGACATGGAGAGAAAAGGAAGGAGGAAGAGAAGTTAGTTGCGCAGGTGTCACTACGTCTGCTGTTATCGTTAGCGGAAATTAGAGAATGGCAGAGGATCAATCACTACACGTGACCGGAAGAAAAACGACGCAAGCAAAGAGGACGAACTTTCATGACTTGGGCGAGGGGAGAGGTGCTAATCGAATCATATGCGTCGTAACGCAGTTTGTTGTTGTTTTATCCTTCCTCTATGAAAAATGTGTACCTTCATAACAGCTCAGGGAAATCGCTCGCGATTTTCTTTTCGCAGTAATAAGCTATCCACACCTGAGCAAGTTCATTTGATCCAGCTGTTGATTTCATCGCGGAACTTGAAACTCCAGAACTCCATGAAGATTTATTTCCTTTGAGGTTTATAGGTAACCCTGAACCTTTTCTCTCAGAAAAATAAGAAAAATTTTATGAAAAAGAATTCTGTGTGACCTCTGAGTTCTTTATATCCAAATTGTAAACGCTCGCTTTTCGTGTGTTGGGATCAGAGTAGTTTGGTTCCGGAACGTTCCACAACGGTCAAGACAATGTAAAAGATAATGTTTTCCACACTAGGAAAGGAACCAATAATTTCTTGCATTACAGAGAAGTACGGTACTTACCTGCTGTGTGTATAGTTAATTGCAAATGTATTTGTTCGTCTTGTTAAGCTCGGTATTTCACGAGTGGATTCGATGCTTGCGTTCATTTATTCTCAGTTCCCTCACCTCCAGTCACATATGTTTATGAGTAGATGATTGTCTACCCCTCAACCTCTCTCTTCTGTTCCTATCCCATGCTAAATCGTTATTATAATGTAAAGGTACAAATGCCACTGTAAATAAGAATTGTATATTTATGTAGTAGTATATGCTGTTTGATGTGTCTCTCGCCGGTTGGTTGCTATGTTTTGGTCTGTGTCAGTATGTGTGTTATATACATCTTGTATCTGTTTGAATGTGTACTTTAAGTGTTTGTATTCTTAAAATATTTGTAACACGCATTGAGTCTACTGTGGAGAAATGCGCTATATAAATCTGTATTATTATTTCTTTACCTATAGTGGACTCCACTAACAGCAACACAAATGTTAATAGGTGGGTCAGCTGTTATCCTGTCTTTCTCTCGTTTTGTATACTTATTATGCTTCTAAATTAAGAAATTCGAATGTAGATAAGAGAATGTCTATACATATATATGCTCGACAATTCTTTACATTCTTTATTTTTATTTTAAGTCATCCAAAAGTAGTATTGTGTTTGCAAATCTTCTGTGGCCTGTGGGCCTTTAAAATTAATTAATTAACCAATCAATCTCTGCTGCCTCCAAGCTACGGTTTCTTCTTTTCATCCTTTTGTGTACCAGAGGCACCAGTTGTAGGGGAGAAAAATTGCCACGCGGCAAATGTGAACGCCCGCCAGCGGGGCGGTTCTTCCGCCCTCGCGATAAGGTTTCTTAGTGGACAACTGGTACACTCCTTCCCGTTTGTCACCCAGGTTTTCTTTTGTTTACCACGGCGTCGACCGCCTTCCATGTATCCTTTTCGGTAAGGGGGTCATGTCAAACGACATGACGAACCCCACCGGCCTCTTCCCCTTGACGGTAGCGAGCAGATGCTCCTAAGAAAAACCAATCAAGGAGGTGACTACGCTACGGACAAAGTAGTTCGTCTTTTGCTCCCTTGCTTCTCTAGAAGATCCAATGGAGTTTCCTGAAACACTTTGTTTCAAACACCTGGATTCGTCGTGCAGCATGATCGGGATAACGATATACTTGTAAAGCCTGACTTTGGTGCAGAAACTGATAGTTCTACTGTTCCAAATCTTGTTGAGGCTGGCCATCGCCGTTGTCGCTGCTATAATCACGAGACGAACGTCTGTCGCGCAGCTACTGGTTTGTTTGTTTGTTTGTTTGTTTGTTTGTTAAAGATCTTCGCGCCCAGGTATTTGAAAGACTGCACCTCCTTCAGCTATATTCCGTTCCTTTGGATCCCCACTCTTCTAGATTCGACGCTGTTGATCAGGACTTTGCTCTTGTTCCTGCTAATTTCCGCTCTGTGCTGGCAACGAGCTTGTTGGTAAGATTCTGGAACTGTTGCTGTCCGCCATAATATCGATGTCGCCAAAGCGGAGGTTACTGAGCAGCCTCTCTCCAATGGACAAAGGGCTGTGATTGCCCTGGAGAGTTTTACGAAAGATTTTCTCCAGTTAGATGTCAAACAGCGCTGGCGATAAAGGCCCTGTCGCATACCCACAGTCGTCGGAAAGAGCTTACCAGCCCGGCTGTTTGAGAGTTCCGTTCTCAGAGTCATCATACAGCACCTTGATGTTTCTCTAAGATCTTCCTCAACTTTGAATGTCCCCAACATATCTTATAGCCCCTCGTGCCATACTCTGTCGAAATCCTTCTTAAAGTCAATAAAATTATGGCTGAGATTCTTGCCATGCTGCAGGTGATCTTCGATTAGGGCTCAACTGTTGAAGATTATTTTATTCAGCAGTGCTCCTGCTGGCCCGAAATCCGATCTGCTAATAGCTCCTCCGCCGTAAGAGTAAGGCGGTTCTGGATCACTTTCAGACTTATCGTTCAATAGTTCTGTCACTGCTTCACGTTCTCTTCCTTCGAAAAGAGTATAATCAGTCAGCGAGTCCACTTTTATGGCTACTGCTTGGGTGCCCAAATCGTCCGGCACAGTGTGATAAGAGCCTTCAGTACCTCTTTCACGCCACCTTTGATCAACTCCGCCGGGACGATGTTCACCTCTAGGGACTTTCCTTCCTTCAGGCTTTGAATAGTCCGTTCGACCCCGGATGTTTGGGTTAGTCGTCAGCGAAAAGTTGTGAACATCGCTGTAGTATTCCTTTCACCCGTCAAGGACAGCCATGTCATCTGAGATCGGGTGACCCTCAGGACTCAGGGTTCCTCAGCTTTTTACTCTTGAGGATCCGTCGGCGGTGGCAAAGATCAAGAGCTTTTTTTTGGACGCCTGATTACCTCTTTGATGCGACAAGTGTGGGTTTAATATCACAGTCCATTAGGCTCAGGTCGGCAAATTTCCCTTTAACTTTTGCCTTGAAGACTTCTGCAACAATGCGGTCTCGCAGTTTTTTCCAGGTAAAAGCGAATTTGTGGGTTGAGCTTGTGACGCTTCACCTTTAACATCAACCTTAATGATGGTCTTATTGTGGGGCCTGGCAGTGATGTGGATGGAGATTAGGCTTCTTGAGATAGGAAAGCAGTTGAGGACTGCCACAGCCACCTATATGTGGGCCAGAGATCCTACACCCTGCTCGTGCCTGGGTTCCTCTTGCCCAAAGAACCAATGCCCTTGCCGGTGCTTCTGTCGAAGAAAGTCTTTCGTCCAAATACCATATAAACATCCCTTTAGCCTTTATTTCTTTAATGCAGGGGGACCAAGTGCATCTATTTGCGAACTCGTGACGCTACCTCCATTCAGATCAGGGCAGTCCGGTGGCACAACGGTTAGCGCCTGTCACCAATACAGTGAATATTGGCTGTCCTGGGTTCAGCTCTTGTCTCGGACACGCTCTTCTTTCTCTGCGTCTGTTTACATGGCTGGCTGCCTTGCCGTGATATAGCCTTAGTTACTGAGTATGCGTAAAACATCAGTTTCCCCCTTCCTCCCCCCCTTCATTCAGATCATAAGTCAAAGAAGGCTGGTGTCACTGCCGCTACTTTCATCGTGGAAAGCTTTTGCAAAAATGTGTTAAACATCCTGTTTTTCTGTCGGAGTTTTCGACCTTACCCTATGCCTTCCAGCAGTATCCACAAGGCAGTTGGGCCTTTTTTTCATTGACTAGGGCCAAAATCTCTCGAAAGATGAAGTCGCAGGAGATGTGTTCATCTTTAAAGCGGGCAGATCTCTTGATGCATAGCTGTGAGAGAGCATCACAGACCTGCTATTGTTCAATCTCGAATTGCTACACGGCACTCATCTCTCTAAGAAGTTAGCTCCTTCTCGTAAAGGACAGGCAAACTATTTATCAGGTTCGTTGTCGGAATAAACCAGACAAATCGCTCAACCAACCAAAAACAGCCATGCATAACCAACTACGGACGACGTTTTATAAACACTTGCCGCGAAGGAGACACATCTTTGGTAACCTAATAAACACCAGGTTTTAGAATTAAATACATAAAAGAATTATACTGAAAACAATCTCAGTTTTAAAATCCATATATAGTATTTAAATAATTATCACAGATCACTAAGAGTGCTTGAGAAAACAAAAATGAGCATGGCTAGTTTCTTGCTGGATTAAGTGGCATGACCGATTAGAAATGTAAGCTTATTCACAGATATTTTAAAAGACAACATGCAAACATTATTTTAAGGAGTTCATCCACTTTTACGCGACTTTATACTTTTATATCAGTCACAAACTCAAGAATAACCAAAGATGTTAACAAATACTAAGGCAATACATGAACTATAAAAAAATCGGTCACATTTCCTTACGGGTTTTAAAACAGAACCTCTATGTAAGTTTTATTCATATATCTTTGGGTTATGGTTAATATATATTCATATATATTTTTTCATCTCGTCTGACGACCGTATCCTAACTGTTCCTGTCACCAGAACAACAACATATGGTCACAGGACTTTTGGCTACTGTGCTGCAAAACAATGGAACTCTCTTCCTTTCCATATCCGCCACCTTCCTACAACTGAATCTTTCAAATCTGCACTGAAAACGCACCTCTTCCTTGAGCATTTCTCCTAACACAGTCCGCACAATGCTCGTCCGTCTTAACCCCGCCCCCTTCCCTCTTGCTACTTTACCCATCTTTCTCGCAGAATCACTATATTTTTCTGTTCCTGTTACTTGATGCCTTTTGTTTTCTGTTTCGTCAGTACTGTCGTTTTCTTTCGTCCCCTTTGTTCTGTGTCTACTTAGTCCATGTCTCTTCCTCGTTTGAAGCGCTAAGAGCATGCTCTCTATGAGTGTGAATATGCGCTATAAAAATCTTCACTATTATTATTATTATTATTATTATTATTATATCTTTACTTGAAGCGAAGAGACTGAAGCTTACTTAAGAGTCAAAAGTAAAACTGTACATGAAATACGATGAGCTTTCAATGGGTTAAATGCTAGTAAGTCGATCCCTTAGCAATCTTGCCGCAGTCCAGCCGAAGGTTGCAATATGCGGCTTACAAGCGTTTCAGACACTCTTCGCTGGCGATACTCTTACATGGCTGGAGCCGCATTATTGCGCCACTCTCAGTCAAGCAATATTGGTTTGGGGAGGGCTGAAGATGTAGCCTTATGGTTACTGGCTATTACTCGATCTTTAAAACCTCGGCAAACTCTCAAGTCAGGACCTCTGCACTTGAGACTTTAAACACTTTCTGCTGCATCACACTTCTCTCACTCTTCTATCTCTCTTTTCTCTCTCTCTCTCTCTTTCTCTTTGAACGTTTAGGTGCTATCTTTGTGAGTTTTTCCTCACTTTATTTCCTTTACGCTTTAACCAGTATTTTTTATACAGATCTTTTTCGTTCTCTAAACTTGACGAGTTTTTGGCACGGTGTAACGGGATGGGGACTGATGGTTAATTATCCAGATGTCACGGGATATAGGTTTTAAAAAAAACTGAAGGCCATATTTTCTCCATGTATATTATTTGTTCATGTTGTTTTTGAATGTGACTTGATATATTGCCACAGCAGTTGGGAAAATGACAGGAAAACGATACCCTAATCTCATACCCTTATCTTAAGGGGTCCACAGCAGCTTAAAAGAGCATTTACCCTTAGCGCCACCATCGAGGACGCCAAGCCAGTGGCGAGACTGTAAGGCCACCTAGCGCTGGCAGAAACCGCCAGGGAAAGGCGTTTGGAGAAGTGGCATGTTTGGCCGTTAATGGCAGACGCCACTGGCCCAGCGGCAGTAATCAGAAAGTTCTTCAGTGTAACCGGGCCCCTCGCCGCAAAACGGCGATCACGGACCGAAGGCCATGTTCTTGGGCGCGAGCTCTAAAAGCAGTCGGGGGGTGGGGGGGGGGGTGGGGGGTGGTGGAGCGCAGTATATAGGGAAAGGGTTGTCAGTGGAGGGTGTGTAGTGTAGAGTCACGGGTGTGCCGAATGGACGAAACCTTAATACGTTTGTTGTTATGATTTCAACATTTATCACGCCCTCTCTTGCATGCGAGCTCCACAACGAGGGCAACCAACAGCATTTCGCAAAACCTGTAAATTCAGAGACTCTTCCAGGTTTCCAAAATAGAAGAAACAGCTCTGTTTAGATGTGGCTGTGGATCCGCCGCTTTTTCTCCCTTGTGTTCTTTTTTATTACTATTGTCCCTTTCTTACCATTACTGGTGATGTCCTTTTCTTTCCCCCACGGCTGCTGTCCCTTTCTTGCCATCGCTGCTGTTCGTCTTTCTTGCAATCTTTGCTTTTGCTGTTTCTGCTGCCTAGATCACCTGTAATCATTTGTTATTGGATTAAGTCACCGCTGCATGTACGATCATAATTACTCAAGCAGCAAATTCCACTTATTTTTCTGATCCCATTTATTATTGTTATTACTGCTACTACTATTAACGTTTCTTCTTCTTCATCTTTCTCCTTCTCCTCCTCTCTGTGACGTTAGCGCTGGGTTTGTGGACGTTATTTTGATTTTATCACAGTCAGGAATCCTTAAAAGAGTCGCTCTTATCTTTGCTCTCACCCAAGTTTGTCAAAAAAATAAAAAAAAACAAAAAAGAACTCAAAGTGCTTTATCTTTTCGCTTTTTTGCTGCTTTTTGTTTCTTCGGTTTTTTTTGTTTGTTTGTTTGTTTGTTTTTTGTTTTTTTGTTTGTTTTGTTTTGTTGTAGGCATGTAAATGAAAACAGTACTGGAACCATTTAAAAACGGATTTTCAACCCAAATTTGTTTTTGTATTACTGTTTGATGATAAAAACTGTTCGCTGAAATCGCTTGAAAGCCGGTGTTCAATTGATAAAGAACATCGCGAGTGAAAATAAATCACAACAGTGCTGCAGTTACCTAACAATCGGAGAGAGGTCCTCTATCGTAGAAGTTAATGCCTGCGGCTGGTAAGCTGAAAAGAAATAAAAACTATTTAATGCTTTTAAAAGCAAGATTTATTGAAAGACGCAAATAAGATAAGTAAAAAATACAGATACAAAAATCATTACACTCTAATAAATTATTATACTATCACATCTTCACAAAAGAAATTGAAAGCTCTGTTTGCTGTACATCAAGTATAGAGGGGCACTAAGAGCATGCTCTCTATGAGTGTGAATATGCGCTATACAAATCTTCATTAATTATTATTATTATTACTTCAACGTCGTACATGCAGCGAGTTAAATTCTGAAGTAAAAAGTATGCGGAAAATCCAATAAAGCAAAGAAAATATAAAGTTTTGAAGCATCTATAAGATTAGAAGAATGCAATGGTATATTACATTCATGAAATTACAGAAAGAGAGAGAGCTGGGAATCAACCGTAAAATCAATCACTTAGCAGTCATTCCCCGAATTTAAAGAACTATAAATGGAATAAGATTCTTTCCATCATGCCATAGATTAGTGTATTTGTTAATAAGAACCAGAGAGAGAGAGAAAGAATTAAGAACGAAGATAACGCGAAGGGGTGCGAGGGGGGTGCTATGACGCACCTTATCAAGTACTTATCACTAGAAAGAGACACTACTGTTAGAAGGTTCGAATGTGTTGCGATTTACAAGACGGAACTTCATGCTCAGACCTAGGAAAGCTCCTGCCATTCTGACATTACTTATCGTCTCCAGGCACGCCCGACATAAAAATGGTGGAAGGCACAGAAAGTGCTGGCTGACGCCCTGCACACGCTTTACGTGCAGATAGATGGTGCTGTGAGAACATTTCCAGGGGTTTTTATTTTTTCTTTAGAGCAGCAACAAAAGAGGGAAACGGAAGGCGTATTTTTTCCAGGAACTGGTAAATCTTTGTTATAAGCGAAAGTTAGAAGGAAGAGAAAATGAAGAGATTTTCTTCAGGAATTGCCGAATCTCTGTTCGTGACAAAGAAATGTTCTTCGACAGGAATAACGTTGCCCGAATTTTTTTTTGCTGCACACATTGAGGCTCGTGACTCTGACAGAAAATGTGTCCCTCTCCCTGTTTGCATCGATCTCGACATTAATATTAGAGGGAGATAATCATCTGTAATTCTTTGTGTGCGAGCACAGCTGTTTCAACAAAATTAGTCATTTATTTACTTATTTATGTAGTTGCTTCAGGTGACACGAAATCCAACAGTGATGACTGTTTTAAGCCAGGGGCAGATAATAATATTACCTCAGAAGCAGTTGGTCTCCCTTGAGGACCATCAGTCGAGAGCAGCTGTCTCGATCGCTTACGGCCGTGTCTCAAGGCTACGCTCCATGACGACAGATTGTTGTCATGGTGATAGCTATCCTATCTTCCACCGGAAACTTGTCATTATTGCTTAATTTATTTACATTTTATTATTTTTAGACACCAGTATTTGACAGATTTCCGCGAAAAACACCAAAGCGTCAAGGACGATAACAGCGCCACTGACACCCCTTCTACCACCACCTCCGCCTCCAACGTGATGGACAGGGAGAGCAGCACAGAAGAGGAGAAAACTTCGTTACTGCTGGAGGCAAACTTTCCTTTCCACACAAAAGAAAACGTTGAACAAACCAATGCCAAAGCTGCAGAAACCCCTCCTGTGCGTGGGAACCCATGCAGCGGCAATCTTGCGGGACTGCCAGAGAGGTGAAAACAAAGAAAACAAACAAAAAAAATTTCCTTCTTCACTCACTTCAAACACACGAACACCTGTTTTTGAGACAGCTTGTAATGTGAGAGCTTAAGAGATGGAAAAATAAAGCATACTAGAAAATTAGGCGCGAAAAAGAGAAAAAGAAAAATAGTGAGTTTTGAGAGGGAGAGACAAAAGGAAGAAATTAATCATAAACTCAAAATACGCTCAAAATAGATTTATTTCCTCCATTTTCCTCTTTCCATGTTATTTTGTCTGCATTACACAGTTCAGTGTACAGCTCACTCCACATCTAATTACGCAGTTACACATACGGTTTCGTGCCCAGCTCATTGCGCATCGGATTGCGCAGCTCAGCGTACAGCTCAATGCGCAGCTCAAAGCATGTTAGCGCTACTCTATAGCTAGCTTTTAGAAACTTACAGGCTTAGTTTTTTATTTTTTTTAAACTGTAATAATTATAAATGTATTGTTTCAAAACATGTCTTTGGCGATAAAGCCAGCTTTGTTCAGGCTTAACACAATTTCACCTGTAAATTAGGTAAATTTTTTCATCTTTACGAACGAAATTTATCAGGTACACTTTTATCTGTTAACGACAGAGCATGCGCATAGTTCCCTAATCACCATTCTGTAAAAGTATGTTGGGTGGTTGGTTGGGAAATGACTCCATCTTAATGTGAGTCAACACTATAAGAAAGAGGGTAATAAATCCCGAGGACCCAAAGAAAATCCATAACTCCCAGGTCTCGAAACATATAATGCACATTAGCGCGTGCTCTAGAATGGAGTTTTAACCAAAGATCTCATGATACAAGCCGTTAACGGCAGATCGTCAGACAGTATTATGTCATGATGTGGTGGTGTTTTCAAGTTAAAATGTAGTAGTGGTGATACACTATACAAGAAGAACAGCATATGGTCACAGGAGCTTTAGCTACTGTGCATCAAAACAATGGAACTCTCTCCCTTTCCATATCCGCCACCTTCCTACAACTGAATCCTTCAAATCTGCACTGAAAACGCACCTCTTCCTTGAGCATTACTCCTAACACAGTCCACACAATGCTCGTTCTTCTTACCCTCCTTCCTCCCGCTCTTGCTACTTGTCTACCCATCTTTTTCTGCAGAATCGCTATATTTTCTCTGTTCCTGTTACTTAGTGCCTTTATGAGTTTTCTATCTTTGTTTTATGTTTGTCGTCAGTACTGTCGTTTATTCTTCCGTCCCTCGTATTCTATCCATGTAGTCCATGTCTCTTCCTTGTTTTAAGCGCTAAGAGCATGCTCTCTATGAGTGTGAATATGTGCTATAAAAATCTTCATTATTATTGTTATTATTATTATTTTATATTTTAACTTAATTTATATGTACCTACTCCTCCTTCTTCTCTTTTTTTCACCGGCGTGGCATAAAAGTCAAACAACTAACCATCTTCTTCTACTTATCATCGTCAGCAGCATCATAACCATTTCTTACTCTTTATAAAACGGACGGAGGAGAAAAGCTCTTTATTTACATCCAATTTTTTTTACAGCTCATGTAATGTTACATTTTTCGTTGTCTGATATTTTTTAGCACTATTTCTAACGCTCTTTTCTCCTCATTTCTTTCGGACGCACGCGCGCGCACACACACACACAGGTCGTAAACAGACGATTTCACTCCAATGAGTGTCAACAGATGAACACACGAACAGTCGACAAATAAGCACACACACACAAAAAACATACAGACAATCATTAGGACATTTTTGTGTACGCTCATACATCCAGCATGCATGCATACATTTACGCACACACACACACACGCGCGCGCGCGCACGCACACACAATGTGCATGTAGATAGCTTTATTTGATGTTGATATGGACCACATGTCCTATAAAAAAATGAATGAAAAATTATTATTCACACACACACACACACGCACGCACACACACACACACACACACACACATGCAGATAATCTAATAAACACTCCCACACATGCGAACGATATTAGACGAGCATGAGTACAAGCAAGCAGACTATCTCTTGCTTGCTCTGTGTGTGTGTGTGTGTGTGTGTGCGTGCGTGTGCAGCGTGGCTTCTGCCAATTCGACTAATGAGCCTGTAGCGATGATGATGATTAATACGGCAGCACACTCACTCTTCTTTCCTCCTTGCCATCGACGTCTTATTTTCTCATTTTTACGACTCTACATTCCTTCCATTTAGACGGATCTGTCCAATGGACACAGAATCTTTGCAACTGCGGGTAGTTTCCTTTTAAGAGATGAGCATTTCTGTCATTGCGACCGGATGTTTTTTTGTGATGAACGCTGCTTGTGGTGCATGATTGGCTTTGAGTGCGCTCCCTTGGGTTGGCGCATGCGCACATCTACGCTGGCATAAGGGCGCACTCCCCATGGACGCGCGAGCTGTCTGTGTACAGGAGATTAAAGCTCGACGATATTCTTTTCATCTGGATGCTGTTAGTTTGTCGCTATTGAGACTGGTTTTCAGCTGGACAACAAAAAAAAACATCTTCATTTCTATCGTAATTTTTTTTTTCGCTCTTTTTACACTTTTCGCACCACAGAGCTATGCAAACATTAGCTGAAAACGCGCGCGCGCAAACACACACACACACACACACACATGCTCGCGCTCGCGATGACGTGAACAAATGTTGACAACTAAAACGTCATACGATTAATAAAATTAACGTTTCTTGAGTATTGAGATCGCATATACATCTGTAACGATGTGCACGTGTGCAAGTATGCAAGCATAGAAGTGAAAATTGGATTTCTTTCTATCTGCTTATATGTGTTTGCTTTTGGATCGGTGCTCTCATGGGTGTACTGTGCGATAAAGAATAAATCAGCCATTTCAGGCGATCCTAACGTCAATCTGCCTTTAGAGCTTTTATACCTCCATGGGCTAGAGAATGGTAAACCGGAAAGAGGCCTTTGGTCAGATCCCGATGCATGAAAGATGACAGCAGTTAAGGAGGGGGTGTGTGAAATATAAGTACACAAAAATATCCCAGAAAAAAGATGATGGAAAATTCTGTTCGGAAGTTTCTTATCACATGGAACATCAATAGAAACGAAGACTGCAGCTTGCATCGAATGTCCAAGCTACAGACACGAAAAAGGTATGAAGGAGGTAGAAAGTGTGAGCCTCACATTACGTTAGACCGCTGATAGCAATTTCACCGCCTGATCGTCACAACATGTTCTCACGCCATTATTTTTAACTACGCCTACCTTCTTCTCCTTCCCAACTGTTGTCATGGAGACTACTTTAGATGCCTTCGGATCGTCGTAAACGGTTTTTATCAACGATGTCATAGATGTTAAGTGAAAAGTGCATTCCCGACAAGAACAAAAAAAATAATCAAAAACACACAGCAGAGAAAAAGTCAGCCATATTCTATGTTTTTAAATTGTAAACGTCTTTAGAAAGATTTTAAAATAACATTAAAGCATTTCCTGTGGTTAAGTGCAAAGTCTTAAAATACTTTACACACGAGGCAGGAAGTTATTACAGTGAATATAAATTAACTCATCATCCGCACCAGAGCATGGAGCTAATTGCAGCTCACGTTTTCTAGCAACGTCTTCGCCATGCTACTTGCAGTGATCGTCCGTTATTACCGGACCGCAGCACGTCTTCCCATCGTTCTTTGAGTTCCACCATTGTGACAGTTTTGTAGAATCTGTGGATACTGTTCCGAGCAATGAGCTAGCTTGTTGGCGGGATATTACATTTTGTAAATGATTATGAGTATGATTTCCGGAAAGAACAGGACATTAAAAACACAAAATGTAGGAAATTAATGAAGAGAAATTAGACGAACAAGACCACCACTCTTTGATGTTTCTTTCGAAACATGCAGTCCATCATCATCATCATCATCATCATCATCATCATCATCATCATCATCATCATCATCATCATCATTTCTTTTTTAAGGCAGTCGATTGGAAGTGAGGTATTACATTTTCATGGGGACAGCCTATTGGGCACCCACCTTCACTCCTTTGGTGCTTTTACCTTCCAAGCGGAGTCAGGTGTGTAATTAACGGCAGGTCATCTAGACTGAATACATTGGGCCAATCAGTTAACGTCTCGAGCCTAAAAGCAGGGCGCTAATCATTCGGGTATGTGTTTTAATGTTACTTTCCATAAACCATAAGGATAAGAACATAGAAGGACATAAATTTTAGAATACAAAAAGACAGACCAAAAGAAAACAAGAAGATCGAAAAAAGACAACAGACGAACAAGGACAACGAAGACAAAAAGTAGACGATAGAAGACATAAAGATAGCAAACAGAAAATATAAAACAATAAGAAAAAAGATTTTAGATATTGTCGAACATGAAGATAGGTATGCCCGCGGCGTGTGTTTGGAAGTCTCCATGGTAACAAGTGTCCAAGAGGTGTATTAGACACGTGCATGCACCATAAGGACAACAAATCATTTTACTTTCGTTTCGTCTTCCTTTGTAGGAGCCTGCATCATGCATTATGTCTCTCGTGCACAGGGAAGAAGAAAATGATAATACCCTATTACCGAGAGTTTTTGCAAAACAGAAAATACGGCTGGAAATGACATCAATTTTGGTACAGGAAAATCTCATGGTGGTTTAAGTTAGTCTTCCCTCTACAGTCTGGAGTACAAACCAAACGCCGACATAATCCTGTGGTCTATAAGCGTTACATCAAACGGACACAAAGATCAAAAGAGGATGTAATTATATTTAAAGCAAGATGAATGTGTGTGAGAGAGAGAAAGAGAGATTGTCTGTGCATGTTAAAAAATATTGTTAAAAGTATTGTAATTAAGTAGTGTTGCTCTTTCTTCAGTTTTTATTTACCAAAGAAACGCAGAACCCTTCTTTTGTTACAGACCTATCAAACAGTCGCTATCGGTTTTAATTAAGGAGTGGTAAAATTGGTAGAAGCTGTAGAAACAGTGCAACTTCAAACCAGAACAAAGACTTCCTCAATGCTTATTAACATTATTCGCTTAAGACTTTTTTACCTCACAAGTTTGGAAGAATACTATAGAGCGACAGACGAAATCAAGTTTGAGTTAACTGACACATCTCGTCCTCTAAGGACAATATCTTGCAACTGAAAGATTTGCAATTTCCGGGGATGTACAACAAGTAGGAAGGAAATATGTCCACATGACAATGTATTTCAGGGGAAAAAAATACCCAACTCGTTTTTCTGGTTAACTTCTTTGTTTATTTATTGTTTTGGTCTCTCGCGTGTTGGTTTGGCCTTGTTTTCGATATTTGTGTTTGTTTTGGGAAGAAATGTTTGTGCAGTTGGCCGCCTCCAGGAAAACTGTCGTCTGGCACGAAATATTTTGCCACGGAACCCTGCTCGACGGAAGGAGCTGCCAGCGTCTCACTGGCGTTGATTATCTGTGAGATCGAAGTGGCGGATGGTAAAAGCAGATGTTAAGAGGACACGACTTCATGGCCAACTGTGCGAGGGCTTGGAACAGGAAGACGGCACATGGTGAGGCGCTGATAATGAAGCGGCAAAAAGATAAGAGCATGCAGGATCGATCCGCGATGCTAACATGTCTCGCATTGCGAAAACAGTTTAACCCTTAACACGCAAAGCTTCTTACAAATACCATTTCTTAGCTTTTCCCACGAGATGTAAAAAAAAAGAGATTCTAGTTCTTAAAAGAGTGACAGTTCATCGGGGGTTAAAAATAAAATTGCCTGTCAAAGGGAGGGACACGATCTCTTTTATTTTCGCGAAGCATTGAGCCTGTTTCTTTGCAGCTTTTGTTCTTCTTTTGTGTTCGTGCAATTTCGCAGATGGAATCGAGGTCGCGGAAGATTACTCTGGTTTCGCGAGAACTATACAACAGAATTAGAAGATACAATTTTGAGGTTCTAAGAAAAACATTCTTGGCTAATCCAAGGAAGTAATCACAGAAACTGTGATATAGATTTAAATAAATTGTAAAAAATGACGATTTTTAGCGCTAGGGGGTTTCCGATTCTTTCTGGATTCTGAAAAATACTGCTATATTTATTTGTATTATTTATTTATTGTTGATTAGCTTGTTTACTACTTATCTGTAAGTTTTGTGACTAGTTGCCATTGAGGACAAGCCCTAAATAAACTACGATCACGCCTAATTTTTTAGAATAGGCGATAAGGTATGAAGAATTCTCGAAACTAAATAGCACAGGATGGTTTTGCATGTCCCGGCAAACAAAATGAAAAGAAACTTTTGGAATTCAAACAGCAGCAGCAGCAGTTATTACCTGACTTTTATGTTACAGGTGTCAAAATGTTTTCCTGCTCACTGTAATGCTACGGTTATGTCTCTATTTTTGTATTGACAGAAAAACTAGATATATGCTTATTATTTAAGGTTCTAAAACATTTAATTATAATTTACAGGTTAGTGTTTTAGTAGCCTTGGAGAGAAAAAAGTTAACTGCTTTAGCGGCAGTCAAAAAGTGACCTAACCCCATATTTCTCAAGAACACTTTTACTTGTCTTTGCGCCTTGGCAGACGACGTACACTGGTTACTCCCCCTTGGACGATTATTCACAAACGACCTCCGAATTTGGAACAAATCCGGAGGGATTCCATATGACGTTTATCACCTAAAACCACCAACGTCTGGGCATCTCTGGCGAACGCAGCCAATTTGGATGACGAAAACCGGGAGGAGGAGAAAATAACTAGACACGTTTTGTGTGCCTTTGCTTTCCTGCCAAGAAAAGGGAGATCACTTTGAATTTTTTTGCTCCATCAATTGTCGTCCCTCGGGGTGCATGGACGAAAAGGCCAATATTTTGTCGGCTGGCAAAAGCCAATCTAAACTCTCTCCCAAGGGTACTACGTGAAACCCAGCGTCTTTTGTTGCTCCCCCTGTCAGGTCAAGGGTCAGGGGATGAGCAGCCCCTGTGTGTGAGAAAGAATGCTAGAGGTCAAGTCCTTGGTTGAAGCTTTAGAAATATTTCTGTCAACAAAATTTGAGCAAATTTGTTTGATCATCCGTTTGCCATCGAAGATCCTTTCGCAACTTCATCTTATCTTATAGGATAGCGGCTTCGATTTCTCGTAGGTTTCATTAATCCTAAGAGATAGCACCTGGTAGAAAAAAAGCCTAACAGTTTCAGGGAAAATTGCAATTTTAACAAAGTTAACTGTAATTGTTGAAAATGTTTAAGACGCATTTATGCCATACAAATAACACTGGTTAACACTGACATTATTACTGACTGAAAGGTATTAATCTGTAGTATCTTGGTGTAATAAACACGAATATGACCATGAAAGTTTTTTATTGGCTCTCGTTTTGAAAATATTTGATATAGTTCATTTTCTAAGTTTCACCCTGTAAATTTATTCAGTAGGACTGTAACAACATCCTAAATAAGGCATACATTATTCAGAGTTTATTACATCATTTTTTAATGCAATGCAGTACTACTGCCAGGCGGCTTCTGAAGTAAGCTGACGTCAGCAGTGTACTATATATAGCCCAGTCAGAAAGGTTGAGCAGTTAAAATATTTCAGACTTCGTGGGGTACAGTTTAAGCTACTATTACATAAAACTTTTAATATTTTATCCATTTAGTTACATAACAGAAAACTACTGCATTGAAAGTGCGTTAATGCCGTGGACAGTTTTTGCTATATTTGTAGAAAAGTGACATTTGCCAACCAGAAGAAAAGCATCAGAATAGTCAGCATGCAGTGATCCAGATTTTCACTGTGATGCATCATCAGCCCTACACAGGATAACACAGGAAGATCTAAATAACCTGGTTCGTGATTTGGACTTATCCAAAAACAAGGCATAATTGCTAGATTCAAGACTCCAACAATGGAATTTTCTAAAAGACGATGTCATAGTTACTTCATATCAAAAGGGCCACCAGGGGCTGGAGCCTTTCTTCAGAAAGGAAGGTAATCTGTTATTCTGCTCCGGTACTGAGGGCCTCATGAATGTCTTAGAAATCACTCATTACCCACACGAATGAAGACAAAACATCAAAACTGAATCTCAAGGCTGTGCTTTTGCACAATGAAAACCGTCTTCCATCTATTCCAGTAGCGCATGATGTCCACATGAAAGAGACAAACAATAATTTAAAGCAGCTATTGAACTCCATTGAATATATAACAGCTGGTACCTCTGTGGTGATTTTAAGGTAGTTGCCCTTTTATAGGAACTGCAGCAGGGATATACAAAATATATGTTTCTTATATGAGTTGGATAGCCAAGCAAGTGAACTGCACTACTTGCGGCAGGTATGGACTCGCAGACAAAATGTAGCAGTTGAAGAGAAGAATATCCAGCACACAAAATCCTGCTACCACCCTTCACATTAAACTAGTCTTAATGAAGAACTTCGAAAGCCATGGACTGGATTTCGCCAGCTTTCCGATACCTCCATGGAAAATTCCCTCGACTCAGCGAGGCAAAGACTAAAGAGGGAGTGATGTGGGTCCTCAGATTCGAGAGCTCTTCAAAGATGACTGGTTCAACAACTTGCTGCAGGGTGATGCCAAACAAGTATGGAATGCTTTTCGCCTAGTGTCTGCAACTTTCTCGGAAATGTTAGGGCAGAAAACTACAAGGAACTAATAGAAGACATGCTGGTGCAGTATCAGAAACTTAGCTGCGATATGTGTCTAAAGATCCACTTCCTTCATTCCCATCTGGATTTCTTTCCTGACAGCTGTGGTATGGTTGGTGATTAACATGGTGAACGTTTTCATCAAGATATTGCAAAAATGGAAGAAAAGATACCAGGGAAAATTATTCACTACCATGCTGGCTGACTACTGCTGGACACTTCCCAGAGATGCTCCCGAACAGATGTACAAGGGACAGGCAACGACATCTAAGACATAGTCAATGACTTGATATTTTACAGGTATTAACCAGAGGTCATTACTATTAGCACGCATTTCGTGATGTACACAATAATTATTGCAGATTACAAAAAAAAAACTAAAGCTAATTTTACTGATTATCGTTTTGAGCTCATAACAATTGATAAGAAATGACTAATCTATTTCAGTAACATGACTTTTGTAAAAAATTTTGACCAGTTAATATGATTTTGGTACTAGAAGCAAAGAATAATATCAGTCTGTTTATTTATCAAGCCAGGTACATTCCTACACTTGAACTTTGATGCCAGGCAGGCACAGTTTCCTAAAACTATCTCAGTTTTGCTCTGCAAGCATGTTTTGAGGAAATCTATGTATTTTTTATATTTGTTAAGTCTGTGAAATTGCGCGTTTTGCTTTTCTTACACTAGTGGCACGATCTTTGCCGACTAACATCATGATATCTCGTTGTTCATATTATCCTTAAATATGGAAAATAACAACAAAAAGTATTAAAAACAAGTACTTTCAACAGTACTTGCAATAGTAGAAGTAATAGGATTAAGGTCACAGTCATTTCTTTGTAGCCTCCTCAGAGTCGTTTTAAGAAAGCTAAGTACTTCAGTTTTATTTGCACAATCTTGCAAAATGCATCAGTGTTATGTAGACACTTGCACAATACTTCATCTTTATTTACAAATACAGTTGCAAAATGAGTTCTATTAACTGCGCCTGTGAAAACGACTTTTAGGTGTACCCACATTAAACACATTTCTGCCTTATGAAATGCTGTCTCCAGGTTAAATTGTTGACAGTCTAGAGAAGGAATATTATTACTTTTAAGAGAACAACAATATGTATATGCACTGTATATAAAATAATCGTAGGTACTACTGAATGTTAAACGTTAACTGGGTTAGAATTAGTTAGTCATTTCCCCCTTCTTTGGTACTGGTTGGTCGGAGATGGAAGGCACATGGATACACGACGAGGCCTCTGACATGTCCCGCTACTCACGCCAGTGTGGGACGATAGTAAGCTGGTCCTGTACAGGACGATCAGTCTTCTTCTTCACGTTTGTAAGCTTGTTCTTCCTCTGGTCACAGCCATGGTACCGTGAAGAACAGTCTTTGATAGAGTGTCGTGCTCGGTTACATGGCCAAAGCAGACCAGTTTACGCCGTTTGACTCTTGCACATACGAGTTCCTGGTGTCTTAATTATGAGTGTGGCAGCCATAAAGTCTAGAAAGTCATTGGTCTTATGGTCCATGTACGAGATTCGGAGCAGTTTTCTTAGGGACTTGCTTTAGAAATCCTTGATTTTCCACTCTGCGTCAGTGAATAGAGTTCACGTTTCAAGCCAGTAAGGCCGGATAGGCAAAAAGAGGGACTTTGTAGTAAATCTGATGTTACGGGAGCACCACACCTTGTTTAACCTAGCCCTTGCAGTTGTTGCGATCCTGTTGTGAAGCTGCCATCTTTGGAGGTGGTGGCCTCAATGTAGCTAAATCTGATTACCTCTTCAAGCTGTATTCCGTTCCTGGAGATGCTCTGCCATTGCAAATAACCACGACTTTACTCTTGTCTAAAGTGGTTAAAACACTGGCGCTCGATACCCGTCCGTGGCAGCTAACAATCTGTAGTCAACCCAGCTATCAGAAATGGGTACCGTACTCCAAGGAGGGTTGCAGAAAGTTCAAGAAGAAAGAGAAATGTAGAATGAGAGAGGACAGAGAAAGACGGTAGACACTCTCCTCACAAAAATCCGATCCCGAGGAAAATGTGGTCTCTAACACCTCACTCACCAAAACGACTTTTAAAAAAGGTAAGCCAGATCATAACTATGGGGTCATGTCCCCTTGATCTGTGAGCATAGAGATCTCACCGTTATCCATACAAAGGGCGCGTCACTCGCTATACAAGTTATGTCCCCTGACACATAGCGTATCCTAGAGTCCCCATGTTCTCCCATGTTGCAGATGAATAATTCACGGCGTGTCTCATCGTGGCACGCCTAAATATCTTCGTAGGCATAGAAAGAGTAAGTTTCGATAACAAGGCGGCGTTCAATAATTCAGTTTCCTGGTGATTATTTTATCATCGCTTTTGTCGGTCATCTATGCATGAAGGACTTCTATCGCCACAAGAAATGTGATCCATGCTGTTCATCGTCATTTAGGTAGCTTCACTCCGAGCGCCATGATAATAAAAGTTTCGTTTAGTAAGTGAATAAGGTATTCAAAAATATTCATACTATAAACTTCCATAGTTTCCTAAGGTAAGGTAAGCTAAGAGCGGTGAGAAGAGAAAGAAACTGCAGGAGTAGCTTTGAGTTACAACATTTAAGAACGTTTACCTGTCCAACATAGCAAAGTATATCTTCCCGAGTCTAATGGAAACTGAAATCTGACGCAAAAACACCAGAGACATACAATTTTCAGGATCAAAGTAAAGAAAACATATGATCTTATTTTCTGAGAGAGCAATGGGCCTGTCACCTCCAACAAAAACAAAAGGGAAACCACAAAAATTCAAAACGAATTCCGTGTTAGAGAATTTGAGATGGAAATTTTCCTTAATACAAACGCCAACTGTGCCAGAATTCAATCGAATTTTCTTGGTAGCCCACCATCGTAACCTGCTTACAAAAAGTACACTTTTGCTCCTATCTGTGTCTCCTCCCTTTCCTACCCCTAATCCACGTTTCGTTTTTTACTGTCTTCCAGTTGCTGCATATAATAGTACTGCTGTCCTTTTCATAAGCTAGCTCGCTGAACCACTTACAATTGTTCCAGCCTTCCCCCGTCTGATACACTTTGTGGTCTTCAATGCATAATTTCTCTGGGGGATGCATGAGACGTATACTGTGATCTCCGGTGATAAAATTAAATTACGTTATTGAGAGAATGTAGGGTGGGGGTGGGAAAGAGTGGGGTCACAAAACTCTGTCAAGCGCAGGTCCTCATATAGCTTTTATTTTAGTCGCTGTTGTAGACAGGCGGGCGAGGACGACAACGGGCATGGAGATAGCTTTCCTGATACTCAACAATAGAAAGGGAAACATAGAGTGTGTGTGTGTGTGTGTGTGTGTGTGTGTGTGTGTGTGTGTGTGTGTGTGTGTGTGTGTGTGTGTGTGTGTGTCACATAAACATTGGTTCTACGTCCACCACTGTTGGCGGAGGCAAGGCCGAGTCCGCGTCCCTGGAGAAAGCCGACCACTGATGAATCATTACCACACAATACTCGCGTATTATTGCTAACATAATCTGGCCTCCGGGAACTACGTTCCTTGCACCGGAAATTAATAATTCCATCAAAACATCTTATTTTGACGATGATTTTTATCATGGTCAGAGCCAATTTTGAATAAAGCCGTAACCGATTCGTTTGTTAATGAGCCTTCCATATGGTAGATTGGTACTGACTAGGTTTGATCAACCTCGTTGTCCTTTGCGCTTTGTAGGTACGTCCACTAAAGAAGGCTGAAACGTACTTGACGACACTCTAATGATTTTGCCAGATGATACGAAAATATCATTTAGCCACCCGTGGTGCTTCATCAATGGGAGTAATAATGTCGGTTCTCGTTTCGTCTCCTCTTTCATTTTCACCGTTTGACTGTCAGGTAAGCGCGAACAATGAAAGATAATAATTTAAAAATTGGAGAAGGAAGGTGGTTGCGTGCATATGTGTGTGTATGTGTGTGTTTGTGTGTGTGTGTGTGCACGCGCTTGCTTGCCTATACACATGCTAAGGTATCTGTTTCACGTTATCGCGCCAGTTCGACGGAGCTTCCGTGATGGAGCGACTAGCCTGTGCGGTGTGGAGGCTGTCAGGAGGGGATTACTGGGAGGGTAATTTACCCTGTCCTTGGCGCGGCCTTGCCCAGCTGCTTTTCCTTGCAGCTCTGATCTTAGAAGCCAAACAGAGATGCTTCGCTAGTCTCCGTTAACTTAATATTTGTGTGGTCGCCGCGACCCAATGATTTGTGTCTGCATGCGGCTGACACCTGCCCGTCTCACGTGCTTTACACAAGAAAGCGTTATGTCGGATGCAAGACATTCCCATGAGACGTGGAATTGTCAGCATGAAATCTCTCTATATAATTTGCCTTTCGCAATTTTCGATGACAATGAGAAAGAAAAAAAGAAAAAAGTTAAGAAAGGGAGAAAAAAGCAAGAAAAAAGGAAAAGAGCGAAGAGAAAGAAAGAAAGAAAGAAAGAAAGAAAGAGAAGGCACACAGAGAAAGAAAGAAAGAAAGAAAGAAAGAAAAAAAGAAAGAAAGAAAGAAAAAACAAACAAACAAAAAACAAACAAAGAAAGAAAATGCACATAGAGAATTAAAGAAAGGGAAGGCACACAAAGAAAGAAAGAAACAAAGAAAGAGAAGGCACACAGAGAAGAAAGAGAAGGCAAACAGAGAAAGAAAGAAAGAAAGAAAGAAAGAAAGAAAGAAAGAAAGAAAGAAAGAAAGAAAGAAAAGGCACATGGGAGGGAGGTTTGATAATTCCATTTCTGTAAAAAGAAGCAAAATCGCATCCTTGTATTTGGTAACCTGTCTGTAATAGCATGAGCTACCTACTCATTCGGGGAATGGTAAAGAATTAAAAGCAAACTTTCTGTTGTGCGTTGTGTTCCATGTTGCATGTTGCGTGTTGCGCGTTGTGTGCATGTTTCCGAGATTTCGAGCCTGATACTGTGCGGCCATCTTGGGAATTTCTCGCCGGCAAGCTCTCTACGTTGGAGTAACGTTGCTGTCAAAAGCTCTTACATCTACCGTAATGGTCCACTAGGTCAGCAGCAGATTGCGCCCCTTCTCCACCCTCCCACTGGGGTTCTTAACGGCAGCTTCTGATAATGATGTCAGTGTAAGCCTGGACTTTCTCTGGGACGATTGGGAGAGACAGTGGTCTGACACGCTGATGGTCTGTAGCCAGGAGACCATGGAGTAATCTTAGGGCTAAGACGAGGGTCGTTGTCGCTAGGTTTTACAGACAACGTACTTTTAGTGGAGCTCGTTAAACCTTTAGATTAAAGTCTTGCCTAGAAAGGAAGAAGAATTGCTGTAAACATTCTTCCTATGTCAATGGTTGTCATTAAGACTGTTGACGAGATCAATGGTAGAAGAATTCAGAAGATATGACGTTTCTTTCTCTGAAATCCCACTCGTGGGAGTGGTTTGTCCAGAAATGTTGGTGACGGTGACCCGTACAGAGAATCTGCAGCTTTGTTCTGGGTTCGTCTTTTTGTCAGAGACAGGCAATAAAGCTGTCTCGCTCAGATCCTCGTTTCATCCAAAGTCTGACTGGATCAAGATGTGAACTACAGCCACTTACCGATAGGATTACCCTGGCTAGTGTTACCTGACTCGCTCAGGTTCTGGTCTGTAGTCAGGACAGAAGTGAACTTTTGGAGACGACTGGATTTTTACTTCTTAGAAAAATGCGGAGAAAAATTCTAGAACTTAGGCCGAGATAAGCCTCCATTCAGTGATGGACTCTCTTTATTGGGATTACTCACACAAACACATCGTTAACCATCTTTTTGTTCAATCTCGTGACGATGAGGTTTTAACCCTAATGAGCGCTTTTGACGGGAATATTAGGCAGCGCTACCAGTTAAGGACAACGATCCTCTCTTGCTATCTTATAGCCTTTATTCATCTTCCTTAACTACCATAAATAAACGTTTAATTGCCTACGGAAACGGAGCAGATTAGGGCAACTTTAGTGTTCCCCAGAGCAATTATTTATATGGCATAAATAACAAGATAATAAATATCTTTGACTATTTATTTAAGTTAAATCCAATCTACAATATATTGCCAAATTTATATAAAAACAAACTCGTCCGTTTCTAGATTTTGCTAAGCATTCAACTGTATGATACTGCTCTATAAAGCATTTTTAATATTTATATATTATATATTTTGCTTGGTGGATTGTAAAGAGTAGAAACGGAAAAGAACTCCCTTATATTCAGCATCTTTAGTATGCATTTTAAAACGCTTAAATTTTTTAAACGTATTAATACTTTTTTCAAAGGATTGGAGAAATTTGCAGTTCAGGTCAAACAATGAGAACAATTTCGCAACCCCCTAAAATTGTAATACAAATGTTTCTAAAATACCATTGACATCCTTGATATAACCCTCACCGGTGGGAAAGACCTTTAATGAAGAAATGAATTCGTTAATTTATTCACTCTTCCATTCATCGAACAAAATATTACCGAAGAAGGTCGAGTAGCAAGAGATGATAAGAATAAGTAGATTATCAAGTGACTAGCACCATCTGTTTACATTATTGCACCTGCTCCCTTACCAGCCCTACGGTCACAACAAACAATTATTAATTAAACACAGAGCCGGTGTACGCCCTTGCAAGGTGTAATACATCATGGCTCTTGTCAGTCTGCAAATTGCTCTTTGATGCAGGGCCTGGACTCCATCCTAGGTCAGTGTTCTTAGACTTCAATGGACTGGGTGGTCAGTGTTTTCGTAGGATCTCTGCTCGAGATTAAACTGGATTCACAAGACGAAGGTCTTCATTTTGCAAAATCATGAGATATTAATAAAACCGTTTTTTTACTCTGACCTGGAAGGAAAAATTACTGGAAGGATCGGCTGGATGGATGTGATTATCTTGCCAGAGATTTGATCTTGGTTCAGAACATTTCTGATGAATGTATTGTATCGCTACGATGTTTTTTGTTGCAGTTTCGGAAGCTACCCCTAGTCCCCTTTCAACAACTTTTCTTTATTTCACGTTTCTCTGTCTCTCGTCCGATCGACTGTTTGATCTCTAACGTTTTAATGAAATAGTTGCAGTTCTTATCAGATCTGTCGGGAAGATTTTGTGTGGTAGGTTCAGCACTTGCTTTCAATAATCGTAGGTTTTTTTCCCGGGATTAACTTTTCTGACTCAGAGTAACTAACAACCACTCTCTTCCTGCATTCCTGTCTCTCTCTCTCTTCTCTTTTACTTTGTTTTTTATCTGTCTCAGTGTGTGTGTGTGTGTGTGTGTGTGTAAATGTATGTGTGTGTATGGGTGTTTTAGTTTGTGTGTAAATACGGGTGTTCGCGGGTGTGCAATTGTATGCATGTATACCTGTGTGTGCTTTTATATATAAATGTACTTGAGTGTGTGTGTGTGTGTGTGAGTGTGTGTGTGTGTGTGTGTAAATGTGTGTGTGTGTGGATGTATGGGTGTTTTAGTTTGTGTGTAAATACGGGTGTTCGCGGTTGTGCAATTGTATGCATGTATACCTGTGTGTGCTTTTATGTATAAATGTACTTGAGTGTGTGTATGTGTGTATGTGTGTGTGTGTGCGTGTCTCCGTGCGTGCACACATGTATGAGTGCGTGTACATGCGTGCGTTCGAGTGTTTAACGTTCACTCCCTACTTATAAAATTAACTCTGAACCTTTTCACAGCATCACGAGGTATATTATGCTCTTGACAATAAAACTGATTAATTCAAACGCAGTAGCAAAGCAGAATTATCTGGACTGAAAACAGTTAAATATGGCAATACACAAGCACAGCGTTCGTTCTTTGTGGGTGTATTCCTTCTTTTCATCTATCTTTATTCTTCTCGACCTTTTACACATCCTACTTTGTTTCTTGTGTATAAGCGTGCAATCTCTCTCTCTCTCTCTCTCTTGAGTAATTTTGTTAGTCTCAGTTTCTTTTAACTGCATACTTGACGGTGTCTTTGAATCAGACTTACAGACAAAAGACAGGGTGAGACAGATAAGCAGAGACTAAGAACGAGACAGAGACGGGCATTGCAGGGCAAGGGTAGCAAAAAGAGGGAAAATAACAAATATAACCAAAAAAAGGAAACTTGAGTAGGAAAGACAAGGCTCGCATCACCAGCGGATGAAGAGATGGAGACAGAAAAGCCACATTGTCAAGCGGTGCGTCCAACTTCCGGCCCTGGCTTGCTGAGACGGGGGTAACTTCATAAACATATTAAGTATTCCGCCGGGGAAATTGTCTATATGCAAATGCTGTCATGAGCGATGCATAACCAATTCCGCTCACAGGAATAAGGGAGGATTATCCGCACTCCCTACGCTCCTTTTGTCGTCTGCCTGAAGTCGGTTGTCGCGAGGGGAGTCAAAGTAATGTCACGTGACCTTCCTCCCCACCCACCCCACACACATACATACATACATACACACCACCACCACCACCACCACCATCCTTCAGTCTTACTTCGCTGGTATAGCAGCACAGGATGAGGATGATGGGGGACTGTAGAGCAGATATGTCTAAACCAGTTAATGTGGTTACGTGTGACCGGGGCCACCAGCAGGCAGCTGTCACCTCACTTTTGTCCGAAGTAGTCGAGATGAAGTGGTCTGGCACGTTCTGTCTCAGGAGTCAGCAGGTGAAGCTCACGACATACATTTAATGCACTTTAGAAAATAAAATAAAAACATAACTGTATTAAAGGGCGGAGATGTTAGCGTTTGGTTCTCAAGAAAGACAATACAGCTTCTAGAAAAGCGCTCATTTTCCGTTATGTGTTCGTTTTTTTCTCAGTTCCTGTTTCTTTTCTGCGGTTGACCGTACTTGGCTACGTGAAGATTGAACAGAAGTTTTTATATGCTAGCTAAGGTATTATTTTTGACCTACGTTTGCACTTACACCAGTGGGCTCAGGAACTTTCATAGCAAATAATGGACCCTTTTAATTGTATTTTATTTGCTAACAGAAAACCTCTTTTTCATTCGTGTAAATGTCTGGTATATGACATGTCGAGCTGTACACACTGTTATCCTGTACTGAGCTCTCATTTTATAAACATTTTTCAAGTCTGAGCAATTAAGCTTTTTGGAGATTATTTATTTATTTATTTATAATAATAATAATAATAGTGAAGATTTTGATAGCGCATATTCACACTCATAGAGAGCATGCTCTTAGCGCTTAAAACGAGGAAGAGACGTGGACTAAGTAGATACAGAACAAAGGGGACGAAAGAAAACGACAGTACTGACAAAACAGAAAACAAAAGGCATCAAATAACAGGAACAGAGAAATATAGTGATTCTGCGAGAAAGATGGGTAAGTAGCAAGAAGGAAGGGGGCGGGGTTAAGAAGGACTAGCATGTCGGGAGACGCTTCGGTGTTTCTTTTGTTTTATATCAATCACCAAGAAGACAATGGAACCTTACTTTGCTAATATATAATCGGTTTTGGAAGGGAATGAAGTAATGGTAAAAACAATATGGCAGAATAAAGTTGCCATCCCATGTGACCTATACAATAAAGACCAGCACTGTTTAAAACCTTCGTTTCAAGAGATTTTTGCTTTAAGAATTTATTTTAGTATGTTTTAATTACCACTGCATGATGGTTATTAGTTGCAGATCTTACAAGGGAGGTCAACATTATAGGTTTTGCAGGAATTAATACCGAATGGTTGCTAACTGATTTCTTGCCATGAAATTACTTAGGTAAATGCTATTTTTAAAAAAATTAGATATATTACTTACTTCAGGATTAAAAAGGGAAATTCGGTGGTAATTAGCTGCTCCCTGTTTTTGAATGTAAGTGCAGTAAATTGTAAGTCACCTGGTTTAGTGTACAACATGCAAGTCTGAGCCCAACTTATGCTTTTATCTGCTTTTACCTTTTCATGATCAATCATCTTCCCATTGCTGCTTTGGGTATTGGTGATTAGAGAGAGGACTCCAGACCTTTTATTCATTTTTAGCATATAGGTTATCTCTATATATTACTGTTAATATTATAGCTGTTTACAAACGCGTGAATCAGTTACGAGTGGAAATCAATGATCTAACAAATGAAAATATCTGTGACTTTTTTAAAGCTGCTAATGTGATGTAGTGTCGATTATCGTAGTCTTAGATCAAAGCTTGTCAGATTCATATCCTGACTTAGATAAAGACACAATGTTGTCATTATTACAGTAAGACATAGTATTTTGAAATGCGTTTGTTGTTAGTTTAAAATGTTAGCAAATACCTGTAGCACAGACTTGTACAATCCGATCGCACCGTTCCTTTCTGACGGATAAATTGTTTTATTTGATATGTTGATATGTGCTGAGTCTACCCAGGTGACCAGGTCAATACCATATATCTATATATTTATATAGAAATAAACCGGATAAAAGTCTTCGTCATTTAACACATAGATTTTTTTACCTCTAAAATTCTGTTATTTTTTCGCTAATATTTTTACGCGAAAAACTTTCATTCACACGATCTCAACTGCCTTTCTTCTTTCCGCAGTATCTCAATATTGTGCATCGTCTCCCCACGATATCGCTGGTCTACATGCCAGAATAGACTCTGGAACTTTACACAATACCGCTTATTTCGGCGATATTCCCAACTTCATACACCCTAGACCTACGGGTTCTTGTTAGAGTCGATTCTAGTTCAAAACAAAGAAACTGGAAGTTGTCTGTCAACATCTCTTCTTCACAGCAGACGCGCGACCTATCAACGATATTCCTCTACTCACTAGTGTCGCTAGTCCAACTGATTGTTTGTACCTGCTGTGCCGCATGGTGCCCATCTGTGCTGCGACCTGCCGTACCCTCCTGTACCTGACTGTACCCTTTGTGTGACTTGTTAAACCTTATTATTCTGTACTGTGCTTTATCGGGTTGTGATGTAGGTGTCGGTGGTACTGTGCTGCTCTCCACCAACCCGTGTTGCTCTGTGTTGGTCACTACCAGTAAGTGTTGCTCACACGTCAGGACAGTGTCTCATTGAATTATCTGTTCTAAAAAAGTGTTCACTATTGACAGAAGTTAGAACCCTTCTCTTAGGGCCACCAGATCACCTCATGTAGTGAAACAACTTCCATCATACGAAATAAATTTATCTCATTATGTACGACACCATCGCGCAACACGCAGATGATTTCTTCAAGAAACATGATTAATGTACTGGCATTATAAATTGGTATTCCTCTAATTTATAATGGTCCCGTATTAAAACGATTCAAACTGTTAGCTGACAAAAGGCATGACATTAATTTGACTTCTTAACTACATTTCAACCGAAAACACTTCATGACCCTGCGTAAAATGTAAAACATATTCTTTATGAAACTAATTACTATAAATTTTTGGGAAGCATCCTCACCTGCTTCGTTAAAGCGCTGCAGGCCTATTGCTCATACCTAATTCGTCTCATTCAAGAAGGGTATTAAAAACAACTCTGGTAGGGAGAACCAGAAAACAATGAGGACGAAAGGCCCTATTTGGGTTAACGCGTCCTTGTCAAGAGATGGGCACAAGCATGAATCATCTTGTCCTGCAAAGTCCGGAATTGACGAATCAGACAAGAGCCTTGCGTCCATGGAAATACGAACGGTCTGCATTAACAGCACTGCGTCTCTCTTTCTCTTTCCTACTCTCTTTCTCTCTTTTTCTTGATCGCTAACAAAGAAAAAGGGAAGGACCGATTGATTGCAGGAAAGAAAGGTTGGAAGCAAAGAAGGAAAGATAAAAAAATAAAGAATAAAACTCTCGCTGTATTTTAGATATAAACATAAGGTGGAGATACATTGCTGATAACAGACATTTACTCGGGTAAGCTACGCGGCTCTATGTGTCTTATCAACATGGCTAACTGGGTGGACCATCGCCACAGTATGTCTTGTTTGAAATGGGTATAACTGAGTGCTGCACCGATCTAACCATTTAAGGAAAATTAAAATTTCAATGTCTTTTCTTTTTTTAAATTACTGTTGTTTGAAAAAAAAGACACAAAACATGGTGAAAATGACAACTAAACAAACAAGAAAGAAAAAAAGAAGTTGAAAAAATAAAGAAACAAACAGTAAAGTAGAAAAAACGAACAAATAAACTACTGAATAAGAAGAAGAGAATAAGAAAGGAGCAAAGAGAATAAAGAAGACGAAAGCTACCCCTCCTGTATAATTTTTGTACCAAGTAACGTTGACATTTGTGTATTGGGAGCAGTGGGTATTCTGTACACCAAAGGCAGATGGTATTAGTTACTCAAGGACAGTGTGTACTTCTGTACCACAGGCAGGGGGCAGGTCTCAATCCAAGTTGCAGGGACCAACAAGGTCGAGAGCTGAATTTGAGAGCATTTTCTGACAAGAGAGTGAAATAGGAGAGTATTTTTCCCACAAGCTATGAAAGTGGAATGCGAGTCTTCTCCAACAAGCAAGAGGAGTGGAACGTGAGAGTATTTTCCAACAAGTTAAGCTGAGGAGACAATTAATGATGTGAGACACGGTCCTCCTTTTCTGGCAGCTCCTTGAGTCCAGTGCAAGTGTTGGCTTCATTTTCAAGCCCTGCCTCGCTTAGTGGGAATGGGATCTTTACTGTTCCAATCAAGCTGCTAGGTTTGAGATAAGAGTTTAGACCATCTAGACGAGCAACGAAATAAAAGGAAATAGAAGTCCAACAAGGCAGAGACAAAAAGAACGAGAGAAGGAATGAGAGAGACCGAAAGATGAGTAAAAGGATTTTGAAAGAGGAAGGAAACTTAGAATTTTCTTTTTCTTCAGTCTTTTTCCATTAATTAGACCGTCAAGAGTTTCCCCCAACCCTTTTGAGAAT
The DNA here is from genome assembly GCA_004794655.1 of Marisa cornuarietis. Classification (NCBI taxonomy): domain Eukaryota; kingdom Metazoa; phylum Mollusca; class Gastropoda; order Architaenioglossa; family Ampullariidae; genus Marisa; species Marisa cornuarietis. Next base: position 7,472,406 of record SMMW01000003.1, on the reverse strand, counting down.
CCAAGAAAGGGGGAAGGAAAAGCTTGGCTATTATGCCGTCTTCGCCATAACCAGCTGGACGATCAATACCACACAGCGAGAAGGAAACCATCGTCAGTCCACGCTGGTGTCGTCTCTTTCCTTATTAGACAGAGCGCTTCTGTCAACGACTGGTACCCATGCAGATCGTAGTCTTTACTTCTCAGGAGCCCGACCTCGTCACCCACTTTAGTTCTTTCTTCATCGTCTTCTTCATTTAATGTTCTTTTACCAACTGCATTCATTCATTTATTCATTCATTCCTGTTCTCATTTCAATCTTGTTTTACTTTCTGCCTCCACTTTAAGCCTTTTGTGTACTTCTATTATTAAAAGGTCGCAACAGATTTGATTATGTTCTTGCATACCTATACTCGCATATTCCTTTTTTTTACGTTCTGCACGTATTGAGTATAGATCGCGCATAGATCCCTTTAAGTATTTTAAGTTCAAGCGGACAAGATGTTTGATTTTAAAAAATATCCATTTAATCTCTGAAGGAGAACATCGCTTTTTCCCCAGTCATCACAGTGACGGAATGTAGTTAGAGAACTGACATCGAACCCAAAGACATATACAAAAGCTGGTTCAAAATCCACGTGGCGTGGCAAACTTTGTTTTCACTCAGCCTAGCTCTTAAATGGTTGCCTGGCTCTGTAGAGGGTTGGAAAAAGTAAGACTGCAAGGGAGATGGTATAAACGCCATCTTTCTTAAACGCAAGCCCGGAAATAAAATGCATGAATTGAACAACTCATTCTCTTTAGCACGAGACATAAGCGGACTACCTTTAACTTCCTACAAAAAGTGACCAACACTCAAAATAAGCGTTCATTGAGTAGGCTACTTAATGTTCACTACCTCGTGATGTTGTATAGTGTACTCTATGCTCAGTGTAGCTGTGCCTCAGGCCGGATAAGGCTCAGGTGACAATAAATAGGAACGCCAGGACGTAAGCACCATGGGCATACGACCAGTCTTAAAAAAAAAGAAGGCGAGGAAGTGTGTGTGCGTGCGTGTGTATTCGTGCATAAGAGTTCGTCTTGATGTAAGATCTTGATTACGTCTCACAGCGCCCAAGAAATAAGGATATAAAATAAGCTATTGCAGGCTTACGAAAACCTGCCCAGAAAGGCTCAAACCTTTCATTCAGAATCAAGTAACACAGAAGCCCACTAGCTGCACCGAGTGCAGTATCCTGGAATAATTGCAGTTCCATTTAGCGAAAGTCGACGATAAAAATCTCTTTTCTCGATGAAAATATATTTTTTGCGCGCGTGTGACAACACACGTTCTCGCTTCCTTAGTTACAGGCTCATGATATGCAGACATGTAGGCTATCACCCAGTTTTTGGCTTAGACCATCCGGGCACTTCCGACAGTGTTTCTAGTCACCTCTATGAAATAGTAGCGATTGTTATCAGCTGGTTTGAAGAGTAAACTGTCCACATTAACAATCTGACATTGTCTGTTGAACACCCATCTCGAAGACAAATTTAAAAAAAACTTTTGATCAGCAGATGAGGAAAAGCTAGCATCTACTACCCTGGTCTTCAGATGGTGCTTACTGGAAGGTCTTAACCATTGCATCTCATTGCATGCCCTCGGAAAGCCATCATGCATAATTTGCCGTCTAATCAGATGGAAAGGAGAGATGGTGCTTGGGAGAGGTAACGAGCTTAGCTGTATTCACCGTTGTAAAGAAAAGAAAAAAAACACTAATAAAAAGCTAAAGAACAAAAACAACAAAATTGTTCTCGAAATTACGCATGGCCAAAAAAAGTTTGCTCTGGCGTAGAAAGAGCGAAGACGCCTCGTTGTGGAGGTAAAATGTGTTTCTTCTTTTTCTTTCTCTCTTTTTGCGGACTTGAAAAGGAGTTTTCTTTTCGACTTAACAGAGCGAAATAGTTAAAATACGGGATTTCGCGATGGCCGTCAAGGGGAATAAATCGCAATGCAGGCGTACACCGAACGAGGATTAGACAGAGTTCTCTGTCCCCATCGGGGGTCTGTTCTCCATGTATGAGTGGTTTCGTGAAAAAAATTTAAAAAAAAAACACTGAGCACAATGGGGACAAGAGAAAGGCTTAAACGAGCTCACCATCAGAATCTGAAAACGGCCCTCTTGCGGATTCTTCACGTTTCCCTCCGTATTACGCTAGTCACTAAATCCATCCATCGAGCCATATATTAATACAAATATACGTGTAACACGACACTTTGTAGCCAGATCGAGCTCATGAATATAATGAACTCTTGACATTTCTCTGTTGCACTCTAAAGAAATCATTTGTGAAGCTCTGTCGTCCGTTGCCTCGAATGTCACGTGTGTTAGACTTCTAGCAGTGCCCCAACAGTTTTGGATTTTTCATTCACGCACAAATTGTAAAAAATAACAACAGAAAGTTAAACTGAATTAAAGCGTACCCGATTTTTATTCTCTACTTATCAACATTTCTGCGTGTCTGTTACCCACTGTATGTACGCATGTATGCCTCTGTGTGTGTGTGTGTGTGTGTGTGTGTGTGTGTGTGTGTGTGTGTGTGTGTCACAATGTGTGTATGTATGGATGGATGGATCTATCGCATACTAAGACACAAGGAAACGCACACATGCAAACACGCAAACGTGTGCACCCATAAAGGCACACAAGCTCACACACACACACACACACACACACACACACACACACACACACATACACATGCGAACACAAGGAAGCTAACATACAAGCACACACATACACACAAAAGCACACAAGCGCATACGCACACATAAAACGCAACACACATTGATAAGCACAAGCGTGTACACACGCACGCGCCCACAGTCACACACACACATGCACACAAACTGTTTCACACAATCATACAATCTCTCTGTTCTACACACATACACCCACGCACGTGAGAAAAAAGCACACACATACACCCACTCACGTGCGCGCGCGCATACACACACACACACACACTGCACGTCTAACTGGGGTAACGGGAAAACAGCAACACTTTTTTCTGTTGAATGGAAACCCGCACGAGTGCAGGTTGTTTTGTGTTTCCAATGCCCTCATCACGACTTCGTTCGGGGATAAAAAAAAACCTGTATGCATGTCCATCTTCCTTTAATTTTTTTCAGTTAAAAGCGACATAAGAAAGGAGAATTTCGTGAGCACGACATCACGAATAAATGATAAAAACTTCTTTTTCAATTTTACGTTTCCATAAACCTGGCATTATGTTTGGATTTGTAGCCACTTTGCAGCCAACTGTTCTCTCTTTTCCTATTTCTCTTTTCGTCGTTCTCTCCTGTGTGTGAGTGAGAGAGAGAGAAAGAGACAGAAAGAGAGAGAAGAGTAGTTCGTAAAGACAGATCAGCCAGGAAAAGGGGATTTGGTCAATACAAGAATACAATATCAAAAACAAAAAAGCAGTCACAAACACAAAAAAATGTTTCGGAAAAGCATGTCCTTTTTTCGCCTTCCTTTCGGCATCACTTTTTCTGTTAACGAGATGATAATTAGAGAAAAACCGATTATCATCATTGCTCTCGCTCCTGTTCCCACGGCCCGTGTGCCAACAGCCTCTCGGACATCTGCAAAAGTGGTTTGTCGTCAACAGCATTTTACCATGGTCTTCATTATAGTCCTGTATTCTCCCTTCTAGAGAATTTGCGATTCCTTAGGACATTTCTTCTTTCGGCTTCACATAGCATGATGAAACAGATAACGCAGTGTTGGTGGCCAGATGTAAGATGTCCTTAAAATGTGTGGTTTTTATATTTGTTATTGCTTGCCTTGTTTTCCTTTCTCACACCTTGGCCAAAACTATGCGTCTTCGGAAAGAGGAAGCAATGACTGAACTTAAAGAAACTCCTTTTAAAGTGTATTTACCTGTTTCTTAGGCGTCAGCACTTGTTTATGTCCATAGATATACTTTTGTCACCCGCAAACAGTTTGTAAGTGCGTGTACTCGATTATGGCGCGTACAACCGTTTTCAAAACGCCATGAACGAATACTTAGAAATGTGTAAGAAAACATTCATGACTGCATAAACACAGGTTATGATGCGTAAATTTATAAATGCATACACTTTGCATTATCTTGTATAAAATCTGGGTTGTTTTTTTTCTTAAAACTATGCTTGCTGAAACCAGTTTTTTTAACTTGTTTCCCTGAGTTATTTTCGTATCAAAAATAAATAAATGAAAATAAAGAAACCGAAAGCGCTTCGGACTCACGGTACTGTGCACGCGCACGTGCGCACACATTTTTCAGCTGCCTGAGCCAATCGCTGTTTGGCTTTAACTGGGCTCAAAAGACGTTTGCAAAGCGCGAGTCAGCCAAGCACACACTGGGTGAGCAGACAAAAGATCGGGGGGATGGGGGGGAAGGGAATGGGGATTGGGAAGGGAGGGAAGAGAAGAAAGACGACAGAAAAACGCGAGCAATGTGTTTAAGATTGCGCACAGTCGGGCTAAAGCAGGCTGTAGCCTCCTCGCCGCGAAATCAGATTGCTGGGAAACACGACAAATAAAATTGTCAATGTTCGCGCTTGACAGATCGCGCGCAAACGGCCCGACAAAACGCTCCAATCTCGGTGCCAGGGACCTCAAGAAAAGCTCCCCATCCCTCCCCAGCCCCCAAATCTCCTTTTTACGCTCGGCAGAGGTTAGCAAACACGTGGATCATCATGCAGACCCAAGAGCGGGTCGTCACCCAACAGCTCAGTAGCTGGACCTCTTCTCGGAATAGCAAGCACGAAGCTATTAAGTGTTATTGGAGGCTGAGTAATGAAGCTTTATTAATGAGATCGTTCTTACAGATGTACCGCCCAGTTTTTTCACTTTGCTTACATGATTTAATTTTTCTAGTACCCGAAAGAACACGAGCACAATATCAAATAATAATAATAATGATGATAGCCCTGTTAAGATGTAGCTGTCACGGACAAGTCATTGTCAGATTGACATGTTATTGTCATGTACTGACATGTCAAGCTTAACATGCTATTCTCTGTTCTAAATCAGGTCTGTGCTAAAATTGGCTGATACAAAACATTATTAAGTCACGTTTAATAATAATAATGATATAATATTCTAAAGAAATATTCTAAACACAGAAAAAAAATATAATGGTCTCAAAACTATTTATTGGTGCCTTAAATATAACGTTTATTATTAGTAAATAATGGAAAATTTATAGCCTTTAGCTCTACACTGAAGCTAAATGTCTCGTAAGGGACGAGTTTAATTTAAGTACCTCTGAACTGAGCACGTAATCGTAACGTCTGAGTTAGAGGTTCTCCCTTGGCACGTACATGACCCCGTGTGACGTCTCCTGAAAAGCGGGTCTACGTAGACCTACATTCTGATTTGACGATGTTGTGGTCGTCATCTGCTCTGGTCGTCGCTGTGTTTGGCATTTGCTTACGCCAGGTTATGTCACCTTTGATGACCCCAGAGAGCATCGTCGCAACCGGAGCATAAGGAGGGCCCTGTCAACCCTCGGCAGCCTTGCTTTCCGCCTGACCTCATCCCAAGGACTTCACATCGCTATCTGTTCCACGGATGTGCCATGAACATTACTCCTTTCACCAATCAATATCGCTGTCAATAGTTGTGATTATAGTCTATTGACTAGTCCGCCTGCTCGTCTTTCTCTACAGATTTATGACACTCTCCATCCTTATTGTTTGTTACCGATTCCTCTTTGTGTCTTCAATGTTTGTCTTTTATTACTTTTCTGCATAGTTGTTTTTCCCTCCGTCTTTTGTATTCTGTCCATGTCTCCTACTTGCCTTAAGTACTGAGAGCATGGTCCTTCGAGAGCGTAATTATGCACTATATAAATCACAAGTTGTTTATTATTATTATACCGCCGGGAGATAACTCATTAGCGAGACTGGCGTACCTTGGTGCGTTTCACACACCATCGAGGTCATCGGAACGGAAAGTTCGAGCCCGTGTCCTAGTTACCCATGCCCTTAAGAAAAAATTAACTTTTGAATCTAGATGCGTAGGATGTTTAATCATAGCCCTTACCTCTTGCTGTGCACGACTGCATATTATTCGTAAATATAGGTTGAAAGGAAGGACACTCACGCCAGGGACCTGAATCCTGGTCTCATGATATAGCAGTACCGCAGATCAAGGAAAGGAAAAGGGTGTGCCTAAATGTTGCGTCCGTATAATTTTTTTCTTATATAAAAGTCCTTGATTTGTTTTATTGGAGACTTTGTTCGGGTGGAAACTGAGGGTGTTTTAAATTTTTTATTCATAACTGTTATGGTCAGAATGTCGCTTTGTTATGTGTCTATATTCATGACATTTGTATTTCACTCCTTCCTTTCTCCCTTCTGATTGTGTTTGTTTTTCAGTTTCTTTCTTATTGCTACAATATCGGTATGGGTATGCTTTAAATATATTTTGAACATGGAAGTTGAATACTGTGTCCTTCTTCAACACAATACAACCAGTACAACCAAAAAATAAGAGCAATTGTCTTCTTGCTGTTGTAAGAATGCGCACTTTCTCAATGGGTGTAGTTTATTGACCCTTGACCGTGTTATTTGCAAAATATTTGCTGGAAAATTCTAATCAGCAGAAAGAAAGGCAAGAATTATAGCTAGATGTGCTCTTATTGTAAGAGTTCTAGCTATATGTATTTCATTGTAGCCATTTGTAGGGATTAAGTTCACTTCAGTTCCACTTCTTCACATTACTCAGGGTTAATCGTTACTCAAAAAAGGAGTAGACAGTTTAAATTATATTCCATGGTTTTGTGTTTATACCAGTTGCTTTATGAGACAACAGTAGAAGCTCCTCTAGGAAAGAGCACTATATGATACTCTGGAGAAAAAGATCTATTATGAAATTCGGTCTAGCTTCTCTTCGAGGTAATTTCCTTATTAAGGAAAAGTTATACCTGTATTACAGGGTTATTCAAGTCTCTGTAAGTTCACCTTTGCACACTTTCTATTCGAACTCCATAAAGCTTCTCTTTCTTTTTTTGCTGAAGCCAGGCAAGCACTGAAGCAAACCGCTTCTTCCTGTTCTCTGAGCTCAAAACAACGGCTTTTGCAATTTTCCTTCAAAGATTCCTTCTATAGCAAACCTAACGGAACCTACTTGAGCAACTTCGTTTGTATTTTGTCTACCCAGCTGCACGGATCGTTCTGTTATGCCATGGAAGGACGAGGTGAATGCTCGACTAGCAGGGAGTCAAATACTGGTCGCTGGGGACCTTCCTTTTCCTTGTTTGCTCTAAGATCTGACATACTCCCAAATGGCCCTTGATCTCCGCGCTGATAATGATGGTGACGCTGCAGTGTGCACGCGTGGAAACTAGCCCAGACCTGGAAGTTAAGATCCTTCAATAATTCTCGGCAAATATGAGACACGCTGCCAGAGCAAACAAGATGGTGCCCGCAATGGCGGCTGCGTTTCGAGCTCCTTCTTCCGGAGACACAGAGAGAATGTGGAAGAGAGGAAGAAACTGTTGAAGGCTGTCGGCGTCTCCTCCTCTTTCCCCTTCCCCTCCCCCTGTCCCGGGGCTTGGGGGGTAGTGTGGATCTCGAGTTAAAGAACTCGCCAAAACCAACAAATCTTGCTTTGGCATGAAGTGCCGCGTTTTGGAGAGCTTCCGTTACTTGGTTGGTCCTCTGGGATAAGGATTTATTCCGCCTTAAATCACCTGCACCCATAATTGTGCTTTCTCTCCTTCTCACTCCCTTACTTCCTCTTCTTCTCTTACCCACACTCGACTCATGCAAGAATGGTGAATTTGATAATAGATTTAATCAATAATACAGAAAATAGTTATAAATTTTGTGGAAATCTATAAAAACACTTCATAATGATGAAAGACTTAAGTAATGTAAAGCAAGAAGAGAATATAAGAATTTACTGAAAAAAATCATTAAATGAGGTTATAATACATAAGCTGAAGACTTCTATCCAAGACCAGCAAATATTTTGGAATACTTTGCTTAAACATTCTATAAAACATAGCAATTACACTATAATACTTCTATTATCAAATTTTAAGAATTTATTCGTCCAGCAGTGAATAGAAGTATGGCAGAGAAGGATGGAAAAGCGCATGAGACTCGATGGGGATTACTTTGAAGGCGAAATCATGTAGTTTGTAATTTGGAACCAAAATAAATTGTTTGTGACACCAGTCCTGCTACTTTTCTATGTAAAATGAAGGAGGGACAAATTTTACGTAAACAATTGGACAAACATACAAATACTAGTGGGAGGTTTAACTTTGAATATCCATACAGTATTTCAGACACTGTTAGAAAAGATTTCAAAACAAATTTAGATTTTGTTACCTGACGGTTTTGGCAAAACTTGAAACAGGTGTATCAAAGTAAGAGTGTTTATTGCTGCTGCTGCAGGCGCTTCCTACTGGTAGCACATTAAACTTATTTTTTCCGACTGTATCAATGCTTGTCCTTCTACTTTCAGAAGTTTCTTCCACAAATTCTTTAGAAGTTCCTATCATTCGATTTCACTCCTTATCCTCTGACCCCCAACATCCTGTCAGAATTCCAAAGATGTCTACAATAAGAGTTTCAGAAAGCTTTGTCGTACTCATATAATCAGTTCACTAGTAGTGTAGCTTACTTCATTTGCGATTTAAGCGATTTCTTTTCTTTGAAAGTTGCATCATGAACAAGCTGGTCCAGTTCTTTGGTCGGTCCTGGGTAAGTCTGTCTCATCCAGCACGCGAGACACCGTACGTAGTTTCCCCGCCTCTCAGGCGAAACACTTCTTCGACTTCTGTTCGTGGCGACAGGTTTTCAGCCTCTGTTTGGAGGTTTGAATAATCGTTCAGGAGTGCCCCAAAAGCCATAGTAGATGCAAAAATCATCACTCAAAGACGTCTGCCTATAGTCGCAGTGAGGCCACGTTGTCTATACGTCGTCGCCCGTCGTCTAGGATGACTGACGACCTGCATTGTCTCATCAAAGCGTGAATCATCTGCCTGCTGATGATTTGTTATGATATCATTCACAAAATAGACTGCTTACTAGCTTAGACCCGCTTAGATATGTGTGTGTGTGTATATATATATATATACACTGCTCAAAACAATGGAAAGGCCAGTGTGTTCAATCACTGTTTCGTGGCAATTAACACACAGACAGTAACATTCAATCAACGAATTTCTTTGTTTATTAAATAAAACTTTATCAGACAGTATCATTAAAACAAAGCATTTTACTAACAAGAATTTGAGCTTGGACTGACATAACCCATGTTTCTAATATTCAGAAAAGTAATATCAGAGAAAAGGAAAGTTCATATCGTGTGTGTCTACCATTGGCCGAAATGCAGGCAAAGCACCGTTATCTCATGGACCGAACCAATGTTTTTAGTTCTTTGAGGAATTGCATGCCACTTCTGCTGTAGAAACTGGTGTAGTTATTTGAGGTCAACTGCTGGGGGTGGTTTACTCTAAGTCGCTGGCCGGGAAATCACTTGTGGATAAATAAAGTTGTATCGTATTGTATTGTATTGTATTTGATTGTATTGTATTGTAGGCCGGCAAGTCTATACGATTTACTTGGTGTTGCTGCAGGAAGTCGTTGACGACCTTAGCCTTGTGTGGTCTGGCGTTGTCGTCCTAAAGAATTGCGCCTGATCCAGTGGCCTGCAGTGCTGGCAGCATCAGGGGCTGTAAAATATTATCTCTGTATGCCAAACCTGTCAGGCTGCCGTGCACTAAAGGGGAGTTCTGTAGGCCGTCCCCATCCTACTCCACACTATAATGAATCCACCACCATAGAGATCACGCTCCCCAACAGTTGGATCGTGGCAATGCTCTCCTTGTCGTCTCCCAGACGAGGATTTGGCCATTGCGGAAGGACCTGGCAAAGCGAGATTCATCACTAAAGAGGACTGTGGCCCATTGTTGCCTTGTCCATGCCAGAGGTCGCGCCCATGAAGACGAGCAGCGCGGTGTGTAGGAGTCATAGACAGGGTGGACAGCGGGTCGCCTTGACCAAAGATTGTTCTCTCTGAGCCGGTTGCGAACCGTCTGTTCACTTACAGTTACGTTGGCGGCTGCATTCAGCTGTTCCCTTAGTGTGCTGGCAGTGGCTGTTCTCTGTCTTAGAGCCGGCAGAACGATGAACCTGTTCTACTGTCTGGTAGTTGGCCGCGGGTTCCAGGGTGTCGTCTGCAACACTTCCAGCTGCATTGTAGCGGGCTCGAAGAGTTTGATTGACAGAGATAGCATCTAACAATCGCCAACTAATTTCCCGAACACCTATGTTCTGCTGCAACCATGCAATGACCCTCCTTTGGTCTTCAAAATAGTCGTTTCTGAAAGATAATTTAAAAGGCAATAAACCCTAAAGTGTTCCATAATTACTGAGTTGTGTTGAAAATGGACGGGGCTTGCACGTGCACTGCATGTTATCTACTGTTCAATTTCTCCCTTGTGATCTGGATCTGTTTGCATATGTACGCATTTTTATTTGTTCAATAACTTTGTTTACTTGACTGCAATACTGAGCATGCACAGTACCAAAATTTAAAGGAATCGCTCACTGATGGTACAAACACGATTAATAAAAATGTAGGAAATATGAAGTCAGCCTTTTCATTGTCTTGAGGAGTATATGCTAAAGATTTTGGCTGGGCAAGAAATAATAAAATATTACAAAGCTCGATTCCTTTATCCTTCACACAGATATTTCACTAGCTTCGTTGGCTGTCTAGTCGGAATGGAGATTATTTTGCTCATCGCTCTAAAGCTATAAGGTGAGCTCTCGCTCATCCACACGGACTATACGCTCTCTCTGGTGATGCACACTAGTACAAACACACAGACACGCAAGCGAGGCCCGTAACTCCTGACATTCCTGACAATGTAGATAAATTATGAGAATAAATATACACATGCAGCTGTCGATAAAGTAAGACAGCAACTGAAGGAAGCTGAGTGAAGAAAAACACTATGTAATAAAACTATCAAGAAACAATGATGAAGTTTCTTTAAGATATAAAATACAAAAATGCAATATTGACGATGACATTTTTTTAAATTAGGGTTTACATTCGGAATAGTTAAAAAATGAAAAGAGAACAAAAATAAAATCACTCTGGAACAATGCAAAGCCGCAAGCAACACTTTGGAGTAAACTTCTCCATATCACCTCCCCAGCCCTGCTGTTAATTATGGACGGGCAAGCGGGGGGAAGGGGGGTGCGGGGGAACAAACGTGAACAACCCTGGCAAGCGGAAGACCTTCGTGGCAGCTGCCTGCTCGCTGTCTGACAAACCGATTGCAGTGGTCGGCTTCAAGAGTCCGTTCCGCGGTATTGGAGGAAGTCAGAGTACTGCGTTTGACAGTCACACAGTGACAAGTGTGCTCGTCGCACGCTACCGACGGACTGTGATGGAGGCTATGACTTTGAACGGACGAGACCACGTCACGTGACCGGTGAAGGCCGAGAGCAGTTGAAGCATCAGCCCGGCGATCACAGTTTTTTTGTGAATGTATGGGGAAGACGTGGGGGGAGGGAGTGGGGGAAGTTGAGAGTGGGGAAAGAAGACGGGGTGCAGAGAAAGTTTTTTTGTTTTTTTTTTAATTATTCTCTTCCACGACAAACAAGCAAAGAAGCAGCGCCAGAGAGCATGGAGAGGTAACTGGACAGAGCAACAGATGGACGGAAACCCATCGGCTTTTGGCTTGGCCCTCTTGTTTACTGCATATATCACATCACTCCTTGACTGCCTCGTTTAAACTGTCAAAATAAATCGGCTGTTTACCCAATCCTGCTTTTTAATTGGCGAAATAGTCGATTTATGATTTGGTCCCTTTTGTAACTGTTTAAATATATCGCCTGTCAGAAATAAACTGCTGAATAAAGCACACAAGCTTTTGACAGGGTTCTTTTTGAAAAAATATTGTGCTGAAATACATTAGACAATACACCTGGTCCTATTTTTAGATTATAAAATATTAACAACCCTTCACTTGGTCGTATGTAACGGGTATCATTTACCCTCAATAGCGAGCTACCTTAATTAGCAAACACACGAGCACTCTCACACAATGATGTAGATTGGAGCCTGGCAAATAGGAGTAACATCATAGGACAGGTTGCCTTGTGTTGATTGTTCATACAGAGGAAGGAAAAGGTCACAAGTGACTGACATTTGTAGCCTATGAAGAATCTTGGGACTATTGCAACGTGGACCGTCTTCCGAAGGCATGGATCTTAGGAAGAGAGTTTTTTTTTCATTGCGGCATTCCCTAAGTATTTCAAAATTATTGGGAATATGAGATAGGTCGCACGTCATCTGCAAAGAGAATACACAAAGAGCGCTCAACTTAGTAGAAAAAAGGGAGGACAATACAGGGAAATGAAGAATAGTTCTGTAGTCAGCACTCTTTGTTTGGACAATGTTTTATGAGCATTTGTTTTTATCAGACTGCTCTACTTTTTAATCATTATCGTCGAAGTGTTTTGGATAGTAAAATGATCATGTGGTAATGATTACTCCTCGGTTTTTATCCCATTACCATTTTGTCTCCTTTTTTTCATCATCACTTCTTTTTCGTGCGTTCTTTCTCACTCTCTCATGTCACAAGATACATGTCACGCTCACCAACAAAAAAAACCGCCACCGTTATATTTACATTAAATTATTATTTTTGCAAAAGGTTTCTTGTCTTCTGTACGAATATAGACAAAACAGCGTGCAAAAATACTACTGTTACTACCAAGTACTACTACATACACACAAGCGCGTGTGTATGTAACACACACACAAACACACACACACATCCTCGCAAAAAAGACTTTTTGGCCGTGGAGTAGAATTTCCATCCATCCTGACAATTCCAGAAATGTCTGCACTTTGTCGGCTTCCCTCAGGAACCGAGCTCGACGGGAGGCACCACAGCAGAGGTTCCTGCCGGATGCAGCAACAAAGCCTTCATTTCTGCCACTACAACGTCTATCCGGTCATGAGGGAAAAGCATCAGTTACGCCAACCGCCACCACCACTGCCTTATGTGGGTGACAACTGATGCTTCTTTGGCCCAGCTTTCCGTGAGGCGGCGCTACGGGTACTTCCGGGCATAGATGAAAATGTCTCCTGCTCCGAGCTCCCCGTGAGGGAGATAACTCGAGTGACACGGGAGACGCGCCTGCACCCTTCATAACCCACGCTCGACAGTGCTACCAAGTGTCAGTGTTTTGACTGTTTAATCAGACTAACTCACAGACGTGCATCAGAAGCCAGGAAATATTTGGGGAAAGGGATAGGAAGGTAAACGTGGGTCTGAACAATCTTCGACCGGAAGCTGACCATGAGGTTTGTGCCCAAACATCGATTTCTGGCTGACGGCGTCAATAGAGAGAGAGGAGTGAGAATCAACAAGAAGAACGACATACGTTCTTAGCTTTGTAAGAGTATGACACCTGTCTGTAATTACAGGACCCTTGCGTCAAGTTCACTTCCATCCCTGTTTACCTTCCCTTATTCCGGGTCCTTTCCACTCGCTGATTATTATAGCTTTGTTCGCTCTGGTGAATAATTGTATTAAGTGATCCATTTCCGCTTTCTGCGTTTGAAGTCGCGACCAGACAGAAAACCTTCTGTCAAATCTGGGACATGGCGGCCGACAGGAAAAGCAGTTCTGCTAAAGTAGATCCTTCTACAGTGAACCGCGTACACACTTTCTGATAAGGTTTGGATGGGTAATACTGATTAATTTAGCAATAAGAACAGACCAGACGACTTAATTCCATGTTTTCATCTTTCATATTTCTTTTGAAGCCTTTACGCATCCACACTTAAACATAGATTGTCGTGCACATACAGAGAGACTAGTTAACTATTACTTGTGGTTCATGCCAAATCAGCAGATATTGTCAAGGTGAATAAGTTCAGTCCTGAAATCAGGTGACACACACAGAGATAGAATTTTGCGCAGAGCGCAAGTTGCGACCTACAAAGTCCTGCCCAGGACCTCATTACAGCTGCGCCATCGGGCAGAAAGATCGTCACGAACACCCAAACCAGATTTTAAAGTCTCTCGGGATTTACTATCCTATTGTCATACATATAATGAGCAGAATATTTCAAGACAAAAGCAGAAATACACACTAAGCTAGTTTATTATAGAGTATTAGAGATCAGTAATAATACTTCTTAGTTTAAAAGAAAGATTGAGATCAAAGTTAGACAGTCAGACAAACCGAAAGCAATCTCCAAAAACATCTCCAAAGAAGAAAATGCTAGTGGGTTGCCCGATAGACCGGTGGATTTGGGGGGGGGACGTTAAAAGGAAGAATTTAGGCTATTATATCAGCAGCATATACTAAGAAGCAAAGATATCTTTCTACACTGTGCCTTTCAGTGGAAAATGGAGATGATATTCGGCTAAGAGCATGGCCTTCTCCCGTTCCTCTCCCTGTGGAATATTGCCTTAATATTTTTTCCCGTCTTTGTGTCAGCTGCTTCTGAGTAGTGAGGCTGAATCAAAGTTCTAGGCAGCACGCCTGTTAAAGAAGAGTGTCCGCTTTTCCCCATAACGGATAGAGAACAGCCCATTCGAGACTAAGCGAGTCGAAGATGTTACAGACAGAACGACAGAGAAAACAAAAATGTCGGCCCAGCAGTTTTGTCCATTTCCTTCCACAAACTGTCCCCTGCGGCGGCGTGTTTGCCGCCATTGATCGGCAGCTTCGCCACGACGAGGGAGATAACTCCCGCGAAGACACATACATCAAGGGAAGAGTGGTCTGCTGTCAGTCACTGGAGTGGCCCGCGCCACGGCGTCACGTGATATTGAGTGTGCTGATGTGTCTGCTCCCCAGCTCGACACGTGTCTCGTTTGTCATCTCTCCGCGGTGTAGTACTTGCCCTCTGCTTGGAAATGCTGTAAGGTTTCTAATTTGTTGGTTCGGAAAATCGTGATTGATTGTTATAAACAGGATTAACTTCATTCTCTTTACTAGAGTAACAAATTTTGTTTTAAAAAAAAATATATATATAATATTTAAAACACTGCTGCAGCTTCTTGGTATTAAAATAATAGTTTTGTGGCTACCAGACTTAGAATGGGGGGGGGTGTTTCTATAAAATTGTCAGGAACACGCAACGTGCAGACAGGTCACGTACAACACACACTGTCCACGCGGCGTTCCTCACGTGCTCTTTCACGCTACAAAATACAAAGATCTGCACATGGGTTCCTAAATCTCTAATCAATCAATCAATTGTCGCTGAACAACTGTTCTTTCTATTTGTCAAACTCTCTTCCAATGTTCACAACAAACAGTTCTCTAACAGGTTATCAACTGACCAAAGCACAGTTATACACTTTCCTGTAATACTCCCCTTTGTAAACTCTCTTCCAATTTTCACAACAAGCTCCGTTTAACAAATACTCCGTCTAGCAGAATCCTCCTGCAGACACACAGCAACTGGGGATCTCTCAACGCTCATAGCAATACGTACTCCATACTCCGTTTAACAGAATCCTCCAGCAGACACACAACCACTGGGGATCTGTATTACTCCTTAAAGACTGACACAACTTGATATCCACGGTACACCTTTTTTCTTATTTTCTTTTTCCCAACTAATTCACACACCGGTACATCCCACGCAGACGACTTCTTTCTCCCAAACTAGCAGACGACACCTGACGTCATTCCTCCTTTTACGTCACGCGTTCTAAACCATACTCGAAACGTACATTCAAAGGGTCACTATCCCTGTTGTTAAAACAAACAAGGGGGCTAACTCCATTCCTAACACTTTTTTTTCGCTTTCAACACACTACACACACTTAACCAGTCAGGGGTATATCTCTGATCCCTGACAATGCCAAATATTGCAATCAATCCAAAACTTGTTTTTTTTTTAAACAGCCTCAAGGACAAGATGATTTCTTACTGATGTGCCCCAAGGACCAGACAAGATATATCTGCCAGTATTAAACTATACCCTGTGAAGAAGCTTCACACCTTTTGTTACAAATAAAGTCATATCATGCTGATGGTAGCAATCGTTCCTAATTATGCACTCACAGTAATGAAATTGAAAAAATGTAGCTGCTACTCCAGTAAGTTCATTAATTGTACTCATACTTTCATAGCACATAGATCAAATCACATAAATTGTATATAGTATCGGAATTATATGTTTTATGTGTAGATTTTAGACATTTTCTTCTCTTGCCTCCATTTAACACTTTTACTAGTCAGTATACGCTTTCACCTTCTTATTTATCCTATTAACGGTCCTTCTGTATCATTAACTTCCAGTACACGCCTTCGCTGAAATTTCTAAAGGTTTTTTTTTTTACATCTCTGTACTCAATTAATTTCAAATAGGAAGAAAGCATTTTTTCAGCGTTGCAATAACTTTTATTTGTTTTGATTGCATTAGCTAACCATACATAGGTGTAAGTATCACTTTAACAAGTGCCTGTACCAGACAGACACCAGTTGGCCCAGTTCTTGCCATTGCTTCCCCGACATGTTCTCATAAATGCCTTGACTCATATTCAAAGCACATCAACACTGAAAATGTATTGTCATTTTTAGACCATGTTACTCAGCTTTGTCTCTACTGTTGTATCCAGCGAAGTCATGGCAGTCAGATTTTCATTTTCTCTCTTTTTGGTTTTATCCTTAAAAAAATCTGTCGTCCTCTCAAATCTTCATCTACAGGCAGTTGTGGCTTGTCGTCTTACTTTTAATCGGCTGTGTGTTGCTGTGAGTTGCATCCCTCTCTTGACGACGATTGCAAGTACTTCTGATCTGTGTACCGGCTGTCAAATCATTTAATACAGCAAAAGGACAGGTGCACCAACATCCTCTGCATCACATCAAACATGCTTGGATTTTCAGCTTATCTTATTCACAGGCAGAAGCAATCAACAGATGTAAGGGAAGAAGAGCACACTGCACAGAACCAAACAGATATGACAAAAGGGACAGAACCAGCAACTAGATGTAACAAGGGCACTTACTACAGCAGATAAAACAAGGATTCAGTGAGGACAGAGACCCGGTAGAGCATAGGAGGGTGGATGCGAGTTGTGGTGCAAGGGAGAAAACCGCGTCTACTTGTCGCTGTTGAGTTAAGTGCTCTCAGCCGGCGGGGGCAATAGATCAGGGGAAGCTATTTGATACTGTCCATCAGGTTTAGACGCGATGGTGGCGAGATTTTGCGTGTTACGAGCTGTTCACCGAGTCACATTTTCTGATTAGCACTTTTTTCTTCTTGCCCGTCGTCTGCAGACTATAAATATGCGTCTTTCTTGCTAGCCCTGTAACCGCTCCCTGACCGCAGGGACTCAGCACGTGGAAGATGTGCTAGACAGTCTAGCGACCCGGGGAGTTCCTATCATCTTATCTGTTAAAATGTTGTGAACAGTGAGAGCAGATCTTTAAGCAAATGTAAATAAGAAAATACTTTTTCTGTTTTTCTATGCCGCATTCCGTCGTTCTGTTTCTCATTTCTTGTTTAAATGGTATTATATGAGTCGAGAGAAATGTTAGGGACGTTTGCATCTGGCATAACAGACATCTAATATAATCTGCATCGTTTGTCTGATCTCCTTCAACTTTGGCAGGAATGTGTCTACGTTTGATAGGTACACTGTGCTTTATTTAATGTCATATATTATATTGCTCACACCGTAACATTTTTGCAACAGAATGGGATGTCTGCTTTGATACGGGAAACTCACAAATCTAGGTGTAAGGGTAAGAAAACTTAACAATAAAGAACCTCTCTCTCTCTTTCTCTTCGTTCCCTGCCTGAACTTCTTTAGAGCATTCCTCATATTTAAAAACATTTATTGCATCTGATTTCTTTATAACTAGTGTATTACTAATTACTATACAGGCACCTTCCAGAACTCGAAACGTATTGTCGCTCTCTGTTTTTTTTAAATTTTTATTTCATGTTCAATTTCTCTTACCTCTCTTGTTTCTCACTATTTTATCGCTTGGACAAAGCACATTGCGATTAATGGAAGTAATTCTGGGCCTAGCGAATGTGCCATACGATATTGTTTACTGTAGCAGTAGAAAGCCTCACCTTTTTTGCTGTTTTTATGGTATCGAGGTGCAATTCGCATCGTTCATGTAAGAGCAAAACGCGAGCTTCGTATGCTAGCATCAAGACTAGCCACACAACTTGCTCATACACGAAGGCATTCTCACGTTGACATTCACAAACTCTCATGCCCGCTAGAGTGAAGTCGTCGATTTGTGTTTCATGTCTCACACAAGTCCGATGAAGCTAAAAGTTGCTAAATGCTTAAAAAAAAAATCAGTTAGTTGTTTGAGTGTAGTGGCATTATCGCAACAGAGAGCGCATACTAGATCCTGTTTCTTGCATTCATATGCGACCTACATACGCAAACATAGAGAGAGAGCAACAAATGCACTCATATAGACTTCATCTTTACTCCACAATCAGAACTTTCTTTTCTGTTGGGATTTTAATCGACTTATTTGGATTCTTAAATGCAGTTTTGCGCACACCATTGAAAAAAGATGACAGCACTAAATAAATCTTGCTTCCGACTACTTTGTACAAAAGTTGCTCGCTAACTTTATCTCACTACAACGAGGTCTATCATTAATGTATTTATTCGGTATACTTAACTTACCGTTGTGAAGTATTATCTCAAGATGGTGATGTAGTCATTCTACTAATTCAATGCATTTATTCCACAATAAAAATGTATTCATTCCTCTGTAGTAATCTAGTGATCTCTCTATAGCAATCTATTTATTGCCCTATAGGCATGCTTTATTTGCTATAGGGATGCATCTATCACACTATAGAAGTGTTTATATTTCACGATAATAATGAGTTGATTGCACTATGGAAGTGTATTTATACTAATATAGGCATGTTTATCCCACTATTGAGATGAATGATTCTCACAATACTGATGTATCTATCTCGCTATATGTTCGTATTTATCCCACTTTGATAATATATTTAACCCACGATAGCATGGCATTTATCCCGCTGAAAGTATTTTATCTCACTATATATATATATATATTATGGATCCCAAAATAGTGATGCCAGTATGCATGTATGGCGGCATTTATTCTCATTTAGTAATGCATTTATCACATTTTTGGCGTGTTTTATCGTACTAAAGAGATGTATGTGTATTTTATTCACAGTATGGATGTGTAATCCTACAATGCATTTATCTCATGATATGTATTTAGGTCTAAGTATTTGTTATTGTACTATAGGAATGTTTTTATTCCGCAATAGGGATGTATTTATCCCACAATGGTGATGTATCGGCGACGTCGGTTATAGACTACACCGATCACACTAAGGAAAATAAGGAAACAAATGATGGCAAAGGCGATCCCGACGATGACGCCGGCTGTCAAAGTCGTTAACCCGCAGCCCTCAATCTCGTCGGAGTTGTCGTCGCAGTCGTTGTAGCCGTTGCACTTCAGGCTGGCGGAGATGCAGATACCGTTGTTGCACTTGAAATCGTTACCAGTGCAGTTTCCTGTAAGTATGCACAAAATTTGGCTTAGGCTGTAGCAACCAGCGGCAGCTCATCCCAATATTGTGCCCCGGACCGATTAGATTGCCTCCCTTCGAGGTCTCACCGTTTCCCTTCCGCCTATCAACAAGGTAAACGTGTCATGAGTGAACCTCGAGAAAGGTTAATAGATTACGTCTAGTTCACTGCAACATTTATGTTGACGTTAATTTTGTTCTGTGTTCTGTATCCGGTGTCGAAGCACTCAAACGGCAGTTTGTTAGAATGCTTAGAGAGGAATAAAAGTGACTAATTAGGTAGGTTTTATCTTATGTTAATAATGCAGAACGTAATTTGAAGTGAAAGAAAAATTTTGTATCATAGCTCCAGATACCAGATAATGACAGATATTCTTATGATGTAATTTCAGTTTACATTCATCTTCATCTTTTTGAGTTTAAGTAACAATTGGTATTTTAACATGAAACGTGGCTATTATATTTTCACGTTCTTTTTACTTATCTGTAAGCAGACATTTTGAAATCGGTAGAAATTTTAACCAGCCTGAAAGAATATATAATATTAAAAGCTAGCATTATTTGTAATTGTTTAGTCTACCAGGAATTCAAATCAGGCATAAAACGTCATAAACACAAGGAAGTGCCAATGGAAGTGACAACAATACTCACCATTTACTAAATAAGAGAACTCTGTTATCAGCAGCTCGAAATCACCATACTGTAAAAGAGTATTGTCCGTAGCAAGTATGATGGAGACACTATTATCTGTCGTCCTCACAGTCTGCGGCGATGTATAACCACAAACCCCATTGGTGGCTGAAAATTCAGTTGGAAACGATCTTTTTGTACAGTTTGAAAGCAGCTCTCAATAGGTCAGGTAAGCAGCCCGATATCGTTTGCTTCTATCTGTATTATGCACTTTAAGAGGTATCCACGTGACACACTATAAAAGTTATGGATAATTATGGCTTTGGCACATTATGGATAATTATGGTTTTGGCACATTATAATAAATAACAAAGTGATAAACTTAAAATATTACTAAAATTTGTAAAAATAATACTTTTTTACAGGAAAGATGTTTGAATGTAGCGCTTAGTGATTCCGTCGTTCTGAGTAGGATTCGACCGAATGTTTCTTAAGGAATTTTTTAGAATTTTTAAGTCGAGTTTATTCTAAAATTAAATATCTGGCTGAACTTTCTGACTTGATGATGAGGAGGAGGAGAAGGAGGAGGGTTTTCTTTACTTTACATAAGGCTTAATGCGCTTTACAAAAGCAAAACACATTTACAAATATACCCCAAAATAAATACAGTGGTATCTCGAATTACGAATTTAATTCGTTCCAGAGCCGTGCTTGTAACTAGAAATGCTCTTAACTCAAACTAATTTTCCCATTTAAAATAATGGAAATCAGATTAATCCGTTAAGCCCTTTGACAAGTCCTCATAATTTCCTAAATTATCAAAGAAATACATGTTTTTAATTAAAAAAGACACGTAAAACTTTAAATTACACAACAAAATAAATAAATAAAAGAAAAATGTACAAAATACAGTAAGAAAAATGAGCGCGGCTAACGGGGAGTGGCTGAGGAAAGAGGGAGGGAGGAAGGGATACTGGTATGGAACGAAGCGTATGTACAGGACTTTCTTACACTTTAAGCAAAACTACAATTGCATTTTATTTACTTTAAATAATTTTAAACTTAACCTATGCTTAACATTTACGTGCGTCTGATACATTTTACACTAATCATCGGTTTTTGCCTTTTTGGCTGCAGTTTCGGCATCTTCACTTGCCTCCCTTACCTATCCACGAATAAGTAAAAAGGGTTGCAAAACGTTCAAACGAAAGAGATATGACTTTACACTGCACCGTAACACGGGAGAAGAGCGTGCTGGCGGATGCGAAAGGTTTCTGGGGCTGAGCACCGACGCGCAAACTAGGATCCCGGAGCTCAGCTGTTCGTAACTCTGAACAACGTTCGTAACTCGAGCAGAAATTTTGCTCCAGTCGCTGCTCGTAACTCGAAGTACTCGTATATGGTGAAGAGTGCACTTATAAATGGATGCGAGCGTGAGTGTACATCTACATGTAGCTACGCTCACGGCACTCTTCTTCCTTTTTCATACAAAAAGGGCCGGCCAACGATTCCAACATGTAATGTTCTAAAATAAAAGTAAAAATGAGATGCTAAAAAGAAATGGAGAACAGTCTAGAACTAATGTAACTGACTAACAGTTAGGGTTAGGGTCCCCTTTTTCCAGGCAAATGTCACCTGTCACTTTGTCGTTTCGCTGGTCAGGTATATCCAAGGTAGGTGGACAACTTGCAGACAGGTTACACCTGAGTTGCTGACCGGCAAACTGTATCCAAGACGAGTGTAAGTTTGCACAGGAAAGTTTATCCAAATTCAGGAATCACAATATGAACACAAGAGTAGATCCCGGCGGAGTGAAGTGGACTACTGTCGACCCCGCGTTATCCGGTTCTTGCTGGAGGGATCTCCGCTTAAACTGGAACAGCTTAGCGGTGCTTACACCCCAGTGTACCCCAGTGTAAGCAGGCTCCCAGTTTCTACCCTTGGTAGAGAGACCTCTGCGCCTGTTATGAATCGTCTGGTGGCGGTGTGCAGGTAGCAAACAAGACGAGCATAAAAATCACGAGTCACTATATAAATTCCCCCAAAACACAAGAGTATATCGTGGCCTGAAGATAAGTCTTGTTGGAGACGTCTCAGGCGGGTCGTAGTCAACTAGTTCCGTGTGTGTGTCATACAGTTCCTGCGGGAAGGATGTCGGCTGTATCCGACGCTCAGTTTAGCAGTGCTTACACCCAAGAGAGATATCAGCGTCCGTTATGTATGTATGTTATGTGGTGTACAGGTCAGTCTACACTGACAGATTGCCGCTGAATGCCTGGGAGACGTTATCCCCGCTAACTTGATTACCCGACCACCGGTCTTGACCAATCGCATGCTAAGCAGCTGGATCACCCAGGTGATCACCTAGCGACACTAGCTATGGCTACGTGGAATCCACGCAGAACAAATACATTAATTTACTTAGCAGAGTAATCGGCGTGGATTCTCACCTGATTTAGACAGTGTCGGGTACGTCTACACCACACCATGACGACATACGAAATTAATCCTTCGTAACTAAAGAGTCTTCCATTCTTAGTTGCGTCATGGTGTGATGTAATACGCAGGTCTGCGTCACACGTTCATGAAACTATTCAAGAACGTGCCGCTGTTCCACCCTGGCTTTTGAATACTTAATAAAATAAATAATAATAATCATGATATAATAGTAAATGGGTTTGAGCCGCGAAACGTTACATATGGAGCAGCTCGTAACTCGAGGTACCACTGTATTCTTATGGGGAAACACAATCTACTTAAGTGATTAGCTGCGAGAAGATGTCTATAAAGTTAGATATTAACTTAAAGATAATGTTAACTATTTCACAACCAGGAGTTTTGGCAAAAATTTTCTAACCTGACTACTCATTTTCTTTAATTTGCAATTAAACAGTTTCAAAAAATACATATTAAAAACATGAATGGAACTAAAGAATGGAAAGAAAAGGTATGGGAGATAATTTTAAAGGTAATAAATTTGTACAACTAATGCATGGAAATTCTGACTCTTTGCCTAGTGGAATTATGAAATGGAACTCTACCTTTGTAAAAATACGGAAACTTGTCACAAGAGAACAATAGACAATCAACTGAACTGGTTTCAGTTAAGGATTCTTCAAAGATGTTTACCAACAATAGGTTCCTTTTTATAAGAAAAATTGTTAACTCCCCCTAATGTGCTTTGTTTCTTATCAAAGAAGAAACAATAAGTCATCTGTTATGGCTATGTCAATTTGTTAGCATTTTCTGGAGAGATTTACACTCCGTTATGATCAATAAATGTGTATCAATAAGAAATTTTTACTTTTCTGAGTTTATTTGGTGTGCAAGAGACACTTCTACTGATAAAGTTTTTAGACTTAATCATCTTGTTAGCAAAACATTATATTTATGTATGCAAATGGAAAAATAATATACCTTCTATACATATTTTCTGAGCATTGTGAAAATAGATACAACATATAAAGATACCATAGTATAAATTAGACCTGTGCGAATTAATATGAAAACCATACAATCAACTATTAATATAAGCACAAATAGTAGAAGCTGGAATGTCCTAACTAGTATCTTTCCTTTACTCTCCTTTTCTACGTCTTTTATTCCTATCTCCAAATCTACTCTTGCTTCCCCTCCTGTACTGAATGAATGTGTTGTAAGATTGAAGTGTCTTTGAAAGATCCGTCTGTGGTATATGTCATGTACATGTTGAATATTGTGCTAATTGAATAAAAAAAATATATACCCCAATAAAATATCAAAAATACAAACAAAGATGAAAACATTGACAAGTACATAGAGACACAAAGTTTAGCGTTGACGAATAGAAGAAAGATGAAAGTAACGATTTTTTTTAAATGTAATGTCTTCTTGAAATAGAATTATTGTTCATGTTTGAATGTTATGAAACCTAGAGAACGGGTTCAACCAAGCTGCTCACGGGTAAGTGCTCCACGCCTGTCGTTGACAATTAACTTGACTTGGGTACAGTCAAAGGTGTATGTAGTCTCGAGTTTCATGAACCGCACTTGAATGCCCCGGCCTGGACTACTGCTAGAGAAGGCCAGCTGGCAGGTGTACCTGGATGGTAAGGTTGTGTAGCCCCAAGTGGAGTAACTGAGCAACGCGCTTTCTCGAAATGAAATTTGAGTCGGGCACTGTGAGCTGAAGTAATCTGGTAAGAGAATAAACAGATAACGACACCTGATATCATAGTCGATCGCAATAGTTGTCCTGTTTGCCCGAAATTCTAAGAGAATTTTAAAGTAAATGATAAAAACTGTTTTGATCACATAATTAAAGTTAAGCACTTATCAGTACTGACTACATGTTGTTATATCATCACCGATTACATGTTATATTCTCGCTGATTACATGTTACATCAGCACTAATTACCTATTATTATATCAAAACTGATCACATTTTGTTGTGTCATAAAACGTTTCAGGTTTTATACATTAAAACATGAAAGTAAATAAAATAAATTGTTTTTGCCTTTGTACACAAGGTTTGAATGCAAGTGAAACATCAGGCATCGTGATAAACCAAGACAGATTATTTATTATAAGAAGACATAAGAAGACAGATTAGAACATCACTTTTGTAGCTCTGTATCCAAAGAAAGGTTTCTGAGAAGGTAATATGAAAAGCTAAGGAAACAGACACGACCCAACATGCATTTAATTATTGAACTCATTAACATAATCGTGGAATAACGGTGGAAAATATGAAAATATCGCCAGCTATACAAAGACATTTACATCCCTCTTGCTGCAAAGGTTCCTTCAAACACAGTGAAAAATGTAATGAGCTACAATAATTATTTCTCGAAGATCGCTAGTCCCCGGTTTCTTTTGATAACCTACCCTAAAATTAAGGTTCTCATGTGAATACTTTAGTAGCTTGCTTTGACAAAAATACACTAATCTAAAGAAGGTGTTTTCACGTTGAGGCTACGAATATATATAGTGATACTTACAGTGTGATGGATAATAGGTTCCGACAACTACAGTCGCCATCCACAAAGTGAAGCAAGCAGTCAAAAGGCTACGGGTGAGCATGTTGAAGGAGGAAAGGTTCTCGTTAGAGCAAAGGATGTTTATGGTTCAACCTTAAACTCGCAGTTGAACAGCGACACTGAAAACCGAGATGAAGCCAATGAACGGAGACTGATACGATCGAGTCAAAGTGCAGTCGACAATCCAATATTGATAAAGGGTGGGCGAGTTATAAGTAAGTGCCTGGTGGGACTTGCCTTGAGTAGAGATACAGCAGATATCACATTTTGTTTATTGCGAAATAGCTCTGTTTTCATTTTGGCGTATCGCTTATGTAGAATGAAAGAATAACGACATTAATATATCACAAATTGTTTTCTTCTTTGCACACAACCATTTACACTACACCTTTGAGACCATCATAGATGTTACTGATGATGGGTTTAAACTGTAATGATAAGGTTTATTAGTTCTTTACAGATATCTAATAGATTCAACAACAGCTGAGCATCTATAAAACTTTTTTACTTCATTTTCATTTATTTCGTAAATGTTTGAAGTTAAAAGACAAAGCATTAAATAAATGTAGGAAACAAAGGATGAGGAATGACATACTGAAGATTACACAAATTCGACAGTATTAAATGCATGAGAAAAGAAAGTAAACAGCAAGTTTCAATCGCTGATGATTAATAACTGTTCATGTTTTTAAAATGTTATCGTGATCCCTCTTGGGCTTTCCTCACTCGTCACGCGCTTTAGACGCCCACGCTCGGCAATTCTTTTTTTGGGGGGGGGGGACATTGATGGCGGAAGTTACTTTCTGATTTATCGTCTAGCTCCGCGCAATTCGATCCTGTAGTAATTATAGTGAAACTAATATGATGTTGTAAAAAGTATTATAATCTAAATTATTTAAATTAACTTATTTTTTGATAGCGTTGCTGTAACCATACATATACATATATATATATATACTTCCTCAAAGGTTTGGAGCTCACGTCGGCAAGAGTACGGTAACCTAAGAAAGGTTGCTTTTATCTGCTCTGAGGCTATCAACTTACAATGATACTTACAATGAGTTGCCTGTGCGAACAACAGTTGGTAGACACGTAGTGAAGCACACGGTCAAAAATGTACAGGAAGATATTTTTAGGTAGAAACTTTCTTGAGTTAACCTCGTCCCGCTGAAATGTGTTATCAAAACAACTAGCAGGCAAGTCTCGGGAGATTGCGAGTGACACTTGATACGACACCTACAGGTCAAGGTACCCTCTGGACAAACAATGCTGATAAAGAACAGAAGAGAAAAATAGAAGACAAATACTGCGTGAGCAGAGCTTCGAGTTATTGCTTTTTTTGTTTCTTGAGAAACAGAAATGGTTTCGATTTGTAACATTACACATTAAATATTAGCGCACACAAAACAGGAAGACATTACGAGTTTTCCCTCGATTTCACACATGCAAACACAGGAAAACACATGCTAACACGTACACACGCAGCACACAGACGTGCACTCCCTTATTGCTACACACAGTCTGACAGCCTGGCTCTCTTTATCTGAACAAACGACTTACCAGCCTTCAACTCTCGTCTCATTCTGTGTAAGTGATTGCCTTGCCCAGACACTATTTATGCTCCTGGATGACAAGGCTAGCGCCAAAGTATGCACAAGTTCGTTAACGAACGACACGTGCTTAGGTTTTCTTTAAATCATGATTTTGAATGCAAAAAGTCTTTAGGTAATTCGGGCGAGTAGTCTTGCCGTCTGTTACAGTAGTGTGTGGTTTGTGAAATGTGGAATGTTTGTCTCAATATGACTATTGGCTACAAAAGTGGACAGACAGTCAGGAAGATTTTAATGATTCATATGTATTGTTGGTCTTATGTTCTAGGTAGGCGATCAGAGACGATTCCTCAGGCTCTTGTGTTGAATCCCTTATTTCTTTTTTCTTTATCAGGAAGTTTAAGTCCATGTATCGCAGTTTCCAACTAGGCGTGATTGTCGTTGCTGTACATGTTTCGGTTCTGTGTGTGTGTGTGTGTGTGTGTGTGTGTGTGTGTGTGTGTGTGTGTGTGTGTGTGTGTGTGTGTGCGCGCGCAGACGTGCGTTCGTAATCGTGTTTGTGGATCGTCCACTTGTATCAGGTAGTGTAAGTTATCAGAAACAAAAAGTCACGTGATTAACTTTCTGCCAGTTAGGCTGTACGGTGAATAAAAAATCGAGAAAATGAGACAGAAAAGGGATTTACTATAATCACTCGCTCTATCGCGGTTCACTTACTGCAGATTCACTGTATCACTGAATATTTCATATTTTGTATCGCAAAGTTTTCGCTATATCGCGGGATTTTTCGGTCTGTACGAATTTATATAATATTTATAATTTCAACTATTTTTGCCGAAAAAAGTAAAACAAGATAAAAATACAAAAATGTTAATTCAAACATATTAAAAGAATATTAAATCAAACGAAAAGCAGTGTGGGAAGGGTTTATAAGGCCTTAAAATATAAATAAATAATAACTCAATAATAACGCCGCTACTTCGTGGATTTTTACTTATTACCGGGGTTTTGGGAACGTAGCCCCTGCGAAAGGTGAGGGATTGTGTGTGTGTGTGTGTGTGTGTGTGTGTGTGTGTGTGTGTGTGTGTGTGTGTGTGTGTGTGTGTGTGTGTGTGCTGAGGACATAAGTCTATACAGATCTCTGAAGAGTATTAGAAATTTGAGATATGTCGCATGGCCCTTCAACTAAAACATAAAGTCGGCTTATTTTTGTAGGGGCAAGCAAAACAGGAAAGGAATTCCGTTTTCTCAATAAGGACTTGTCAGATGATGATGATGATGATGATGATGATGATGATGATGATGATGATGATGATGATGATGATGATGATGAAGAAGAAGAAGAAGTTCATTTACATTTAAACATACAACAACAAAATGCAGATGATGAGATAAAAAAACTAGTCCATTTGAAATAAGTGGGTCTTCAGTGTTTTCTTGAAAGTTGCAAGACTCTCAGACTCCTTGGTCCAGAGGGGAAGCGAGTTCCACAGAAGCGGGGCAACATTTGAGAAAGGTTAGCTACTGTGTAGACTCTTTAGTTACACTTGGCCTAATCTCTTGGGAAATAGTTTTAAGATATTTATTTCAGCATTTTGCACCACTTTTTGAGTAGAATAAAACTGGCATGATTACAATTTTGATTATCTCCCTTAACACTCTCCGTCTTCACTTCTTTTTCAAGTACATCCATCATCAGTTCTCCTCCTCCTCCTTTCACTCCATCTCCCTCGCATATAGCAGTTATACTTAATCAACCAATTTATTTGAATACATTATTATGTATTGCACATATAAAGACATTGAGAGAGAGAACTAGACAGCGATACATCCATGTATAATGTTTGACTTATATATTTACTCGATTAAAATTCATCTGGTTAAACAAGGAATGCAGAATCTCCCAGACAAATATCTGCTGAAGGTAGAATAAATACCAAAACAAATTTACGGCAGCCATTTCAAACTAGAATATTTTATCGTCGTTTCATTGTAAATGCTGCTTTTTTCGATGACGAGGAATGTTCACAGCTGTGAAGAGTTGTGTCGAGTTGGAAGCGTGTCAGCGTGGAATAACTGTCTCTCTGTCGACTTTTGGGTTTTTATTTTTTAATCTGTTTCTTTTTCCTTGTTTGCAGCGACGAACATTGTGCTCAGAGCTGTCCACCCGTCCTCAGTTTAGTAGCTGTTTCCAGGATACGGTGGTGGTGGTAGTAGCTGTGGCGTTGGCAGTGGGTATCCAGTCGGCTCTCTTTTCATGGTAGGATACGGGGCAGACGACTCGAGTCGGGCGGTCTGTAATAGTACATATTCAAGAAAATTAATGAAAATAATAAGCACATTTATATCGCGCCTTTCTCCAGCATCAGCCGGACTCAAAGCTCTATACAATATTGAGTGCACACATATAGCGAGCTTTCCTGTCTACAAGACGAGCTCAGTGCGCTGCACAGGAAGATCAAATCACAGTCCCACGAAGAAATAAAATACCATCATGGGGCAGTGATGTGACACAACAACACACATTGCGGCTAATAGCCAGTTTCTCTTAGCGAGAACGCAGTGATGACATCGAGTCAGATAGAGATCAGTGTGAAGAATAAGATGAACAAGGAAGTCATCATCAACCTGTTAGCAGAAAGGGAGATCATCCAAATCAGTGATAACAAACTTTAAATATAAATATAATCATAATTTGTTTTGTTTAATCTGTTTAAGATTCAAGGCATTCAAACAAAGACGTTGAAGCAGGATTGGAAAATTACATCTTTAAAGCAAGTGTTTACCAAGCGCTATCTGGATGAACGGTTATTAATTTGTAAGTGCTACAAATCACAGACCACGAAGGAAGTGGTAAAATCTGGCGACCGTTAGTCAAAGAAAACTTAATCTCATCTTTATATTCAAAAAGAAAATGGCCAGGAAGTCTCGGACAATTAGGCACAGAGAGGAACTAAAGGAAAATGTATATCCGTAAGTTAATGATGATAAACCCAGAACAGATGGTAGGCAAAACACTTACATATAAATTATTATACAGAGCTGCCCCATTAAGCCTGTTAGAAGAGAGGACAGCACTCAGATGAGTGTATTACTAATATTAGAATATTATTGTATTATTAAAATACGCACACAGATATCAATTATCCATGGTCTAAGAGAGAAAACACCACGTTTGATCATGGCTGCAGAAAGCCACTCGAGGTAGCCATAAGGACAGTGAATGTAAGTGGTCCACTGTGTCAACGAACCAGCCTGTAAATGAGGCATTCATTTCTGCACGATAGTAGCCGGGTGGGAAACGGGATTTTTTTTAACTATATCCAGAGCAGACTTGTTCGACAGTGTAATCACATTAATTGAGTGGCCGAAGATTACCTGTTCAATTCTGATGTAACTTCGTCCCCGTCTTCGGCAGACTACACCGGTGAAGCACACGAGAATGAGAAAGCAGACGACCCCGAGGGCGATGCCGATAATGGTGCCTATTTCCAGTCTGCAGTCTGCTCTCTCGTCCGATTCATCGTCGCAGTCGTTGTAGCCATTACACTTGAGATCGGCGGGGATGCATATCCCGTTGCTGCACTGAAAGTCGTTCCGATCACAGGCTCCTGCAAAGTTAAAGAAAAATGCCACAGCTTCATCGTAAACTGTCTGCACCGAAAAAGGCTTAATCCAATTTCTTCTGCACCGAACACAGGTCAAAGATTTTTTTTGAGCTAGTGTTGAGCCCGTGAGTACTAAATATAGTTAAACGCAGTTTAAGACAGTTCGAAGGATTTTTTTTTTTATCAAGTTCAACACTGCACCGCTTGATATTGTGCTGCTGTGATACTTAATCCCATGATTCACCTCGACCACCACAGAACTCCTTGTTAAAGAAATCGTTTAGTATCACAATGATATCTTCTGCTTGTTCTGAAGTTTTTATGTTGTCGTGGTCTTTCGTGCAAATTACTGAATTCATTTTTATATTTCTCTGACAAATCAGGTACCCTGCTGGGTAGACAGAAGAGATTTTCCAGTCACCTCTCCCCCAGCAAAGCCCGAATTGGCGATTTGCTGCTCTATCATATTGAGCGATAACTATTAGGCCTCAGGATGCTCCTGATAAAATTTCCCTAATCTCCTTAGAAACTGATTTGTACATATAGACCCCATCCACATTAACCCAATTACAGCCTCGACTTGAAATCCAGTCAAGAGGGTCTGATTTTGTCTAGACCGTAAGTTCCTTGGTGTTGCATTGCACCTCACTCACTCACTCACTCACTCACTCACTCACTCACTCACTCACTCACTCACTCACTCACTCACTCACTCACTCACTCACTCACTCACTCACTCACTCAACAAACGATATCGTTTGTCATCAATAAAAGCTAACTGGAAAACCGAAAAGAACAATAAAAATTAGAATTAAATTAGATAATACCAGTAAGAAATTATTGTTAGTATTGCTCATCTCAGTTTTGAGATAAAACACGTCTTACCATTTTTTGTGTAAGAAAAATCTGTTAGGAGCAGTTCAAAATCTCCATAATTGAAAAAGGAGCCTCCAGTTGACAATGAGACGTGTACTGTGTTGTCCAGCGTTCGCAGCACTGACGGACTCGACTTCCCACAAACACCATCGGCAGCTGAGAGAATAAAACAAGTCTGAGGACGGGAGCATCGTTTCTGAATGTGGACACACAAATGAGCTCGGAGGTCAAGGATCAAAAGATAAAGCACTCGTATATCAAGACCAGATCAAACAAAAGTCCGGGCATGGGTGTGTCTACCCTAGTTGAATTCTGATGTTGTTAGCACGGACGATTGAGTGCAGTGGGCATACTTTAGTTCAGGCTAGCCATGCTGATGATCATTTAATTCTAAATTGTTCATTTTGCTTTTTTCACCCTGTCTCTGAAGCCTAGCTTATAACTGTCAGACTTCAGTCCAAACCTCCATCTGTCTCCCTTGACTCAGTTCCCACCCTGTTAGTGATAGACTGTCAGGACATTCTACTCCCCGGCATCACAGAATAAATGATAGTTTGTCCTCTGGGGTATGTTCATGTTCAAAACCGCTTTAAGTGAAATCTCTATTTTTGAAAAACCTTCAATGGATATAGATACACTTAACTTTTTCCTTCCAGCCTCTAACGGTATTTCTATCTAAGACCCTCGAGAGAGTAGTTCTTAACAGTTTCTGTCCTAACTCAAACCTGAAACTTCGTTTTTCCCCTAGACTCTGCATATCACCTTTTTCATAGCACTGAAACTGCCCTGTATAAATAGACCAAAGATATCCTGTCTGCTTTGGATAAAAGAAACAGCTCATTTATTACCATGTGAGATCTTTCTGCTACTCTTAACGCAATTAATCACACCACCCTACCTCATAAGTTTCATTCTTTTTATGGTATCTCTGCCCCCTATCTTTAACATACATATTATTATATATAATATTTTAAGTACCCTTTATGACCACAGAAAGCATACAGTTGCTGCAGGCATGTGAAAATCGACGATTTATATATACTTTAGGATTCTTTTTGTTTGCAGAATTAGACGTGCCATACGAAAAAAACATAAACTTCCTTACATGTAAGTGGTCCATGGCTGTCGGACACGGCTAGCCTAGCTTGGCTGCAGTCGTCGCTTCTTGTCGTGTCCAGATATCTGAAGCGCACCTGTATACCCCGGGTAGGATCCGTAGTATGGAGCGTCAGCGGACAGTCCCAGTTCCTCAGGAGGGTCGAGTAGCGCTGATACGAGTACCCGAGCAAAAGGCTTCGTGAAAACACCCGGTTCGCCCCGCAGTTCTGCTTGAGGTACCCTAGGACGATAAACCCCGGCAGTTTCTTATACAACCTGACTGACTGCTCGCACCTCAACTTGTAGTATTGGTGACAAGTGAAGGGAACAGGATCATAACTAGTTTTTTATGAAGTGAAATACCTATCGACACAATGATTGTTCTTGACGAACATGTGACGTGCCAGAGCACAACGGATTGACTGATGACTGACTGAGTCAGCCGAGGGGGATGATGGGAAGGCGGTTGACATTTCAAAAGACTGGTCGCTGGATTGTACATGCATAGCATCCGTGTAAAAATATTTTTTTCAATTCTAGATCCTTTTCATGAAGACGAAATCTCTCTCTCGTAGATTATCCAACGATATTTGATACGAACATGGTTTTAGTGTTCTCATCTTCAAGTATCTAATATGTCCTATAGTGCATTTGTATGATAACAAATGTAACGTAATACAAAAACATTTCTCCTGACAAATGAAAATTAATGACATTAAACCTTTCTGTATTACTTCAGACGGAAAACAGGCCTTAATTATTCTATCCTGTGATGTAAATTAGATCCTTTTGGAAGAAGCCGACTACCTTGGTTAAAGATCAATTTCCTCGAGTCCTCCTAATCTTAGGCCAGGAGGTTTGTTTTTTTTTAAGTCTGACCTGACCGAAAAGAATCTCTAGTGTCCAAAAGACACGCCACGCTGTCTGAAGTAAAGCCTCTTCTACGTTCTGGCGCGTTATCTCTGATCTCTTGTTATCTTCTCTATTTATAACAGTCTCAGTCATGGAGAGGCATTGTGCTGTAGTCTACATATTCTCATGACTTCTTTCTTCTCTTGTTTTAGTTCCTTAGGGCTGGCGCGAAGTATCAAGTCACTCACACACACACACACACACACACACACACACACACAAAATATATATATATATATATATTCACTCTGGCACGCATACACACGCAGGAGCGCGTGCACACATTCACAAACTACACACACAGTTAAATACATTCTTATATATCTATTTATAAATACACACAAACCGGCGCGCGAATTTATGCACACGTGCACACACTCATCCCTACCCCCTCACACACACACACACACTCTCTCTCTCTCTTTCTCCATACACACGCATCAACACAACCCCAGCCTATCATTCAATACGTTCTTCAGCTTTGTTCTAATAGTTCAACAGAAAGCTTACCACCATCGAGGCGAATTTCTGACACACCCACTCGCAACAAATACTCACAGTGACTCGGGTAGTATGCTGCCAGGACAGTAAATGGCAGGCATGCAGTTAGAAGAACCACCACGAAATGTCCAGCAACATCAGCCATTTTGAAATCAGACAATCAACAGTAGGAATGGCAGGTATGTTCGCAGTAATAATCTCGTCACATTTGAATTGTCAGGGAGACAAAGCTTTTAAACGAGGACTCTATTTCACCAGCAAAAGTCACTTGTGGTTTTAAATGAAGAGAGATGAAAGATGTACACAGAGACCTGTCACTAGACCGCTCACTGTGCATGTGGGTCAGAATAATAAACTACTGTACGTGTTTTTTCACGGTACACTCGAATTCAAAAGACTGGCTTACGTATGTGTATACTGCTCGAAATAAAATTTAGTTTGACAAAAAAAAATTGCATTGCTTGTTTTATATTAGTCGTGGGTCACTTGTTTTCCAGTCGGATTTTAATTTTAAAAAGCTAATTTTGGATATATGTCCTCCAAATTACTTTTAAAGAATCATTAATTGCCTTCTGTCAAAACATAAATTTCAGAGAATTAGAGAAATTAAGATTAGAACTATCTAATCAGGGGTATTCTTCCCTACTGTCTTAATTATTATGCCTGTCGTAATTTAGTCTAAGAACCAATCCTATTTTTCACCGGCAATTTGCTTTCTTTAATCTGTCTTAAGATTTTTTAAATTACAGGATCTGGATTTTTCTGGCTGTGTTGCGCTGATGGGCACTCGCTGTTGTCATCCTTACTGGAACTCCTGTTGAAGTGGTTTTGTGCTGTCCCATTTCCAATCTATTCAAAAAACACTCATCAAAAAAGCAGACATTAACGATTTGCTTCGGTTTGCTTTCTGTCTTTCCTTTTTTTCTTTCTGTCCCTTTTGCCCTGGTTTATCTTTTATATCCGTTTTCATTGATAACATAATTGCTCTTGTCTGTTGTTGCTATTTCACAACATCCTAAGCAAACCCTTGACGTTTTCAAACTAGTTTCCCGTTGACCTCTCGCTCATAAAAATCGGTGTCTGCTACTAAAAAGATTTCCCTTTTATAACTCCAGCACATGCTACATGGATAATGATCTGAACTACAAATTCAAGACATGCAACACTTTACAGGTATGACATTTTGAACGTACATCAGCGTGACAGTTACGTGTACAGATTGTCTCTAATTTCGTCGCTGTTACCACACAACCGGCCTCAGTCTCTGTTTATATCCCTTACACCTCTTTTAACTTGAGCTAACCATTATATATATATATATATATATTAGATTACAAATCCCTACTTTTTAATCTGTGAAAAGTAGAAGAGCTTGTTAGCTTCCCACCTGTTACCGTAGCCACAAATGCTGGCTTAGGACTATTTCCCCTATGAGCAAAAATTGAAAGATTCCATACGGTAGACGCAGCGATGTTGAAAAGCATAACAATGAGAACAAAGACCAAGTTAGTTTGCATGATTGATCAATATGGATAACGTAGTGTCAGGTAGCGAGTCCAGCGCTCCCTTACTTCAGTTGCCCTGGCAAGCCTACATTACCAGGCGCCATC
The DNA here is from genome assembly GCA_004794655.1 of Marisa cornuarietis. Lineage (NCBI taxonomy): Eukaryota > Metazoa > Mollusca > Gastropoda > Architaenioglossa > Ampullariidae > Marisa > Marisa cornuarietis. Next base: position 7,437,027 of record SMMW01000003.1, on the reverse strand, counting down.
TGTTTCCTGTTCTTGCAATCTGATGCTGGATCAACAAAGTTTAAATACAGCAAGACTCCAATCGATCAGCAAGTTATATTCCGTCATGAATAATAAGCCTTCCAAAAAACAAACATACAAACAAACAAACAAACAAACACAAAACTAAAACGAAATAAAAAAAATAAACAAGCTAAACGAAATTCACAAACATGCGCGCGCACACACAAACTCTTCTGACATAGAAAAAACACATAAACGGGACAAAATTTGCCCGTTTAGTTAAAAAACACGCGAGCTACAGAACAAGCTGTCTTCGGCCTCGTGTGCGTTAGTTCTGTCCTCTGCCCACAAGATTTTAGTTCAAAGAGTCTTTAGTTTTAATCAGCCATTGAGAAGATTCCAGAGTGAGGCTGGTCGTTATATGACGTCATCTCGTGCCATTTCTTTTCTGATAAGAAGGGTAACTCCGTTCTGAATGTCAGGTGCTCACCTGACTCACGTGCCTCTGAGCGTGCGCGCTTGAAGTGGCTTCGTCACTACTTTTTACATCCATTAGCGTCAGCCAGCGATACAGAGAAGCCTCCATTGTTCCCCGCTCTGTGTCCGTGTTTAGCTTGAAGAATCTTTAAAGTTGCTTGTGTCGTGTAATAGTCGCCAACGTTAAGATAAAAGTGTGTCGGTTGGCCATCATTTATTTATAAGCATCAAGACATCTATTTCTCTCTGTAAAGTATCAATAGCTCAACAGCAAAAGACTTTGTATTATTTAAAAATTTAAGCAAAATGCATATATTTTTTGCTGCCTTCATGTGTACATACAGGTGTGTGGCTGGGGTAGTGACCGTGTGTGTATTCGAGAGCGAGCGAGCGAGCGAGCCACACACACACACACACACACAAAGAGAGACAACAACTGAGAAAATACAGGGGGGGGGGGACAGTGCATATTATTTGTCGACTGCGTGTGTTACACTAATTTTTCTGCTGCTCTTCAAACGTTTCTCCTTTTCTCTGTCATTTAAATGTTCGTCAACAAAACGCCAGAGAGAATCCGTTGCTGCCACAGCCAACTCCACCCAGCTGTGGGGAAAGGGTGCCTGACTCCTTAGAATATTGGGGAAAGTTTTAGAGAGAGAAAGAGATGGCCATGGCTCTCATAAAATAGCTGAGCCCGAGCAAAGTGAGGCTTTTAACACCTCACTCCCCAAACCAGCGAAATGTTATAGGGGACCACCTTTACCTTTTTCTTATAGGAGTTGTCAGGTTAAAATCTGTCACATTCTAGCAGCAGCTACAGACACTGACATACATACTCACCGACACATGCAGGCATATACATATATTATATGATACAGACATACAGTTATACACAATACAAATCCACCCAAACAAACATACCGAGAACACTTGCGAACCGTACCTAACGAGATGCAGTGCATACATAACCAAACAATCTGTCATGTTAACAGCTTACCTTTATTACTTATTTTTGCTAATTACTTTTCAGAAACTTTATTACTCTTTCTTGCTCCTCTCTTCACGCGTTCTCCCTCTCCGTCTCTTTCTCTCTCTAACAAGGGACACAAAATCTCAAAAGTAGACTGACTTGCTACATATGCCGTTATTTCCATTGTCTTCCCACATACACACACACGCGCGCGCACGCACACACACACCTCCGTCTCACTCTCTTTCAGCCTTTTCATCCTAGAAGCTCTCTCTCTCTCTTTCCCCCTATATCCTGTATGTTCATACTGTCACTGTCTCGTTCTGTAATTTTAATTGCGCATTTTTTGCTAATGAAGCGTAGGGCAGTATAATTTTTTTTTAACATCACCATTATCTCTTCTTTTTCATGATTTCCTCTTTCTTCGAGGTCCAATTGTTCTCCCTGCGCCAGAGCTGACAGGGTTGTTACAGGGTGAGGTCGCTGAAGCCGCAGGCTATCAAACGTCCAGCCTCAGTTTTGACCCACGCTTTCGACAAGTAGCGTCCCTTTAATGTAAAACAAAAGAAGAACAATTATTTATTGAAGATGATCAGTACTTTGATGGTAGCTTTCTTTGGATGCAGGAGACAGCTTTGCCTGTTGTACTAGCTAACGGTGTCAGCTATCAAATAATTTAATGAGCACGGTTACAATTAAGCTCGAAGTAGGTAAGAGATTAGCAGAGCATACAGCTGTTGCAACCACAATTCGCAGTGAACTAGTTTGTTTTATTTTTGTTTAAATGCACACACGGACTGCCTTATATGCCTATTTCTGACATCTCTGAAGGTAGGAACCAATAATTATCATAACGAGACGTTCCTCAATTAACGAACAACATTTGTGACGGGGGTATTTCCAGAAAATTTCACAATTTCATGTGAAAGCTACAGCATTTAAAGGAATGCACTTCGCGAGCAGAATCAAATTATTCACTCATAGTTTGACAATGCATCTATTCTAATAAACTCGTTCATTCGAAATTAATTTTGCTAACGGCTTTGCATAAAAGATCATCACATTATCAAGTAGTCACTTGTCTCATCAGCAGACTGAGGCACTTCAAACAAAACTTCATTTTCCTGATTTTTTTTCACTTTTTCATGTCGTGGTAATAACTTTCACAAAAAAACAATTACATAAAAAAAATTTTGGAGCAGACGGTGTAGAGCCTTACATTCAAAACAAAAAGCAGTTTGAAGATTTGCTTTATCGACTGTGAAAAGTGTTATTGATACTGGTTTGTGTAGGCCGTCTTACTATCAATGTCTATGTTAAAAAACTGAACTGTTTCCGATATTGTTTCACAATAAACGAAAAAGGAGAAAACAAATATTGGAAGACGCAAACTATCCGCAGCACAGTAAAGGGGAAGTAAACACAAAAAATAACAATTCAATCATTCTTCTCTTGAGTTACTTCCCTTTACACAGTAAAACGCGTACACCTGCATTTCTCCAGAATTCACTCTATGCAGTAACCTGTTACAATATGCTGCTTTAGTTTTTTTTCTCTTCATTAAGAAGGAGGAGGAGGAGGATGGTGATGATGAGGAGGACTGGAAAGTGAATGCGTATCTCTAACCACTGAAGCGCTTGAACCGAAAGAAGTGAACAAAAGAACCTTCATGTAGAATAGTTATATAGAAATGTTTTATCTCATTTCAAACGTGTCCGGTAGTTATGTCTTTTGATTTCTCTAATTTTCTTAGTTTTAATTTCACCTCTGGTAAGTATCCGGGTATGTGTTTGTCTTTGACGAATTTGTTTAATCCTTTGCGAATGGGGCAGGTAAAAGTCCGCTTTTCGGGTTCCAGATCGTCCTCCATCTCGCAGATCTCCCACCAGTTGTCATACAGATCCTGGCCATTGTATTTGACCTCGATGTTAAAAGTCCCACCTTTCAAGTCTTCCTCTATGCATGGAGTCCAAAACAAACGCACGTCACTGCATGTGGTAGGAAAGTAAAGTAAAGGGAACAGTTTTCTGACAAGAGAGCATCAACGTCCTGTCTAAACTGGATCGTAAAGAGCTAAATCCTTAGAGAGGATGGTATGAGTATTTTCATCATAATGACTGCAGGGACGCGCGCGCGCGCGCGCACACACACACACACACACACACACACACACACACACACACACACACACAGAAATAGGAATAAAACATACCAACGCAACGCACATAGAGAAAGAAAGCTGATCTGACAATGAAAGAAAAAATATTATGAAACGTTACTGAAAATGTTACTACCAAGAGTGAGGTTGTAGAAAGTTCTGGTCTTAACTCCTCCAAACTCCTCGTCAGGAAGCAGTATGACTGTGCCTAGCTGAGTGGTTGGCTTCTCTGTTTACATAAAAATAATTTATGTTAGTGGCATGCTCTCTTCCTGTTTGAATCATTCTAAATCTTCCCGATATGCATTTTTTGCGCTTGCTCTCTCTCTCTTATCACACACACACACACACACACACACACACACACATACACACAGAATGAGAGCTTCAAAAAGTTTATTATTTTTCTGTCCCTGTTAAAAAAATTTTAACATTTTAATATAAGCAGAATAAATAATGGGATGGGCTTTGAGTTTTTACCCGACTTCGTAGTTCCGTTAACGTTGTTTTACCAGCAAATAATATTCACTTGCTTGAAACTTTGCACAGACAGAGGAAGAGTGAGAGAAAGAGAATGGACCCAAAGGAGAGAGCTCTGTGTTAGCTGGTACAACATATGTATACAAGTAGGCACTGTCCTGACAATGTGAACTTCAATCAGATTAGTGAATGAGTATTTTAAAGTAAACTTCGGTGTAGCTTTATCATGTCCTTGACATGTCATGATCCCATGGCAGCTGGTGATAAACGAGAACCCGGATAAGGAGGTCAAGTTTGCCTTCATATGTGATATGGACTATTCCCTCGCTGCTGTCGAATCTGAGGTACGAACTTTATAGAATCCCCGTTGACATCATAACTGAATCGAACTTGTCTAATTATAAGTTGGAATTAGGAGGACATGGAACAAGCAAACATGAATGGCAGTATCATCCTCTGTACTAGCCAAAGTTACTAGATAATAACATTTATTGAAACAGTCCAGTTAGTTCAAATTTATGCATATGTCACAGCTCAATGTAAAATACACATAATCAGTCATTTCTCGTGCCTGTTGAAGAGGAATATGATCAACAAAAAGAGAGATTAAAAACAATATTTTAGAAGCAAGGGTGATAACAACATATTAACACCACAAAGAGGTTGTTCTCGGTTGTCTCCCTGGGACACACTAGCAATAGAATCGTCAAAATGTGATAAACTAGCTATCAGCCTTTCGTCACTTACCGCACTTGTCGAAGACCACACCCACAGACGTGTACTTGTGTTCACTCAGAAAAGCGTCCCACTGGGCCTTCCCTTTCATCGTTTCAACCACATTTTTTTTACCCGACTTTTTCTTCGGACCTGCTTCATCTTGATCAAGATGCTCCTCATCATCGACTGCTTGATTGTCCTCTTTATTTTTTAACATTGTCTTATCATCCTCATCGTCATCTTCGTCGACTTCTTTCTCTTCGTTAGCACCACGATTTGTTTTTTCATCCTTGTTGTGTGTTTCCTTGACGCCGTCGTCACGCCCGAGGAAACTGGCAGCATAGTCGTGTCCCCTGCGGCGGTTCATTTCCATCAGCTTATCGGGGGGAGGGTGACGGAAGAACGTGACGTATATGGTGATTACAGCAAGCAACAGGGCTGCAACGATAGCCAGCCGGAGGTAGCGACGTGGAGTCATCATCGTGTGTCCTGATGTCGAGACCACGTTAATAGGCATAATTAATTCCTAAAACAGTGAGTGCATGGAGGCGTATCGTTTCCAAGTACACTTTGTTCCCTTCAAACCCCTTTCTGAGCACATCTTGTGTAGTTTGTTTTCGGAAGAAAGTAGTTTTTTTCGCTGTCTGTATATTTGTTCACAGAGCTGTCAGAGAGGTTTCACAAGCTTACAACAGGAGTGTGAGAGTACGCTTAGTGATGCTCGACACTGTACGATGTGCCTACACTATCGCTGACGATATGAAATCTTTTGTTCTCGCTCTAGACCACGTCAGCTGAAGAAATGTATTGGTCCACTCGGATAGTGCAGACTCCATAGTTCAAGCGCCGGCCCAAGTAGGTCAACAGGAAGCGACCTTTGCGCATGACGTGAGGTGTAGACGAAAGAAGCAGAACATCAGCAAGCTTTACGTTATTGACACTGACGTTAAAATAATTAGTGAATCACTGGATAAATGCTCCTTCTATGGAAAAAAATGCTCGTAAAAGACTGTTCATAAATTGCAAAGGCTAAACCGGTCATGCTGGCTTGTAACGTCAGAGTGATACGGGTTTCTGATATCAGCATACTTGTGATAACACCGATGCTTGACAGTAGAGGATGACAGTGATAAGCTAGGCAGCCAGGACACAAAAACTCACATAAACACATCCCATATAACCACACATACACTCACACACACAGCACACACAGCACCCCCACACACACACACACACAGGCATACATATACATGGATAAACATATACACTCAAACAGAAACACTCACATATACACTCCCTCGCACACAGATACACCATGCAAAAACACATGCACATAAACACACGTACACACACACACACACACACTCTCCCCCCACCACACACACATAAACGCATATACAGTCATACACACAATAACACACACACACGCGCGCACATAGAGTCATTGTGTCAAGGACCGCATAAAGACGTTTTATTCAACGACAGACCGCATATACGACTCCATAAACATATAATGTATCTTAACAACTACTACCGCCCTGTGACGTCTAACGGCGCATTTCACAGAACGTATCTCCGTCGCTAATATATCTAGATATTTAAATGTCTAGTGAAATAGTGAGTTTGTATTGTGTATGGTATCTAAGTTAAGGTAGTCGAAGTTTGAAAATCAATTAAAAATGACTTTGAAAACAATTTGCATCGTGCATCATACTTAATGCTCGTGCGTGTATGAATGTATGTGCGTGTGAATATGTGTGTGCGTTCGTATATGTGTATATGTGTTTTGTATGTGTGTATATATATATATATTTATGTGTAATAAACACGTGTGGTTGTGCTAGCTATGGCCCAATGGTACAGCATGTGTCAGAAAAGTGACAGAGTGTGTATGTATCTGCTTCTGTGTGTTTTCTGTGTGTGATTGTGTAGTGTGTTTGTGAAGGTGTGTTTAGGCATGCAAAGGTATAAGCGCGTGCATGTGTATGATATACATGCATACATAATTATATGCGTACACGTCATTCATTGGCTGTAACATTCACATGCTGGTTGTACGACAACCCCCAGCTTAAGCAGTAAAAACGCTGGGACTGGCTGCACGACTCCTCGTTAGGCGGTCACTGGATGGCTAACACGTGACAGGCAACTAAGTTGCTAATATTAATAATAAGCTGGCTGCTACGTGTTAGCCTTGTAGCCAGCACCTCGTGCTGTGCCATTCATTCGGCCGCTGATTTCTTCCAAGTGTGTCCTAACATCATGCTCCATTTTCTAAGGTCTCGCTAGTACAGCGGTACAAAGCCAAAAGAAATAAGCTGAACATCACTCCTACCTGACTTCTAGCTTTTAACAGAACCTTCGCACAGGCGGTGGTCTGATTGTAAGGCCTTGGGGCTGAAAAATTGAATGAGAGCTGAAACAATCAACTAGGTCTTTCATATTTCAAGTATCTTCTGTTCAACACCAGAGGAAAACCGACATTTATATCAAAATAATGGATCGCAGATTCTCTTGAAATTTCTACGACCAGATCAGTTAATTCTCTCTCTCTTTTAATCTCTTTCCCCTTTTCTCTCATTCTCTCTCTCTCTCCTAAGCTCTAAGAGTTACCTCTAGCATTATTTATGCGAAACATGAATTTCGTATCAGGTGAGATCGTGCTACAGCTTGAACACTGAGAACATGCATGTCCTGTTGATTAACCTACGGACTCCTAGAATATTTAAGACAGAAATACAAGCGGACTCTTTTAATAAATCCATAAAAAGGTAGATTTTTATGACTGATAACTGAAACACCGAATACAATAACACATTTTATTTTACACCAGAGTCACGATGTACGAGAGTCGTGGCATGAACTATAAATGTGTAATGTCTGAAGATTGTCATTGCCCCTCGTTTTCTTCTGTAATGTTAGACCTACCGGTAAAGAACCCGTATGTTTGGATCACGCTTAGGTAAATAGCGGCGCAGGCAAGCGATCCTCCCGCACAGACAACGGCTGAAAAGGAAGGACGAACCTTAACGACCCGGGGGCCAAAAGAGTTCTTTTTGCGAGAGGTTAGAAGGTCGCATGGCATGTGCCTGAGACCAGAGCAGTGACGAAGGACCCTGTTTGTCATACCCTGTGACTGGGCTAATGAAAGTGAGTAAGAGATTGTGCAGCCAACACGTTCTTGGTGCTCTCTATCAGAACATGGGTGAAAAAGTCGGGGTAAGTTTGTTTTTTTTAAATATATTATTTTATTTGTTATCTGCACCTGTTTCACAACGATTTTTCATCGCTTTCATATTTCAAATTGAAGACCAAGCTGAAAAAGATGATCGAAGCTTGCTGTCTCCTTTGCTCCTTGGTACAGATAGTTACTGTGTCACATTACAATTGCTGTACTTTCTAGTCTTGCGAGTGCACTTGTCCCACATGACAGTAACAAAAGTTTATAATCAGTAATTAGCGGTCTAAAAATGAGAAACTGCTATATTTAATATATAATATATATGTTTAGAAGGACAGTGATTTATGTAGTACATGTATACCGCTAAGCGAGACAAGTCGTTACGATTGTATTATGTATTAGGCGGCTAAGCTAGACGAGTGTTTTTGTGTGACTGGCTGGCTGTCGATGTCATAAACTGAGACAGCAGCTGATACTATATCAAGTCGAGATAGACCAGCTTGTAAATAGAACATCAAAAGAGAAATCGGGTGTGGTGAAGTCGAGATCCTGAACTCCCAAACAGCGGGCCTCACCCTCTTGGTGACATTTTTAAGAGCTTTTATGGCTAACTGTACACAACGTTGTCAGTGACTGAGTTTGGCAAATTTCGTAAAACGAATTACATGTACATTATCTGTAAAGTGTAGTCGTATATTTGATAGCATGTTCGATTAAAAAAGATTTCACATTGTGCCACAAGGACGACCAAATATTTGGCAGCTTGCAAGAAGACCATAAAACTAATATTTGTCCTCTTTTTCTGTTAAATGGTAAGACATTCAAGACCTGTGTGCAGAAAGCACCCGATTTCGGATTCTGTTGATAGCAAACAACACAACATTGCATTGTTGGGAAAAAAATCCGTTTAACACACGAAATAGGACTGGCAGTGATATTAAATATAAATTGTGACAGTGGCTCCTCTCGCCCACCCCTTATGTGGTATTCTCTTTCACGACTTTCAGCCACCAACACACCCAGCGCTGGTTTACAAGGAGACCAGTTCTATTCAACCTTTCTATTCATTCTCTTGTGCTAGTGAATAGATAGAAAGTGTTTAAGAGCCGGATTGCTGGCAGGATACTGTTTACAAGTCAAACTAATGCAAGAAATCACCCCGATGTCGCCTACCGATTCTCATCGACACAAACCGACCCTATCACTCCATTCAAGTTGCATGAAATCGTCTTTTTTTCATAAACATACTTTCATACAAAGCAGGGGAATCGGAGTGGTCTTGTCCTGTCTACCTTTCTAATATCGCTTACATGTCCTTCTTATTTACATTTTTAGGGGAGGGTAAGAGTCAAGTGTTGTACTTTTGCTTTTCAAGTAACATAGTTCGGCACCATGGGACAAACTATTTCACTACATCTGAGTGAAGGACGCACATGGGTTGTTGAGACAGAAGCTGACAAAGACGGCGATGATGTCGACATTGGTTATCGAGACATAAGCTTGTAAGGATGCCGACGACAGTGACGAAGACAATGAGGATGTAAATAAACATGACAACCATGATGATGATGAAGACAATGACATAAATTGTATATTTGAAATATACTAATTGTTAATATTTATCGGTTAAAATTCGCAACTATTTTAAGATAAGTTTCAGTAAGTTAAATAAAAAAAAATTCGTGCTCTGATTATATCTTAATTGCATAATTTGAATTGCTACAATATTCTACTTATTTACTTAATAATCGAAAATTTTTCATGACTACTAGACGGAACAGATGTTTCAGAAACGTCCACACAACACAAACCCGGACTGATTTTTCTGTAAAGGCAGCGTTTGTGTCTGTCATAGGATCGTTTAGGTCATCGAGAGACGGCGATGAAAGGAGCTGTTCGACTGCTGAGCACAATGGTGTAACAAAAGCGGTCTTCACGCTGGTTTGTGGCATGTTTGGGGGATCTTAATGATTGATTTACTTACTGGCTCCACAATATAGTAAATGACCTGCCAGGTCTGACCAAGAGCAAGAACACAATTGTACACACACGCACACACACACACACACACACACACACACACACACACATATATATATATAGATACACACACATATATAGATACACACACAAGGGCCCCCGGTAGTGTAGTGGTTAAAACACTCGCTTGTCACCACTGCAGTGAGCGTCTCGGGACACTCTCTGTATGTGACACCTGTTCGCAGGGCTGGGCGGCGGGTACTCCGGTTTCCTCCCCCTCCCCTTCCCCCCCATAGTGCGAAATCACCGCAAGGTGGAAGCACTTTCCAACTCAATAAACAACAACAACAACATAGATGCACACACAAACACACACATCGGAGTTCGGCAGATTTCACTGCATTCCAGCAAAAAGTAGAGATAACACAGACTGGTAGAGTGGCATCTCGACATCGTCGATATATATAAAAATAATCAAAGTTGGTGACACTGGTGTCAAGACAAACTCTGTGAGTACCATCCGCAATACCGTGCTGTAGTTTTCCCGGGTGTGTATCAAGAAACATTACATCATGTGGCTGACTAAAAGAGTAAGCACCCGTACAATCGGCACCCGGAGAATCAAGGACAACGCAGTACCCGAGACGCTGTTGGACATACCCTGGAGACATCGTCTACGTAATGGGTAAGTAGATTCTTTTCTTTTCTTTTAGCTTTGGTTTGCTTTGTTTCTATTCGTGTTTTCTTTTTTGTTGTTGCGCAGAAGGATGGTTAGGAAGAAAGGAAGGACACGGCTTGTTATCAAATAAGTTAACAGCAGACTCTACAGGATTTAGCCAGACAGAGCTAGGGACGCCTTTCAAATGCAACCTCCTTAACTTGATTAAAAAAAACATTTCAACTTACATTGAACTTTATTGCGGTACAGTGAAAACCTATTGGCTAGAGTAACTCCATTCGAATCAGAAGCCGGCACACTGGTCGGGTCGATTCTCCTACAACGCAGAACAATTCCCCCCACCCCACCCCTGTTCACCAAGCTGCTAGCAATCTGACTTTGTAAAAGGTTTGTGAAGGTAAAGCAGCAAGGGAGATAGAATGGATAACTCCCTTATAAAAGATTACCCCCAGGAAAATGTGTAAATTATTGCTGTACAGCCACGCGTTTTTCCTCTAGTCTTCTCATTCTCACCCTATTAACGGACAAAACTGAAATCAATAAAATTCTAACGCGCATCCTATACATGATGTACATTATGTGTACTTTTGTTTACAAGATGTGTTACACGTTCAGAGTTGGCAAGTCAGAAAATGTTCCAGCTATGATCGTAATTTGAACTGCTGCTTTACCTAAGTCCAGCTTAATCATCAGTAAAATAATGAAACAGTCTTACTTTTGATAACCCTTCCCTAACTTGACAGGTTGACAACTCATGTTCACCGTCGGGGCACACCACAGAACACAAGCGCAAAGACACACATATATATATAAATATATAAAGCACATACAGAACACATCGTCACCCTCTGCTCTGATGACAATAATGATATTAATTTTTGGCGATGCCTCTTCTTTGTATACGTAAGTTTGTTCATGTATGTGCTCCTTTACTGCACACAGTATAGCTTAATATTGTCACGGATCGACCCGTGAAATTAATGAATGACAGAAATGGAGTTAGCTCCCTTGTTTGTTTTGTACAGCAGGGTTAGTGGCCCTTGGGGGATACGTTTGCTATGGTTGAAAAGCGTGACGTAAAAGAGGGAATGACGTGGGGTGTCGTCTGCAAAAGCGCAGAAGTTTCTGGAGAGAGAGCAAAAGATGGTTTGAGTGGAATGCACCGGTGTGTGTGTGTGTGTGATTTTTAGAGAAAAGTAATGGAGGTCGGCATTTGTAGTATATAGGCTAGTGTTTCGCCAGCTGCTGTGTTTCTACTGGTTTATTCAGATAATTGGAGTATTGCTGTGTGTTTCAAAAGATTCGTCAGTTGCTGTGTTTCTGCCAGTGGATTCTATATTGGGAGTAATTGCTGTGCTTTTGGAGATTCGTAGTGGTGTGTATTTCTATATAGTTTCAAGGAGAATTACAGGCAAGTGTACATCTGTGGGTGCGTGAGTTGTGATCAGACGTTGACAGTGTGATTTGGTCAGGTACGTTTTGAGAAACTGTTGATGAACATTGGAAGAAAATTAAGCTGATATAGAGAAGAGACGGTGATTGACGTTTGAGTGGAAGGTTGAAAGAAGACATTTACGTTGTTGAAAGGATATTTAGAATATTAGAAGGGTTTAAGTAATCATTAATTTAGCTGCGATATATGTTGATGTAACTTTTATTTGAAATTCGTTGAGTGTGGGAAAATATTTTGATTTTTTTTAATTATAGAGATATAGGAACCCACGTGCAGGTCTTTGTACTTTGTTGTGTGAAAGAACACGTGAAGAACGCTGCGAGGTCAGTGCGTGTTGTATGTGACCCGTCCACACGTCCCGTGCGTTCTTGACAAATATAAAGAGAAGTAATAGAGTCAGTCAAAAGTATTGATTACTTTTACATTCTTATTTATTCAATTCCGTCAAACCGTACCCAAACCAAAAAGCTCTAATTGAAAAGTTAGCGCGGACAAGCTTGTCAAATCCTTTCTGTTGCTTTATGAATAATGAAACAATCCTCTTTTTGTGCTGGCAGGGTTGTAAGCTCGCTGGCTTGGTTCTTTTCTCCCTGTACGTCGGTGTGTGTCGTGCGTGAAGATAAAGTCTGTGCAACATTGTCGTAGCACCAAGAGTGGCAAACCTGCTAGAGTTTCAGGCTATTAAAGTCAGTGACAGGACAGATAACATGACAGACGTGACTGCAAATATCGAACTGAAACTATAAACTTTTTTTTATTGATTTCTCTGTGGTGACCTGCTTTTTTCCACTTTATTTGTTTGTTTAATTGTACTGGCGTCCAAAACTTTCTGTCATTATACCAAAGCCACCTGCCGCGAAGAACAAGGTAAAAAAGAAAAAACACATACCAGGGTATACAAGAAGCGTGGGGGATAGTAAGTCTTCGTTGGGGGGAAATGAGAGCTTTGCTCGAGTGAGAAAAATTTTTTTTTGTCTAGTTCCACGGCTAAACATGCGTTTATCTTGAAGGTAAGAAGTAATTTACATTCCAAACTCTGAGTTTGTTTCGTATACTTTGTTAGCTGTAGACGAGTTGTTTTTCATATTTAAGCTTTTAATATTTCCTGAAAGATAAGTGTGTCTTCGTCTATGGACTGACAATAAAAGACACCGGACCACAATACATTGCTAATCCTTCGCCGCAGTTAGTTTCGATCGCTCTCTATTCCACCAACTCTCGCGGGGTCAGGTCGTGCCTGGCAGACGCCTCGTAACAGCCGAAGTCAAAATAGTTGTTTGTCATTGTTATCACACACATACACACCTGTACAGCAACTGTCGTCAGCCGGTAGCTTTGCTGTCTAACCGGTGAATCGCGTTATCTGCTTATTTCGTGGGTCACTCACGGAGAGGGCATGGCAGATGACTGCACATTAAGAGAAGCCTGCAACAAGAGAACAAAAATAAACCAGATGTTTCTTATTCGAGCTCATAACTGTGTTCATACAGGCAAAGTCCGTCCGGGTAGATACTAGTGTAGGCTGTGTTCAGTGCTTCATCTCACACTGTTGGATTTGACATAGCCTTGTAAGCATTAACACCAAGCAACACAGCTACATGATCACAACAGCAGGGGACAGACAATGGGGAAGGAGTGTCTCATTTTAAGGCTAGTGCAGATGTACTCTGGACAACACGGCAGGTAGTCAGGCTTATCATCAACTCGATCTCTCGGGTACAGTCACGTTGACGGGTATGTAGTACAGCATTCAACACACGGGGGGACGAGTTAGTATAGTGCGACCTCTGCAGGCTACTGCAAAACGGTAAGTTTATAAGACAGGGGATTACATTTTGTTCTGGTGCTTTCGAATATATTATGGTGTGTGTGTGTGTGTGTGTGTGTGTGTGTGTGTGTGTGTGTGTGTGTGTGTGTGTGTGTGTGTGTGTGTGTGTGTGTGTGTGTGTGTGTGTGAATGTATTTATGTGTTCTTACATGAAGGATCAATGTTTATAACACACTATTATTTACTACTTTCTCCATATCCTATACTTTGGGCCTATCTGTATGCCCTGTAATTTTCCCGTGTAACATGTTTGCGTGTACTATTATATATTTTACTATATTCTTTACGCAGATACTAATTCTGCTGTGGGAAAGACATTATTTGGTCTGTTTGGAATTTTCCTCACGTGACACAGGATCTTTGCTTCTGTTTTCCAGAGAGAGGCGAGAGTTCGTGATGGCGGAACTACGTCACCGAGTTCTGACGACAGGCGGAAGCAGAAGCCGCAGCGCGGAGCTTGACAAGCAAAGGGCGATAAACGCAGCCCGTTGTCCCAAAGACTCCAAGTTTGGCGAGTGTCTGGTCAACGTCCACACCAAGCGAGACCCGATCCTGGCGTCCCGCCTGACTCGCCTGACTGCTGAGATGCGCCGCATGGAGTTTAAAGTCTGTTCTTGTTTTCTGAAAGTCTTATTCACATTCATTGGCTTCTTTCCTCCTCCCTTTCTCTCTCTCTCTCTCTACACGATATACCCTCTGTTTAAATGTCCATCCTGCTCAGAGCTCAGACACAAATATTTCCCAACATAAGTCACAGCTGGCGTGTAACAGTCCCGTTATATAACAGAGAGAAGATATAGTTGTATGTTTAGCTAAGTTTCGTGTTTGTGTTTTTAACATTGTCTCAGTGGGCAATATGGGAATATGCTCCAATCACAAAAGTAAAAGTTAGAAATAAAGTAAGAAATAAATTTCGTTGCAAGGTGCAGCATTAAAGATTTCAAAAGTGAAACAATGAAAAATGAAAAAGAAGGGGGCAAGTGACAATTCCTTAAAAAGGCAACAGTCATAATTAAAAACCATATGTGAATACAATAATGTTGATGTTACCATATTTTGATGGTGTCCACACATCCATTCATATGGTTATAGATAAAGAATCCCTCGCTCTTTATTTCTCTTTCTCTCTATCTCGTGCTTGTTACCAATGCAGTCAAGAGCTCTGTGTTTGTATTTCGTCTAGCAAACACCATTTTTTTCTCCACAAGAGGCCCTTGTTTAAAGAACCGGCTGCTTTGCCATAATGTAGTCTCAGTTGACAGCTGGACATTAAACACCAGTAGCTTATCCTCTTCTTTCTTGCCCTTGTTTTTTTAATTCACTATGTTCGCCTGCTGTCATCATTTATGCACGTTTCAGTCGTATAATTTATTTCCAAGGCTATTTACCTCTTTGAGAATTATGAGTAAGAAATGGTAGACGTTGCACGACATAAGCAAAACTTTAATAAGCGAGTCTTTATCAATAGTTCACCATAAAATGTCACCCCAAGCAAACAACAAAATCTGTTTTTATTTTTGTATGTCTTTGAAATTATTTCTGTATTGTGGAAACTTTCTGCCTAATTTTTAGATGCCGACGTCTCATAAAATTTAGAGGATCTCGTAAAGTTTAAACAGTTTATCTAGCATGATTAATTAATATGTGATGTGTACTGCGTAGTAATGTTCCTCCTGCTTCCCCCTTTACTGCACGCATGCGTTGGTTTATTAGTTATCTAGAGTCGCGTCCCCTTACAAACTTGGCCCAGCACCACACATCGTAATATTCGCTATTTTCCCCAGGGTCATGTCTCATGTCTTCTGTGTTTTATTTTTTGTCTACTTTCCCTTCCACCCTCCGGCGAATCGCGAGTTCAGATGCAGCAGCAGAAGCAACACTTCGTCCGCACTACCCCCTCCCTGAACCACGAGCCCCTCATTCTGGTGGAACGGCCGGCCTCTCCCCACGTGAGACTTCGCGCCAAGTTCATCGACGATTACGGAGAGGATCCCTCCTCCTTCAACATGCCGAGCTACATGCGCCCTCTGAGGTACAGTCAGCCCTCTGCCAACATGTTCTTACTGCATGTTTGGTTTATCTTTCTACTCACTTAATATTTATCTATTTGAAAGTGGGTGACGGCAGTAACGTCACACAAAGAAGAATTATATGCTAACAAATGGCGGGACAGAGATACCTGTTTACAAGGCCGGCAACTTTGTCTGTAATGAAGTTTCAGTCGCCGGATTAGTGCTAAACATTAATTCTTAGAAAAAAATCCCTCTTTCCACCTAGCAGATAAAGGGAGGTAAAATGAAGCGGCGGAAGAAAGAGAAGAGAGTTCTCTGTGAAACAATATACGTCACTACCTCTTTCTCTTTGCGTTCTCACTGACTTTCATGCTGCATGCATAAAATGAACAAACGTCATTTTAGGTTACATTACATTGTTCTACTCTTCCATTACGTTTAGATAATTCAACAAAGTCAGACGTAGGATGTATGCGAGTGACGCTCGTAAAATGTTACAACGTGACATATATCGTGACGTATTATACTATTCAGCTACGCGTTGGATTGCGACGGGAAGCACACTGTGACGTATCACTGATTCCCGTATTGTGTTGCGACGTGTGGAATATTGTCGTGACGTGCCGCGGGTCGCTGACGTGCGCATTGTGTTGTGAAGTGTGAATTATGTATTGACGTAACGCGTGGTGAACACGTGCAGGTCTCGCTGTCGCACGCCCTCAACGCTGACGACCATCGACGCCTTCACGTTGAAAGCGAAGAAGAAGAGGAATGTGTGGGAGGAAGCGATGGACGAGAAGGCCCCGCCCCAGTTCCAGAGTACGGTCCGCCCTGCCGCCCGCCTGTCCCGCCGCGAGATGACGCAGCTGCAGGAGGGCTGGTCATCCCACAAGGTGCGCGTGGACGACTTAGGGGCCAAAGACAACGACAGCAGCCCCAGGACCTCCGCCCCCCGCGCGGCGAGCACCGACCCCCGTCTAACCGACACCCTCTTCCTAACTCAGCTGCCGCGCAAGGAGCTGCCGACCACGGCCGACGGTCGTCTGCTCCGGACCGTGGCGATCAGCCAGTTGACTTCTGCCTCCCCAGCCACCTCGCTGTCAAAGGACGCTCCTGCCACGTCACCTGCAGACAAGCACTGCGCGATGAAGATTATGATAGAGGCCACACCTACAGTGCTCACGTGATTATTTTGTGGGGATTGAGGCTGAATGCATCCCCCATCTATGAGATCCTCTTTACACTTAGCTACTGACCCACTTCTAACTGACCATGGACTGCGTGCAGAGACAACACATCAGCCGTTTGGTCAGTTTGATAGTTGATCAAAACCCGGTCTTCATTGTGTCTCCTTTTTCAATCACCGTCAACCAGGAAGAATATCATGACATCTGCTTTTGTGTTCTGTGATATACTGAAGATTATAGCAGACATTTTTGTCTACTCGAGCGTTTGAGTCTTTTTCTTGGCGACTGATGCAGAATAAATTTCAGATGTAAAACGTCTCTGCAGTGAAAACTGAACAGACGTGACAGATTCTGTGTAAGAGTCTGTAGACTATACAGCTGCCTTCAAACAAATTTATTTCTTAAATTGTGCTAACATTTAAATGGAGCCTTATTGTTGTTCAGTTCCCAGATTTCTCGTATGCAAACTCACAGTACCACAGGTTTGTTTTCCTCTAAAGATAGATTAAAGTCATGTTTTAGCACTGACTTCATCTGTATCTTTCCAAGCGAATCTCGATACAATCGTCAAGAAATACAGACCACCCCAGAGCAGGTCAAGCTTATCAAAGTTGAGTCTCAAACCGCCAAATCCAAGACCGCCTAGGCCAAGACGGCAAAACCAAAGACCCCCAGACTTTTGCAGAATAGGATTATATATGAAACTGGCAGAACTTATGTCCCCAACGGTGCACAAAAACAGGAGGACCACAGACTTTATTTACAATTTGTAAAAAGGAATCAAACTTTTTTATACGAAGGGTTGTTTCAAACGACTCTCCCCCCCCCCTCTCTCTCTATAGTGTGTGTGTGTGTGTGTGGAGAAAAAGCTAGAAGTGTTCCAAACCAAGTGTTTGTGGTTCATGCAAAAGGTCTTCTGGTCCAACACCATATTGAATGAAGAGCTGCGCAAGAGGGCGGAGATGTGCACCTTGGCAGAAACGATCCAACTGCGGCGCTGGCGATGGTTAGGTCACGTGTGCCGCATGCCTCCAGACTCAATCCCCAGAACAGCGCTGCGATGGAAATCGCAGGGAAAGAGGAACAGAGGGAGTCCCAAAGAGACATGGAGGCGAAACATCGAAAAGGACCTCAAGAACAGAGGCCTGTCACTCGAGACAGCCCCCGGAACAGCCGCAGGCAGAACCAGATGGAGGCCCTTGGCTGTCGCGCACGTGCCAGACGGCACAGAGAAGACTGATGATGATGATGATGATTTGTGTGTGTGTGTGTGTGTGTGTGTGTGTGTGTGTGTGTGTGTGTGTGTGTGCATATTGTTTCCTTGTCTTAAACGTTTACAGCTTTTCCCTTTGCATACTCACAGCTCATGAGTTCTAAACAAAATTATGTCATTGTCAACAACAGGGGCCTGTACTGAGCAGGATAATGGCAAAAGCCCATCCTTATACAAAATGCATTGTATAACGAAACACCTGTTGTTGAAGACCAGAATAGAGATCCGCTTCATGCCCAGGAGTGCAAAGATTTGCTTGAAAGAAACAGTGTTCGAGAATGAACTCACTCGACATAAAAACTTAAATATTAAATTTGCTCACATATGGAGTGCTAATTTTTCTAGTTCTAGCGGTGAGAACTGAATGCCGTACCTCTCAGATATGATCTTTCAAATACCTTCTTCTCATTATTTCAGTTGACCGTATCGACTGGAACGTATCTCCCATCACAGTTATATTTATACTCACACGTAAATAGCATCGGTTACTGTTCAATACCACACATTAAAATCTTAAGCGGCGACTAATGGCCGACAAGAATAATTTACCTGTAAGACATCCGGTTAACGTCTCCCCTAAAGACAGACGCCTTGTTTTCACACATGGTTCTTTCATCCTCGAAACAGTTATTTTCAACAAGAGACTAATAAACATGTTAGATTAATGTGGTTCCCATTTTTAAGGTAGAAAGTTCCATGCTTTCTGTTCTCCTGTGTAATATCTTTCTTTCTCTCTTTCAAGGCAGGAGCAGACCTATGGCAAAGATAAATGTGAAGGAATTTTCAGAGATATAAAACCTATAGACGCATCGTACACGAAGTAAAATTTAAAGGACCGCCCGTCACGGAATGAATTTAAGAAGTGGTAGGGAGAAGTAGGCAAAGATCAAGATGCTGGAGAAAGACAATATACATTCATTACAAAGAAAAAAAAAACGAAATAATATTCTGTGAAGAACAACATATCGTTCGCTATGTAGAAAAGAAGAAAACCAGAAAAGCGTAAATAATCGAAGAAACAAGTTGAAGTTGTATTTGTCTAGTAACGTTAGTTTACTGTGCATAGCTCTGATGTAAAGCTTAAGTAATTAATCACAAATAAAAGTTACATCTGTATTGTTTCCTTTCGTGGTTTAAAGAGTTCCATTATCAGAAACCTGTAAAGTTTTTACGAAGAGGATTTCATTAAGGATTGTTACGTCATATCACTGAAGTGACAAGAAGCTGCTAAAACAATTTTAGTTGATGTTAATGTAGTAATTATCATTATTTATGAGGCGGACTGGCTGTTGTAGAGCCCTTCAATGACTTGAACGAAACCCTTATTGATGTTGACTTTTCGCATCAAAACTGCAAGAAAATTGACTTTTATATTTTAAGCCACTCATTGTTTATCTTTTTTTTTTTTTTTTTTGGTGTTTTGCTTATCCTACTACGAAATTGTTGAGGCAAGCGGCCGCCGGAAATTGCAAGGATTACGGTCTAAGAGAGACAAACGCTACAACGCGCTGCGCGATTTGTAAGAGTTAGTTCCCCTAGACCGTTGTTTATGGTGAGCATTTACTTTCGTTAATAATTAAAGACCAACCTGAATGGTTTGCGTTTTTTGCAGATATCGGTAGATAGAGGCGATATAAACCTTACCTGTAAATTGCAGCCTCCAAAACCGATCCGTTAATTAATTATCCGCTAGCAAATTACACAAAAAACAGAGAGAGAGAGAGTGAGCGACAGTTGGGATTATTCGAACGTTAAAATCTGCTTTTCTCGTGCTAAAGTAGCAGTTTTTCAAAACCACGAGAAATACAGACTTTCAGCGTCCCAATAACCCGAACTGTCTCTCATTCTCTCTCTCTCTCTCTGTTTGGTGTTGACGGCTGTCAATGTTGTGAATGGTGCACTAGTGTGACGTATACACTGTTAGCGACGCTTGTTGATCGTAAGTGAGAATCGTAGCGGATAATTAATTAACGGATTGGTTTTGGAGGCTAAAATTACAGGTTAGGTTTATATCGTCTGTATCTACCGATATATAAAAACTTCGAAAACCATTCAGGTTGGTCTTTAATATAAAAGTCATTCCTTGGCTTTATGTACTCGGAGTGGGAAATGATAGAGCCCTCAATTATTACTGTATTTTTCTTTATTATTTATGATTTTTTTCTCAATTATTTTGCTGCTGTTTCACAATTATATTTTATTATTTCTTAATTTTATTCTGAATTATTCCACAATATGTGTAGTTGCGTCTTACTGATATTTTTGGTGCTGTTTGTTTAGCCTAATCCGTAATTGTTGACGCAAGCGGCCTCCGGAAATTACAAAGATTAGGTCTAAGAGAGACAAACGCTACAGTACTTTGTGCTATTTGGTAGAGCTAGCTCCCTTGTATTACTGTTCTCGCAGAATTGTTTTTTTAAGTAATAAAAGTCGCTACGTGACTTAACGTCGCAGGGGACGGAGGTGTCGAAGCCATCATTTATTCTTCAATAAAATTTCTTTGTTATTTCTCTATTGTTTTTTACATATTTTTCTCTCATATTTTACTTATTTCTCATTTATTTGTCAACAATTTCTGTATTATTTCTCTCTATTATTTCACAATGATTTCTTTGTGACGACAGTGCTCATTTATTATTTCGCTGTCTTACCTTCCTCAGTCAGAGATTTTTTTGTACTTTTATAATGATCGATGGATAAGTATGTTCCGAGAAAATATGTTTACAATGTCAAAAAGTATTTTAAGCAGATAAAATCCGCATATGATTATTAGATAAATTCTGTTGCACTACCTCCCACTATTAATTTCGGAGACAAAAAATTAGCTGTTACTTCAAGCCCTAGTAATTGTTATTAAAGCGAGCTTTCACGGTTGATTTACTTGTTGTACGATAACTTCCTAAACTGTTTGTAAACTCAAACTATTTTCCGCTAATATTTTTTAGTTAGAACTGATAATATTTGTTGTTACTCCTCAGTCTACAGAAGTCTGCATTGTCACACTGATCGATAAAAAAGCATGTTCCGAGACTCCGTGTTTGCAATGTTACTTACAAAGTATACCAAAAAATCAAAATGTCAGCTGCCGTATCCATCCATGTGTTCCCCATAACGACGACCGATACCAATCTCTTTACATATATCAATCTCTCTCCCTCTCTTAGCCCTTTCCGTGCATTTGCGTGTTCTCTCTTTCTCTTTTTCTCTCTCTTTCTCTGGCTTTTGCCATTTCTTCTCTCTATTTTTTTTTTGTTTACTAGCCTTCGTGTGTTTTGGCCTGCACTTTGTTATAGTACTAAATAATCTTCACTCACTCTCCCTCTCGTTCACACACACACACACACACGAATGCACACATACAGTAGGAAAGATTGGGAAGGAAAAAAGACAATTTTAAAAAGGAAGAGAGAAAGAGCACACAAATGGGAATTAATAAAGATAAACATCAGTCCTAGACAGATTTTTTTCAATTTCGATTTTATTTAAGTTTTCACTACCAAAAACTGGCTCTTTCCAATCACGAAGATCTAACAGTCACACCTGAAACAAAAAAGAAATTTGTTGCTGTTACAACTGATAGCTGAAGTGTAAATTATCTCTTAAAAAGGACAGAGTACCAGGATTTGTAAACGTCAACTGACTGCCGAGACGAAAGCTCAAGAAAACTTTGCAATACATCAGATCTCCTCAAAAAGAGAAATGTTATCATATTATTAAATTGATATGTTTAAAGCCTCCTCTCAGACGCAGAGATCCGACGCAGAGAAATCTTACAGACATTAACCTTGCAAGGTTATTCAAAAGACTGTACCAGAGAACTCAAAAGTTTTCATTAAATGTGCATACATGTAAACACTACAGTCACCTGACTTACCTGATGTTTTACAGCCATTTAGTAGTATAGACCGTACTTATAAGGGAAGCCAAATTTTCCAAAGCCAAGGCCTCCAAATCCCAAGCCTCCGAGACCGCCAAAGCCCAGTCCGCCAAAACCTAGTCCACCAAGTCCAAGACCACCAAATCCCAGACCACCAAGTCCAAGACCACCGAATCCCAGACCACCCAGACCACCCAGTCCCAGACCGCCGAACTTGTAGAGGTAAGGATTATACAGAAAACTGGCGGAACTCATGGCCACCACGGCGCACAGCAACAGGAGGACAACAGCCTTCATTGTGAATCTGTGTGAGAAATAGTCAGGGTAATCGCAACATACATTATAAATCGAACTTACATAGCAAGAAGGCGAAAAAGTGTAAGGGTAAGAGTAATGTTATAAAATATAAAGCGACGGAAACATTGAAAGAATATTTTTTGATTTTCTTATTGGATGTTATGAAACTGCAACAAAATTATTTTTGAATAGTAAGCTTGCAGAAAAAAATATTTCGCTCCTATTTTGACATCTTAACTAAGCATGTTTGGATACGTTGAGTAAGTCAAAGTATCAAACATTACTAACATTACTGATGTACCGGTTCATTTAAAGTGCTTTTTGAAATAAAAGTTATGAAGGTACTCACAGGTGGAGAGCTGATTTTCCAAAGCTGCACTGAGACTTGTTTTAGTGGCGAGAACGGATAGCTGCTCCTTCAGACAGCGGCCCTTTTATACTTGTTTCTGCTCATGACCTCAAACCAATGACGCATCCACTGATTGATTGTCTGTCATAATTTGGCACTTTGATTTTGAGAATTCACATTAAATTCTGTTTTATTGACTCCCTGCTGCACTCAAAGATATAATAAAAACACGGGAACAATGTCTGACTCTTACAGGACACGGTCGTTATTGAGTTGTGCCATCGGCAGTTGTTAAATGCAAATCTAGCGATATATCTTTAGGTCGTTCCCGAATTCATGTTTGACCATAAGAGGAAACGAAGAAAGAAGGCGATAAAGTAGAAATGGTGTAAAGGCAGACAGATGGGTGAAGTCACTGAGTAGATTTTTGTAATAATTTACTATATCTGATTATCGTCTATACTTAAGTCTGAATCCATAAGTGTCAATATGTCTAAAAGAAAGAACAAAGTGCCCGAAACGAGAGCTGAGCCCAGGACAAGCAACCTTTAATGTATTGGTGACAGGAGCTAACCGTCGTACCACCAGTTCGCCCTAAAAAAACAAGAAGTTCGACTTTGAGTTTTACTTGACCCTTTCTAGATCAGAAAGTAGTAAAACCCTGCCTCAGGTACGGCGCTTAAGGGATCTCTAACGTTGATTATTAATCTTCTCAAGCTGTTACATGTCGTTAATTGGACGATAACCTGCTCTAATTATTACCAAGTGAAATAAATATATGACAGGCCATCCGTCACGAATCGCTCGTTGGGACGGTCAGCTAAGGTCGTGACAGGAAGACGAATCTATAAATGGCCAGAACTGAGATGTACACCACTCAGTTCTCACGGTTAAAACCATTTCCAGAGCTGTAATACACACTTGTCTTGGTCTGATATTTTCCTGAGAAATTAAAATTTAAGATGGGTTTATTTTTTTGAAAAAACGGGATAAACAATCACACCATCAAGCACAAGAGGACAAGTTCTCTCTCATTCGTTGCATACAGCACAACATCCAAACATAAAAACATTAACATGCATATACCGAAAATGTCGGACTATAAGCCGTGACTTTTGTCTCCAGCTTTTAAAACCTGCGGCTTAAACAGCGATACTGGATTTTTGTGGATTTTTCAGATTGGGATTAAGTTTTCGATGAGCTCCATGTTGAAATGTTAACTGTAAATATTCTTACATTGTTAGCTGTTCACATTTGTTACATACAACTGAAGCATTCAGATCAGTTGGTGAAGCACACACCTCATTATACCGAAAACAACACGATATGCCTACGATGCAGCTTTCATGTTGTATATATATATATATATATATCTACGGCTTATACACCAGTTCGGCTTATTTGTGAAAAAATGTATGATTTTAAAAAATTTAGTGGGTGGGCCTTGTACACAGTTGCGTTCAATCGACTGAAACGTACAGTACTCCATTTATCGATGTAGTGTGATATTTCAAATATATTTGAGCCAAATCGTTAGTTTATATGAGTCGTTCCATTCTCGTTGCAACGGTATTAACAATTTTTCTTTCAAAAACTCTTGATAAACCACATGAAATATTTCAAATAAATGTTTTTGTGTTCCTTATGAAATGTGTCAGCTTTGTGTCGAGCAGATCACGAGCATTACACAAACAACGCAACGTATCATCCCGTCAAAGACTTCCAATTCTTCCTGTCTGAATGGACATTTTATGATTTAAGATTCTAAAGTGTATCATTGTAAATAACAGCCGTTTTGGTCAACAAATATCGCTCAGGTTCAAAACACGTCAGGTACACAGGGTAATTGTATTCATGTTATATTGAAATTGTTATTAAAAATTGTTCTTGAAATTGTTCATCTAGAGCATGAACTTTGGAATCACAGAATCATGAGCGAATAATACAACATTTTAAACATAATATCTTCATCGACATTTTCACAAGTTGATTTTGCTGTTTCTCGCAGCTGTCAGACCATCCCTCTAGTCTAAAATATGCTTGCATGTACACCCACAACAAGTAAAACCAGAAAGCCCACTAGAAGGGTGCGAACTGTCACTATTTTACTAAATACATTTTAAAGTGGCATGACTGGTGGCATCATCGCAGAAACACATCCAGGACGTCGGTACCCACCCGGTAGAACTGAGTCAGGGTGGACATGTTGAGACCAAACCCTTAGTGCAGGGGGACAATTTATTGAGTTGTTATGCTTCTTTTCAAAAGATGTCCTCCCTAAGGTCTCGAGACCTTGCAGGCTGTATTAGGCTAGCTAATTCGAACTTTGAAAAGGACAGTTATTCCTTTATATTTACTTCAGGGATCAACGAATTACAATTAAAAAGCTCTTTTTCGAAGAACCATCCTGCTTGTCTGCAGCATTCAATTACTCAGCTCTGTAAAGGGACTCCTTTACATGCCTACACCTAATAATACATGTTAAAATCTATAGTCTGTCCGTTGGTGCAGCCAGCTTCCCTGCATGTACTTAACATTGCTGCAGATGATAAGAAATGTTGGGGTTGTGGTTGTGTAAACACACATACGCTCTGCCTGTAACCCAAGTTCGTCTGGCTTCGCCGCCGACTTCGGGAAAATTGTCCGCAACTGGGCCGATTGAAAATATAGTCACCATTTGAGTTTTAAATGAATTTTGTAGAATTATCACACATTATTAGTTTCATAAAGGAGAACATAAGTAATTACTTCACACACTTGTAATATTTATAGAAGCTACCTTGAGTGGTTAATTTATTTGCTGTTCGAGACCTTACTACACTGTTTGATGTAACGCGTGAACTAAGAGTTTTATTGACAAGGGATACAACAGTCGAGAGACGTAAGCTGGTTTGTTTTGGCCACGTGACCCGGCACGACACTTACACTGTCCTCGAAGGCCCTGTTGAGGGCAATGGACGCCACGCCGCAGTAGCCAGAGAAAGAACTTTACAAACATCGAGGGGGGGGGGACTGGTCGTCCTGTGCAGGACTTGCTCACTGTCGCCCAAAACCGGCCTGAGTAGCGAGCTTTGACAGCTGGCGTACCTAGGAATGTGTTCCCCCATAACGACGACCGAGACCAATCAAGCGACAAACGACTAAATGAAACAAGCGATAACGGTACCACAGCACATGCGTGGTGTGCAAAAAGTACATTAATTATAAGCACATTGTACAAAAACTAAAGAGAAATTAAAAAATTAATAGCACAAATCTTGAACCCTATCTTTCTCTCTCCCTCACTTAGTCCTTTCCGTGCGTTTGTTTTTTTTTTCTCTCTCTCTTTCTTTACCTATTGCCTTTTCTAATCTTTATTCTTTTTTGTTTATTTGATTGTTTGTTTAGTAGCCTTCGTATGTTCTGGTCTGCATTTTGTCATAGTACTGATAAATCCTCTCTCACTCTTTCGCGCTCACACACACTGACACACAATGACACACACACACACACACACACATACACACGGATGCACGCATACAGTAGGAAAGATTCGGGAAGAAAAAAGACAGTATTGAGCGGAGGGGAGAAACAGAACACAAATGAAAATTTATTAATAAGATTAACATCAGTCCAAGACAGATTTTTTTACAATTTCGACTTTATTTAGGTTTTCACTATCGAAAACTGACAGATCTTTACAATTCTCAAGATCTAATAGTCACACCTGAAACAGAAAATAAATATGTTGCTGTCACAACTG
Source organism: Marisa cornuarietis (assembly GCA_004794655.1). NCBI lineage: Eukaryota > Metazoa > Mollusca > Gastropoda > Architaenioglossa > Ampullariidae > Marisa > Marisa cornuarietis. Next base: position 7,410,385 of record SMMW01000003.1, on the reverse strand, counting down.
TAAGCCGACGTGTGAATGATCATTGACAAGAGAATATTAGCAGGATTTGTAAACGTCAACTCACTGCCGAGACAAAAGCTAAAGAAATTTTTACATTAGAGCTTCGCAAAAAAGACTGTTATCAATAATATTAACTCCATGTTATTCAGTTGATATGTTAAAATCCTCCTCTCAACGCAGAGATCCGGGTACAGAAATCTCACAGACATTAACCTAGCAACGTTAGTCAAAAGACTGTACCAGAGACTCAAGGATTTCATTAAATGTGCGTACATGTAAACACTACAGTCACCTGACTTACCTGATGTTTTACAGCCATTTAGTACCATGGACCGTACTTGTAAGGGAAACGATATTTTCCAAAGCCAAGGCCTCCAAATCCCAAACCTCCGAGACCGCCAAAGCCCAGTCCGCCAAAACCCAGTCCACCAAGTCCAAGACCACCGACTCCCAGACCGCCAAGTCCAAGACCACCGATTCCAAGACCGCCAAGTCCACCACCGAATCCAAGACCGCCAAGTCCCAGACCGCCGAACTTGTAGATATAAGGATTGTACAGGAAACTGGCGGAACTCATGGCTACCACGCACAGCAACAGGAGGACAGCAGCCTTCATTGTGAATCTGTGTGAGAAATTGTCAGGGTAATCGCACCAAAAAAAATATTATAAATAAAACTTTCAAAGCAAAAATGCAGAATAAAGTATATTAGAAGTGTAAGAAACTAATGTGATAAATATAAAACTACGAAAACATTGAAAGAATATCTTTTGATTTTCTTATTAGATGTTATAGCAGTGCAACAAAATTAGTTTTAAATAGTAAGTATGCAAAAAGAAATATTAACTTGCATTTCAGTTGACATCTCAACTAAGTATTTTTTTACGTTGTTAACGTATCAAACGTTCCTAACATTACTGATGTACCGATTTATTTCAAGTACTTTTGAAAGAAGAGTTTTGATTGTACTTACAGGTGGAGAGCTGATTTTCCCAAGCTGCACTGAGACTTATTTTAGTGGCGAGAACAGATAGCTGCTCCTTCAGACAGCAACACTTTTATACTTGTTTCTGCTCATAACCTCAAATCAACGACGCAACCATTGATTGATTGTATGTCATAATTTAACACTTTGATTTTGAGAATTTACATTAAATTCTGTTTTATTGTTTCCCTGTTGCACCCAAAGGTATAATAAAAACACGGGAATAATGTCTGACTCTTACAGGACACGGTCGTTATTAAGTTGGGCCATCGGCAGTTTTTAAAAGAAAATCACTAGCGATAAAAGATATCTTAAGGTCGTTGCCGATTTCACGTTTGATGATAAGAGAAATCGAAGAAAGAAGGCGATAAAGTAGAAATGGTGTAAAGGCAGACAGATGGGTGAAATCACTGAGTAGTTTTTTGTTATAATTTACTATATTTGATTACCGTTTATATTTGATTCTGAATCCGTAAGAGTCAATATGTTCAAGAAAAAGAACAGAGTGCCCGAGACGAGAGCTGAACCCAGGACAAGCAACCTCCAATGTATTGGTGACAGGCGCTAACCTTCGTACCACCAGTTCGCCCTAAAAAAAAAAGAATTTCGACTCTGAGATTTACTTGACACTTTCTAGATCAGAAAGTAGTAAAATCCTGCCTCAGGTACGGCGCTAAAGGCATCTCTTACGTTGATTATTCATCTTCTTAAGTCGTTACAGGTGTTAATTGGACAATAACCTGATCTGATAATACCAAGTGAAATAAATATGTGACAGGCCATTCGTCTTGAATCGCTAGTTGGGACGGTCAGCTAAGGTCGTGGGAGGAAGATGTCTCTTAATGGCCAGAACTGAGATATACACCACTCAGTTCTCACGGTTAAAACCATTCCCAGAGCTGTAATACACACTTGTCTTGGTCTGATATTTTCCTTAGAAATTAAAATTTAATATTTTTTTGTGTGGAAACAATGAAGGGACAAAATAAACAATCACACTCAACAAGCACAAGAGGACAAGTTCTCCCTCATTCGTTGCATACAGTACAACATCCAAACATAAAAACATTAACATGCGTATACCGAAAATGTCGGACTATAAGCTGCAGCTTTTGTCTCCAGCTTTTAAAACCTGCGGCTTAAACAGCGATACGGGTTTTTGTGGATTTTTCAGATTCGGATTAAGTTTTCGATGAGCTCCATGTTGAAATGTTAACTGTAAATGTTCTTACATTGTTAGCTGTTCACATTTGTAACATACAACTGAATCACCTCATCATACCGAAAACAACACGATATGCCTACGATGCAGCTTTCATGTTGTGTATATATATATATCTACGGCCTATCCACCAGTTCGGCTTATTTGTGAAAAAATTATGATTTTATAAAATTTAGTGGGTGCGCCTTACAATCAGTTGTGCTCAATCGACTGAAACGTCCAGTACTCCATTTATCGATGTAGTGTGACATTTAAAATATATTTGAGCCAAATCGTTATTTTATATGAGTCGTTCAATTCTCGTTGCAACGGTATTAACAATTTTTCTTTCAAAACTCTTGATAAGGCACATGAAATATTTCAAATAAATGTTTTTGTGTTCCTTTGTGTCAGCTTTGTGTCGAGCAGATCACGAGCATCACACAAACATCGCAACGTATCATTCCGTGAAAGACTTCCAATTCTTCCTGTCTGAATGGACATTTTATGATTTAAATTCTAAAGTGTATCATTGTAAATAACAGCCGTTTTGGTCAACAAATATCGCTCAGGCTCAAAACACATCAGGTACACAGAGTAGTTGTATTTATGATATATTGAAACTTTTTGTATTAGATGTTTCAATGTCACTTAACAAGTGTTGTGCATAATGATCTCTGAGGCAATGTTTTACTACAAGTTTCAACAACTATACTGGGCATGATGAGTGAACCTGATTCATCTTTATACCAAAAAGCCAAATTTCATTTCGCAGTAATTATACTGTAATCAAATAATGTGATTTATATTCTGTCTTATAGTATAGACCCAGTACAAACTTCCCATATTTATGTGGGGAAAGGTTTACTTAATTCAAAAATTGTTTTTGAGAAGTCGCAGTTGTAACTGTCTAGCTATCTTAGACATAAAAGGGTACCACACCTTACAACAATATAAGAGAACAGGGACAATCATTTAAGCAAATAATTCGATTAGTAGGCCATGTGGTAACATTAATTTGCGACAGCTTCTCACAAATGTAAAAAACTTGCTCTAGCAAGTTCATCGTAAATGTTGCCACATTAAATGTATTTTTGTAATTCAAATACATACCTAGGTTTTAAAAGGCAAAAATATCCTCCACTTTTTTTACCAGCAAACTAGAAAAAAACAACTACTTTATCTTGTAAACATTAATGTTTAGCCTCCGATAGCTACAATATTCAAACAGAGCATCTAGAGCGTTGAACAAGTCTTGTGAACTTTTGAATCACAGAATCATCAGTGTATAATAGTAAAAACATTTTAAACATAAAATCTTCATCGACATTTTCGGAAGTTGATTTTGCTGTTTCTCGCAGCTGTCAGACCTTCCCTCTTCTCTAAAATATGCTTGCATGTACACCCACAACAAGTAACAACCAGAAAGCCCATTAGAAGTGTGCGAACTGTCACTATTTTACTAAATAAATTTTATCGTGGCACGACTGGTGGCATCGTAGCAGAAACACATCCAGGACGTCGGTACCCACCCGGTAGAACTGAGTCAGGGTGGACATGTTGAGACCAAACCCTTAGTGCAGTGGGACAGTTTATAGAGTTGTTATGCTTCTTTTCAAAAGATATCCTCCCTAAGTTCTCGAGACCTTGCAGGCTGTACCAGGCGAGCTAATTCGAACTTTGAAAAGGACACTTATTCCTTGATATTTACTTCAGGGATCAACGAATTACTAATAAAAAAGCTCTTAATCGAAGAACCATCCTGTTTGTCTGCAGAAGTCAATTACTCAGCTCTGTAAAGGGACTCCTTTACATGCTTGGCGATATAAGCTGCATGTTTACAAGCTTTAACATAAGCCATCATGACGATATCCCACTTATTAATTCGGTCTACGCTGAGAGTAGTGCTGTTATTTCTACATGCAGCCTTTCTTTTTATGTACAAGTCGTTTTGTCTCTTCACGTAGCAGGGGAGGGAGATGCACGAGCATTTAATTATTTCACAATTATTATTACTGAGTTTGTTTTCTTTTTCTCTCTATTATTTTCGGCCCAGATTTGCAATAACGGTGCTCGTTGCTCTTTTCACTGTCTTACCTCAACTACAGAAATCTGTATTGTCACACTCATCGATGAAAAAGTCTGTTCCGAAACTGTGTTTACAAAGTATACCAAAAAAATAAAAATGTGTGTCAGAAGCCTACACCTAATAATACATGTTAAAATATATCGTCTGTCCGTTGGTGCAGCCATCTTCCCTGCATGAACTCAACATTGCTGCAGATGATAAGAAATGTTGTGGTTGTGGTTGTGTAAACACACATACGCTCTGCCTGTAACCGAAGTTCGTCGGGCTTCGCCGCCGACCACGGGAAAATTGTCCGCAGCTGGGCCGATTGAAGATATAGTCACCATTTTATTTTTATATGAATTTTGTGGAATTATCACACATTATTAGTTTCATAAAAAAGAACATAAGTAATTACTTCACACACTTGTAATATTTATAGAAGCTTGCTTTAGTGGTTAATTTATTTGGTGTTCGAGACCTTACTACACTGTTTGATGTAACGGGTGAACTAAGAGTTTTATTGACAAGGGATACAACATTTAAGAGACGTAAGCTGGTTTGCTTTGGCCACGTGACCCGACACGACACTTACACTGTCCTCGAAGGCCCTGTTGAGGGCAGTGGACGCCACGCCGCAGTAGCCAGAGAAAGAACTTTACAAACATCGAGGAGGGGACTGGTCGTCCTGTGCAGGACTTGCTCTCTATCGCCCAAAACCGGCCAGAGTAGCGAGCTTTGACAGCTGGCGTACCTAGGAATGTGTTCCCCCCTAACGACGACCGAGACCAATCAAGCGACAAACGACTAAGTGAAACAAGCGATAACGGTACCACAGCACATGCGTGGTGTGCAAAAAGTACATTAATTATAAGCACATTGTACAAAAAGTAAAGAGAAATAAAAAAATTCATAGCACAAATCTTGAACCCTATCTTTCTCTCTCCCTCTCTTAGTCCTTTCCGTGCGTTTGTTTTTTTTTCTCTCTCTCTCTTTCTTTACCTATTGCCTTTTCTAATCTTTATTTTTTTGTTTATTTGATTGTTTGTTTAGTAGCCTTCGTATGTTCTGGTCTGCATTTTGTCATAGTACTGATTAATCCTCTCTCACTCTTTCTCGCTCACACACACTGACACACAATGACACACACACACGCACACACACACACGCGCACACACACACACACACACATACACACACACACACACACACACACACACACATACACACGGAAGCACACATACAGTAGGAAAGATTCGGGAAGAAAAAAGACAGTATTGAGCGGAGAGGAGAAAGAGATCACAAATGAGAATTGATTAATAAGATAAACATCAGTCCAAGACAGATTTTTTTTTACAATTTCGACTTTATTTAGGTTTTCACGATTGAAAACTGACAGATCTTTAAGATTCTCAAGATCTAATAGTCACCTCTGAAACAGAAAAGAAATATGTTGCTGTCACAACTGTAAGCCGACGTGTGAATGATCATTGACAAGAGAATATTAGCAGAATTTGTAAACGTCAACTCCCTGCCAAGACAAAAGCTAAAGAAATGTTTACATTAGAGCTTCGCAAAAAAAGACTGTTATCAATAATATTAACTCCATGTTATTCAGTTGATATGTTAAAATCCTCCTCTCAACGCAGAGATCCGGGTACAGAAATCTCACAGACATTAACCTAGCAACGTTAGTCAAAAGACTGTACCAGAGACTCAAGGATTTCATTAAATGTGCGTACATGTAAACACTACAGTCACCTGACTTACCTGAGGTTTTACAGCCGTTTAGTACCATGGACCGTACTTGTAAGGGAAACGATATTTTCCAAAGCCCAGGCCTCCAAATCCCAAACCTCCGAGACCGCCAAAGCCCAGTCCGCCAAAACCCAGTCCACCAAGTCCAAGACCACCGACTCCCAGACCGCCAAGTCCACCACCGAATCCCAGACCGCCAAGTCCACCACCGAATCCAAGACCGCCAAGTCCCAGACCGCCGAACTTGTAGATATAAGGATTGTACAGGAAACTGGCGGAACTCATGGCCACGACGCACAGCAACAGGAGGACAGCAGCCTTCATTGTGAATCTGTGTGAGAAATAGTCAGGGTAATCGCACCAAAAAAAAAAAATATTATAAATAAAACTTGCATAGCAAAAATGCAGAATAAAGTATATTAGAAGTGTAAGAAACTATTGTGATAAATATAAAACTACGAAAACATTGAAAAAATATCTTTTTATTTTCTTATGAGATGTTTTAGCAGTGCAACAAAATTAGTTTTAAATAGTAAGTATGCAAAAAGAAATATTAGCTTGCATTTCTGTTGACATCTCAACTAAGTATTTTTTCCTACGTTAAGTCAAAGTATCAAACGTTCCTAACATTACTGATGTACCGATTTATTTCAAGTACTTTTGAAAGAAGAGTTTTGATTGTACTTACAGGTAGAGAGCTGATTTTCCCAAGCTGCACTGAGACTTGTTTGAGTGGTGAGAACAGATAGCTGCTCCTTCAGACAGCGGCCCTTTTATACTTGTTTCTGCTCATAACCTCAAATCAACGACGCAACCATTGATTGATTGTATGTCATAATTTAACACTTTGATTTTGAGAATTTACATTAAATTCTGTTTTATTGTTTCCCTGTTGCACCCAAAGGTATAATAAAAACACGGGAATAATGTCTGACTCTTACAGGACACGGTCGTTATTAAGTTGGGCCATCGGCAGTTTTTAAAAGAAAATTACTAGCGATAAAAAGATATCTTAAGGCCGTTGCCGATTTCATGTTTGTCCAAGAAAAAAAACAGTGCCCGAGACGAGAGCTGAATCCAGGACAAGCAACCTCTAATGTATTGGTGACAGGCGCTAACCGTCGTACTACCAGTTCGTCCTAAAAACAAGAAGTTCGACTTTGAGTTTTACTTGACACTTTCTAGGTCAGAAAGTAGTAAAATCCTGCCTCAGGTACGGCGCTTAAGGCATCTCTTACGTTGATTATTAATCTTCTCAAGCCGTTACAGTTTGTTAATTGGACAATAACCTGATCTGATTATTACCAAGTGAAATAAATATGTGACAGACCATCCGTCACGAATCGCTAGTTGGGACGGTCAGCTAAGGTCGTGGGAGGAAGATGTCTCTTAATGGCCAGAACTGAGTTGTACACCACTCATTTCTCACGGTTAAAACCATTCCCAGCGCAGTAATACACACTTGTCTTGGTCTGATATTTTCCTGAGAAATTAAAATTTAAGATCGGTTTATTTTTCGAAAGAATTAAGTGACAGTATGAACAATCACACCTCTGTAAGCACAAGAGGAAAAATTCTCTCTCATTCGAAGCGTACAGTACAACATCCAAACATACAAATCATTAACATGCATATACCGTAAATAAGCCGCGACTTTGGTCTCCAGCTTTAAAACATTCGGCTTAAACTGCAATGCGGGTTGTTTGTGGATTTTTCAGATTCTGTTTAATTTTTTGATGAGCTCCATTTTCAAATGCTAACTGTAAATGTTCTTACATTGTTAACTGTTCAAATTTTTAAATCAAAACCGCATACAACTGAAGCATTCAGATCAGTTGCTGAAGCACACACCCTCATCATGCCAAAATCGCGACGAAACGCCTACGATGCAGCTTTCAAGTTGTATGTATCTACGGCTTATACACCAGTGAAGCTTATTTGTAAAAAAATAATTGAGATTAAAAAAAATTAGTTGGTGCGGCTTGTGAACAGTTGCGCTCAATAGACTGAAACTTACAGTACTCCATTATCGATGTGGTGTGACTTTTGATATATATGTGAGCCAGATCGTTACTTTATACGAGTCATTCTATTCTCGGAGCAACGGTATTAACAAAAACTTTTATTTCTAAAACCCTTGATAAGGTACATGAAATATTTCTTATAAATGCTTTTTGTTTTCCCTATGAAATGTCTCAGCTTTGTGTTGAGCAGATCACGAGCATCACGCAAACTGCACTGCAAAATGAACTCCAACATTATTAAGGAGCACAGAGTTGAAAGTATGAGGATAAGGTCAAAGCCAAAGGGATTTTTTTCAAGGAGAAAAGAGCTCAAAATATTTTTGTAACTTGGAGAAAAGACATTTTGTTAGTAAATTAATGAAGACAATAGAAAACGAAAATTAGGAAATCCCTTTGTGATCAAGATCTGATATTAGAAGAATGTAAGTCATAAAGAATTTTATAGGAGTAGGGAATCTAAACTAACTTCACAACGCTTAATTAAGATGAAAAGAATAACTTAGAAGGTCTTATAACAGAAAAAGAAGCGGGAAGAATTCTTAGAGACATGAAGAATGATAACAGCCCAGGAAATGATTGCTTCTTCGTAGAGTTGTATAAATTCTTTTGGAAAGATTTAGGTACATTTTTAATAAGATCATTAAACGAAGTCTTTGAAAAAGGTGGCTTGTCTGTAACACAGAGACAGGGCTTTTAACCCTAATTCTTAAAGGAGACAAACCCAAAAATCTGTTTAAAAAACTGACGCCCCATTTCCCGATTAAATTGTATTATATATATATATAATTCCCTCAGCATGTATAGCTCGAAGAATAAAGAGGTTGTGTCCTTATTTATGAGGACCAGAGAAGATTTATGCAAGGAAGGTCGACCGCATATAATATTAGACTAGTATATGATATACTACACTATACTCAAATACAGAAGAAACCAGGGCTGTTACTGTTAGCAGACTTTGAGAAAGCCTTCAATTCAATTGCACACTCATTCATCCAGAAAGCACTTGGATTGCTTTATCTTGTGACCAGAGTCGGGTAAATGTGTTTTAGACGGATGTGGAATCTTGTCTTATGGTAAATGGCCAAGTCTCCCAACGTTTTGCCATAGAACGAGGTTGTAAACAGGGGAATCCTCTTTCACTTTATATCTTTCTTATATGTGCAGAATTAGAAAAGTTTGCACTTTTTGGTCAGGTTTAACTATTAATTTTGATAAAACTGCTGCAATATGGATTGGTATTAATTAATCGAGACTGCTTGACATGCTATATGACTCACTTAAAAATCCAGTGGAATCCTGAAACTTTTAGGGTTCTTGGGATTACCTTTCCTCTAAACTTTGATAAGCTAGTAAATATTAACTATGAAAAGAATTTCCCTAAAATGCACAAGATTATGACATAATGGAAGGCAAGAGATTCCACACAAATAGGAAGGAATGTTGTATTTAAATCCATTATACTGTCTTTGTTTACCTACCTATTTATTACCCTTTCCCATCCTGGCAAGAATATTCTTAACAAAGTTAGTCAGTCAGCCTTTCAGTTTACTTGGAAGAAATAACCCATAAAATTAAGAAAACCACTGTAACCAGGAAATACTCAGAGGAAAGGGTAAAGGTAATGGACGCTCATGCTTTTCATGATGCACTCAAGCTTACATGGATAAGAAGTATCTGTACATCAAATGCGAGGTGGAAGTGCCTGTTAAATTCAATTCATCCACAGATTTCAACTTTTCAGACATTTGGAGGACACTTTCTAGAAAATATTACAGAAAAACTTGTTTTGGAAAAATGTATTTACCATTTATACCGAATTTTGCACTAAATTTACCTCCTCTCCACTGGAAGAACAACTATTCTTTCATAATATTTTGTCCAAAAATGACACGCTAAAAGCAGTCGAAAATGGTTAAATTATAATATTACCAAAATTTGGGGATCTACTTGATAATAATGGGATACTTATAAAATTTGAAGATTTCCAACAAATGGATGTTGATAGTGTTACTTTTATTGATTACTATTGTCGAATCATGGCCGTGGTTAAGTATAAAAGATTTGTCACTTATGGAAGGACTCTAAGAAAGAAACTAAATGTTATGCACCACTGTTAGTTATTACTAAACATAAAAAGGCACGAATGGGATATATGGTAAATTGTTATATTCACAGACACCTCCTACATGCATTCAAAATGGGACAAATACTATACAGACCTTCAGCGGGGACAGATATTTGCCTATCCATTAACTCTTACAACAAATACAAACATCAGTGGTTTCCATACCGGATTTTACACCGAGTCTTAGCTACAAACACCCTATTATAACAGATACAACTACGAGATTCAAATCTCTGGACTTTCTGTACACAGTCATGTTGAGACCAAACGCTTTGAGTAGGAGGACAATTTATAGAGTTGTTTTGGCTTCTTTTCGAAATGTATCCTTTCTAAGGTCCAATACCTTGCGGAATGTACCAAAACAACAGAGCTTGCTAGCTAATTCGAACTTCGTAAAGGACAGTTATTTCTTCATATTTACTTTAGGGATCAACGATTTACAAGTAAAAAAGCCATTTTTTTCAAAGAACCATCTTGCTTGTCTGCAGGAGTCAATTATCCAGCTCTGTAAGAAAAACTCCTTTACATGCTTGGCAATATAAGTTGCATGTTCACAAACTTTAACAAAAGCCATCATGCTGATATTCCACTTGATAATTCGGTCTGCACCGAAAGTACTGCTGTTATTTCTAAGTGCAGCCTTTCTTTTAAATTGAAATTCGTTTCTTTACGTCGCAAGGGAGGGAGGTGCACGAGCCGTTAATTATTTCACAATTATTTCTCAATTATTTCTGAATTTTGTGTCTATTTTTTCCGACGCAGATTTGATGCTCTTTTCTCTTTTTCGTTGTGTTACCTTAACTACAAAATTCTGTATTGTCACAGTGATCGATGAAAAGTAAGTTTTTGTTTTTGAAACTTTGTGTTTACAAAGAATATCCAAAAATTCAAAATGTTGGTCAGCAGCCTAGACGTGATAAGACTGTCCGTTGGTGAAGCCATCTTCACTGCATGAGCTCAACATTGCTGCAGATGATAAGAAATGCTCGGGTTGTGGTTGTGTAAACTGTATCCGAAGTTTTTGTTAGTTTTTATTCCGTAAGTACAATTCACAGAACACAATTCAAATACCCCTTTCATTCTTAAATCCGCACTAAAGCAGAGGTAGAGAAGATAAATCAGGAGTGTTAGGTATCCATACTTAAAAACAGAGAAGAGGCAAAGAGAAACAAGAAGAAAGCGTCCTGTAACCGAAGTTAGTCGGGCTTGCTGACGACCTCGGAAAAATTTTCCGCAGCTGGGCCGATTGAAGATGTAGTCTGCATATGGTTTTTCGATGAATTATGTTGAATTACCTCCCATTATTTGTTTCATAAAAGAGAACATTTACTTCACACACTTGTAATATTTATCAAAGATAGCTATAGTGGTTAATTTATTTGGTGTTCTAGATCTTACTACACTGTTTGATGTAACGAGTGTAGTATGAGTTCTATTGACAAGGGATACAACAGTCGAGAGACGTAAGCTGGTTGTCTTTGTCCATGTGACCCGGCACGACACTTAGCCCTTTCTGTGCCTTTTCCTGCTCTCTCTATCTCTCTTTCTCTGTCTATAGCCATTTCTTTCTTCTATTTTTATTTTTTCGTTTATTTGACTGTTCGTTTACTAGTCTTCGTGTGTTTTTTGGTCTGCATTTTGTCAAAGTACTGAATAATCTCACTCTCCCTCTCTCGTTCACGCACACTCACTGACAAACACACACACAAAAGATAGGAAAGGAATAAAAGACAGTATTGAGGGAAAGAGAGAAAGAGCAAACAAATAAGAATTAATGGAGATAAACATCAGTTCTAGACAGATTTTTATACAAGTTTGACTTTATTTAGTTTTCTGCTATTGAAAACTGGCAATCAACAAGATCTAGTAGTCACACCTGAAACAGAAAAGAAATATATTGCTGATACAGCTGATAGCAGAAGTGTAAATGATCACTGAAAAGAGTATAGTAGCAGAACTTTTAAATGTCTACTCACTGCCGAGACAAAAACTAAATAAAACTTTACATTAGATCTTCGCGAAGAAAGGAATGTTATCAATAATGTTATTGAGATGATATGTTTAAATCCTTCTCTAAACGCAGGGTTTCATAAAGTGTGCGTACAAATAAACACTACAGTCACCTGATGTACCTGATGTTTTACAGCCATTTAGTAGTATAGACCGTACTTGTAAGGGAAGCCAAATTTTCCAAAGCCAAGGCCTCCAAATCCCAAACCTCCGAGACCGCCAAAACCAAGTCCACCAAATCCCAGACCGCCAAGTCCAAGACCACCGAATCCCAGACCACCAAGTCCAAGACCACCGAATCGCAGACCACCCAGTCCCAGACCGCCGAACTTGTAGAGGTAAGGATTGTACAGAAAACTGGCGGAACTCATGGCCACCACGGCGCACAGCAACAGGAGGACAACAGCCTTCATTGTGAATCTGTGTAAGAAATTTTCACGACAAAACATCAATTAAAAATAAAACTAGCTTTGCAAGAAGGCAAAACAAAGGTGTGTTGGAAGGATAAGAGTAATGTGATAAACTATACAACGACGAAAACATTGAACGAATATTTTTTGATTTTCTTAAAGGATGTTATGACACTGCAACAAAATTAGTTTTAAATAGTAAGCATGCAGAATAATTATTTCGCTCCTATTTGTTTTGACACCTTAGCTAGACATGTTTGACTACCAAATACTGACATTACTGATGTACCGATTCATTTAAACTGTTTTTTAAATATGAGTTATGATTGTACTTACAGGTGGAGAGCTGATTTTCCCAAGCTGCACTGAGACTTGCTTTAGTGGCGAGAACAGATAGCTGCTCCTTCAAAAAGCGGCCCTTTTATACTTGTTTCTGCTCATGACCTCAAATCAAAGACGCATCCATTGATTGTCTGTCATAGCTTGGCACTTTGATTTTGAGAATTCACATTAAATTCTGATTTATTGACTCCCTGTTGCACAAAATTTATATTAAAAACACGGGAGTGATGTCCGAGTCTTACAGGACACGGTCGTTATCCAGTTGTGCCATCGGCAGTTATTGAAGGGAAATTCCTAGCGATAAAAAATGTTTTTAGGCCGTATTTGAAATTATGTTTGATGATAAGAGAAACGAAGAAAGAAAGCAAGAAAGTAGAAATTGCGTAAAGGCAGACAGATTGGTGAAATCACTGAGTAGATTTCTGTTATAATTTGCTATATTTGATTAGCGTCTACATATGAATCTGTAAGAGTCAACATGTCCAAGAGAAACAAAAGATTGTCCGAGAGCTGAACCCAGGACAGCTAACCTTCACTGTAGTGCTGACCGTCGCACCACCTGTTCGCCATAAAAAAACAAGTTCGACTTTAAGTCTTACCTGAATTTGCTAGGTCAGAAATAAGTAAAATCCTAAAGGGATCTCTTACGTTGATTATTAATCATGTCAAGCGGCTACAGGTCGTTAATTGGCCGACAACCTGCTCTGATTATCACAAAATGGAAATTATGTGACAGACCATTCGTCACGTATCGCTAGGTGCGACGGTCAGCTAAAGTCGTGAGATGAGTCTATAAATGGCCAGAACTGAGATGTACTCCACTCAGTTCTCACGGCTATATACACTTGTCTTGGTCTGATATTCTCCTCAGATTATTGTTCAGAATTTAAAATTCATGGGTTTATTTATCAAACAATTAAGTGGCAGTATGAACAATCACATCTCAGCAAACACAAGAGAACAAAATCTCTCTCATTCGTCGCATACAAAACAACATCTAAACATAGAAAATAATAACATGCATATATACTGCATTTATCCATGTGGTATGACATGTTTATAATGTATGTGGGCCAAATCGTTACTTTATATGGTTCGTTCCATTCCCGATGCAACTGTATTAACAACAAATTTTTACTTCAAAAACCCTTGATGAATTACATGAAATATTTCAAATAAATGTTTATGTTTTCCCTAATATACGCATGAAATGTGTCAGATTTTAGTTGAGCAGATCACAACCATCACACACATTGTTCAATGATAGACTTCTAATTCTTCCCGTCTGAATGGGCATTTATTGATTTAATATTTTTAATTGTTTCATTGTAAATAACAGCCGTTCCGGTAAACAAATATCGCTCAGGCTTAAACACATCAGGTACACACGGTAATTCTATTTATTATATATTGATATTTATATCAGATGTGTTATGGTCAGTAAACAAGTGTTGTGCATACTGATCTCTGAGGAATTGTGTTACTTTAGGTCTTAACATCGATACTCATCGAGACGAGTGAACCTGATTGATCTTTGTACCAGAAAACCGAACGTCATTTAGGAATAATTATTCTGAAACCAGATAATGTGATTTATATTCTGTTTTATAGTGCAGACCCAGTACAAGCTTCCCATATTCGTGTGTGTGTGGGGGGGGTTCACTTCATTAAAAAAAAACTATTTTGACGAGTCGCAGCTGTAATTCTCTAGCTATCTTAGACATAAAAGGTCACCACACCTTGCAACAATCTAAGAGAACAGGGACAATCATTAAAGCTAATAATTTGATTAGCGGGCCATGTGGCAATATTAGTTTGCGACAGCTTCTCATAAATGCAAAAAATAAGCTCTAGCAAGTTCATCGTAAAGTGTCTAATGTGCAACTTTAAATTTATTACTGTAAATAAAATACATACCTAGGTATTGAAAGCCAGATATAGTCTCCACTTTTTGAACAGCAAACTAGGACATAAACAACTACTTTGTCTTGAAGACATTAACCTTGATGTTTAACCGCTAGTTGCTACAATATTCATGCAGAGCATCTAGAGCTTTTTAACAAATCGTTTGAACTTTTGAATCACAGAATCATCAGTGTATAATAGCAAAACCATTTTTAAAATAAAATCTTCATCGACATTTTCACAAGTTGATTTTGCTGTTTCTCGCAGTTGTCAGACCTTCCCTCTTGTCTAAAATATGCTTGCATGTACACCCACAACGAGTAACAACTAGAAAGCCCATTAGAAGTGTGCGAACTGTCACTATTTTACTAAATAAATTTTATCGTGGCACGACTGGTCGCATCATCGCAGAAACACATCCAGGACGTCAGTACCCACCCGGTAGAACTGAGTCAGGGTGGACATGTTGAGACCAAATCCATTGCGCAAGGGACAATTTATAGAGTGGCTTTTGCTTCTTTTCGAAATGTATCCTCTCTAAGATCCCGAGACTTTGCGGGTTGTATCAAAACAGTCTAGCAGGCTAGCGAATTCCAACATTATATATGATACTCATTCTTTAACATTTACTTCAGGGATCAAGGAATTACAATTAAAACAGCTCTTATTTAGAAAAAAAACCCATCTTACTTGTCTACAGGAGTCGAATAACCAAGTATGTAAAAAGACTGCTTTACATGCGTGACAATATAAGCTGCATGTTTACAAACTTTAACCATCATGACGATATCCCACTTGATAATTCGGTCTGCACGAAAAGTAGTGCTGCTGTTTCTACATGCAGTCTTTCTTTTAAATGTAAAAGTCGTTTCGTGACTTTACGTTGTAGGCAGGAAGGTGCACGAGCCGTTAATTATTTTACAATTCTTTTTCTAGATTTCTCCTTTTCTTCTCTATCTCTGGCCAAGATTTGTAACGACGGTGCTCTTTGCTCTTTTTTGCTGTCTTACCTCAACTACAGAAGTCTGTATTGTCACACTGATCGATGAAAACGTCTGTTCCGAAAGTGTGTGTTTATAAAGTTTACCAAAATATTCAAAATGTTGGGATCACTGCGCATTGAGCGTATCTCTGCGATGCGAACTGGCGCATTATAAAACGACATCATCATCATCATCAGCAGCAGCAGCAGCAGCAGCAGCAGCCTACACATGATAAGACGTTAAAATCTATCGTCTGTCCGTTGGTGCAGCCAGCTTCACTGCATGAGCTCAACATTTTTGCAGATGATAAGAATTACCACCCATTATTAGTTTCATAAAAGAGATCATAAGTAATTACTTCACACATTTGTAACATTTATAGAAGCTAGCTTTAGTGGTTGATTTATTTAGTGTTCGAGAACTTCCTACATTTTTTATGTACTGCGTAAAATATAAATTTTATTACATTTCTATTACAGACTGCCGCGCCGTAGTAGCGAGAGAAAGAACTTTACAAACATCAAGGGGGTGGGGGTGGGGTGACCGGTCGGCCTGTTACTAATGCCCGACTGGCTTGAGTGGTGAGCATTGACAGCTGGTGTATCTATCCATGTGTGCCCCCCTAACGACGACCGATACCAATCAAACGACAAACAACTAACTGAAACAAGCTATAACAGTGCGACAGCTCATGAGTTGTGTGCAGAAAGTACATTAATCACAGGAACATTGTGGAAAAAGCAAAGAGACATTAGAACGTGTATGACTAATCCCTTTACATGTATCTTTCTCTCCTTGTTAGTCCCTTCCGTGCGATTGTGTGCTTTCTTTCTTTCTCTGGCTTTTGTCATTTCTTCTCTCTATCATTGTAATATGGTTTTTGTTTGTTTGTTTGCTTACTAGCCTTCGTGTGTTTTGGTCTGCGTTTTCTCGCAGTACTAATTAACCCTCGCTCATGCTCTTTCACTCACACACTCACACACTCACTCACTCACACACACACACACACACACACATTCATACAGTTGAGGAGGACAAAAAACAGGTTTGAGATTAAATAAAGATAAACATCAGGTCATAGACAGGCTTTTTACAATTTCGACTTTATTTAGTTCTTCACTATCGAAAACTGACAGATCTTTACAATCATTAAGATCTAATAGTCACACCTGAAACAGAAAAAAATATTGTGCTGTTACAACCGATAGCACAAGTGTACATGATCACTAAAAAGAGCATATTAGCAGGATTTTTAAATGTCAGCTCACTGCCAAGACAAAAGCTAAATAAAACTCTATAATATAGTAGATCTTTGCGAAGAACGAAATATTATCAATAATGTTAACTCCATGTTAATGAGGTGATATGTTGAAATCCTCCATTTGAGGTAGAAATGTAACAAACATTATCCTGGCAAATTTGTGACAGATGACACAAGGACTTCATTTAGTGTGCGGACATGTAAACAGTAAAGTCATCTGACTTACCTGATGTTTTACAGCCATTTAGTAGTATAGACCGTACTTGTAAGGGAAGCCAAATTTTCCAAAGCCAAGACCTCCAAATCCCAAGCCTCCAAGACCGCCAAAGCCAAGTCCACCAAGTCCGAGACCACCGAATCCCAGACCGCCAAGTCCAAGACCACCGAATCCCAGACCGCCAAGTCCAAGACCACCCAGTCCCAGACCTCCGAACTTGTAGAGGTAAGGATTGTACAGAAAACTGGCGGAACTCATGGCCACAACGGCGCACAGCAACAGGAGGACAACAGCCTTCATTGTGAATCTGTGTGAGAAATAGTCAGAGTGATCGCGAGAAAATATACAGTTAAAAGAAAACTTGCATAAGAAGAAGGCAAAATAAAGATTTGTTGGAAGGGTAAGACTAATGTAAAAAAAACTATAAAACGACGAAAACCTTGAAAGGATATCTTTTGATTTTCTTAGAGTTAGTAGCGACACTGCAACAAAATTATTTTACATAGTATGCATGGAGAAAAATCTTTTGCTCCCATGTCTTTTGATACTTAAACTAATCAAGTTTGGCTATGTTTAGTAAGTTAAAGTATAAAAAATTACTAACATTACTGAGGTACCGATTAATTTAAAGTGCTTTTTTAAATAAAAGTTATGAAGGTACTCACAGGTGGAGAGCTGATTTTCCCAAGCTGCACTGAGACTTGTTTTAGTGGCGAGAACAGATAGCTGCTCCTTCAGACAGCGGCCCTTTTATACTTGTTTCTGCTCATGACCTCAAATCAACGACGCATCCACTGATTGATTGTCTGTCATAATTTGGCAATTTACATCAAATTTTGATTTATTGACTTTCATTCACACCCAGAGGTATAAAGAACACAGGATTAATGTCTGTCTTACAGGACACGGTCGTTATCCAGTTGTGCCATCGGCAGTTTTTAAAGTGAAATCATTAGCGATAAAAAGGTATCTTTAGGTCGTTGCCGTATTCCTTTTTGCTGATAGGAGGAAACGAAGAAAGAAGGCGAGAAAATAGGAGTGGTGAATAGGCAGACAGATATGTGAATTTACTGAGTAAAATTTTTGTTATAATTTACTATATTTAAAAAGGGAGGTACACCCTGAAAAAAATTAAATTTTACACGATATCGCTTCTCTTTTTAAATCAACGGGATTGCCCTTGAATGAAAGTTTAGAAAAATGCTTTTACTGCACACGGCACGCTACCGGTTGCTACGGAAACGATCCAAACTGACGCCAAAACAAACATTTTTAAAAGCTTACAACTTTGTTAATGTTGTGAGCTTAGCAGCTCGGTTTTATCTAAGC
Source organism: Marisa cornuarietis (assembly GCA_004794655.1). Taxonomy (NCBI): domain Eukaryota; kingdom Metazoa; phylum Mollusca; class Gastropoda; order Architaenioglossa; family Ampullariidae; genus Marisa; species Marisa cornuarietis. The sequence continues at coordinate 7,391,768 of SMMW01000003.1, read as the reverse complement.
TTTTCATGTAATTTATGTGTTTGATGGACAATATAACCACCTTTTAATGTTTTCCTACATATAACTTTAACATAACTAATAAAATTGATTATTTCACTTTTAGAAAAGTCAATATGGATGCTGTTGTGTATTGTGTTGACTAGGCTGCAAAGAAGTACACATTAATTTAATAAAATGATGTTTGCAAACATTGACCTACACAATTATAGGTTCAGTTAGTTATATAGAGGTTCATTGTCCACTATCTTTGGTCTCTTGATATCTAACATTTAGTGATGTTGCCTTGCATATTGTTTCCACCATTTGTGAAGTAGCAGCATAAGTAGGAGACACTCTTTCATCTTTCTTAGCCAGTAGTTGCAAGGGGATGGAATGAACAAAAGACGTGTCATTTTCTCCTCAAGAAAATTATTTCAAAAGCTTCTTTAATAAAGACACAAACTGCACATGAAACTGAACCCTCAGGAAAGAAGTCTTTGGGGAGTATAACCTTATCATGGAATCATTGGGTGCATCAGAATTCTTAGCAGCTACTATAATATTCTGTTCTTCTGTAGGTTAGGATTATTTTATGAATTATCTCTGTAGTCACATAGCTTAAAGATGTATGATTTTTCTTCAGAAACTAGCTTTGAGTTACGGTCGACAATTGTTTACATCCGGAAGCCATGTACAGTTGCACTGTGGGACACCCGAAAACTTCAGAAGCTTGTTTGCGTGACCAATAATCTGGTCAAGGATGTTTACGCATGCGTGCATTTTAGGAAATTTCCAACCCTTTGCCTTATCTAGAAATGTGCGGGAATCATAGCGTGGAAACTTTCTATCGGCCTTGACCTGACCTTTGTGTAAAGGTGAGTGAAAGCTCTGTCTGACGGTATGTAATGTGACCTAGTTTCTCAAAATGCAAAGCGTGTTGCTATACCCCAGACATTCTCTATTCTCGCTAATTCTGCGCTTAGCAAAACCAAATATTGAATCAGTCACTGTCTTAAGTATATATATATATATTTCTAAATGGTTTTATGAAAAACCACCTGCAGAGTGGATAGAAGACATGCTAAACATTCGTAGTATGCCATAATCCCCAAATGCCTAAAACTTAAAGGTCCGGGGACACGGTTTATAAACTATCTTAAATGCTGAAATACTGTTATCCCTTTGAAAGTATACGCTATCTTGTAATCATTCTTATTAAAAAATTTTAATCTTTCAGCTAAATATGCTTGTATAATTGTAAAATGCAAGCCGTTTCGCACGGAAACGTTCGTCTGCTGTTTTGCGTCTCGGAGAATCTCGCGCGCATGTGCATTGATTGATGAGGTCATCGTAAGTAAAATAAGGTGACTAAACGCGTTTGATCACAGTCACTGTGCATCTTCACAGTAAAAGTCTTCTACGGTTGTAAAACAACAAAATGGCGCGTGAATGTGCACCTGGTGACTGTCGGGAGCTTGTCATCAAAGGTACTCTACAGTTTTCACCATTTCCCGAGAAATCCGGAGCTTCGTCTGCAGTGGGCACTTAACATCAACAGAAAAGTACCTGGGACGGGAAAGCTGTGGATATATGCCAACCACGATATGGTTTGCTCAAAACATTTCACAGACGAGTGCTTGACAATGCAGTACCGTTTGTGCAATGAAAATGTGATTCCTGTTCTACCACGGCTAGAACCACACGCTGTCCCAACTCTATTTAATCATACCGAAAAGAAAAGAAGGCAGGAAGCAGCGTCTGAACAAAGATCTACTGTTGCTGCCAAGAAGCAAAAGCGAGAGGTATGTCAAACGTTGATAATATTTGTGCTCAGTATGTTTGTATTACACATTTTAAAACAATAATTATTTACATTTATTTATTTTTTTTGTTGCTTTCTATCACTTAAAAAAAGCATTGGTGAACTGAGAAGGAAATATGTTTTAATGGAAACAATACTGCAAAACATTTTTGTACGTATTTTGCATTAGTATATATGCAGTATTATTAATATGGCACTTATTAATAACTATTCTTGCTTATAAAATATTTTGTTTTAAAGTACCTACAGCAAGTATTGAGGGAGATGGAACCTGTCCCATTTGAGAGCACTGCTGAAATAATAGAAGCAGCAGATTAGGACAAGGAAAATTTATTTCCAGCTTATTAATGAATACTTTTGTGGGATATGGTAGTGCTGTAGCAATGTGCAGCAGCAAAGCTGTTTTTACATCTGTGGGATCTATGGGATATTAGATCCATTAGAGTTACCTGCCCTTGTCGCATCATGTGCTTGATGGGGCAGCTCTACAAATTATATGTATTTCACTGTGATTGACCGATCTTTCGCTCATGTGCTCTACATTTTCTGCTTCCTTACTTGAAAACATCTACTCTGGAATGTTTGTGGATTGCTCGCTCGTGGAAGAAGGACGTTTTCAAAGTTTTCTTTGCTGGACTTTCTTTTGCCTACTACGCCATGTGCTCCAACATGGCTACCGAACCTCTCTGCCGGCCTTTGCTTCGACACTCTCAACGCACCAGACAGGACGACGCAGCCACCCCAGCGTGTTCCCACACAAGAAAATTACCTAAGGTAGGCACGAACTTATATCACTGAGGTTTAAGACTTCTGATCGCTCATTAGCGCTTTGCACCGTGCTTCGTACTTTGAACATTCATAGCCACTGTGATATTTCTCGAAAGAGTAAACGCCGCCCGTTCCGTGGCGGTCGTCGGCGACACCAGCATCGCCGTGATCAAAGTGAACCAGTCGACATAACCACCAGTAACACCAGCTGGAAACACGACAGACCAACTGGGTCGAATAACTTTACATCTCAGCGACCAAACCAACATGATCGCCTGAAATCAGTAGTTGCCCAAGTTTCCCGCACACGACAACTGAACACTCGCCTCCATGTTGGGCTTTTCAACGCTCAGTCGGTATCGTCCGCACAACAGTCACTGAAACGAGCTGAAATAGTATAATTTTTGACAGATCGCCACCTTGATATTTTCATCATCACCGAGACGTGGCTTAAACAGCATGGTGACGAGAGCGTGGTGGTGGTATTGCTATAATCTACAGATCATCACTTGCCAAGTACCTGTCTTTTACTACTGCCGTATCGTTCCCTCACACGTCTTTTGAATTTGTACAAGTCTCCTCTTCGGCTCCTGATTGCTCGATGCACCTGCTCTGCATCTACAGACCTCCTCCTAGCGCCAGGAACAAACTTACAGCCTCTACATTTTTCTCCGAATTCCATGATCTCTTGGATTATAGCAATGCACTAATTGGACTCGCCATACTCCTCGGAGATGTGAATGTGCACTTCGACAACATTTCTCACCCTGACACTGTCAAAATGTCTGAAATGCTGCACACCTTTCGTCTCGTCCAGTCCGTGTCGTAGCCAACTCATAAAAGAGATCACATCTTGGACTGGGTCATACATCGACCTGATGACCACTTAGTCCAGTCAGTTGATGTTTCCCACGATCTCTCATCTGACCACTACTCTGTTTTAATCGAACTGGATTGCAAATGCCCATCATCGGCGCCAGTTTTCAGACCCACTCGCCCATTACAAAATGGGGATAGACTAGCATTCAAAGCACAACTGCAGATGGCGCTCCTCCAACCACCCTCTGCCGAGCAACTTGACTGTGTTTTACGTAGAGTAGTTGATGACCACGCCCCAGTGTCTCGACGTCTGATGCGCCACCTTCACTAGTCAGTCTGCCCAATCACATCAAAGTGGGCGACAGCAACATCACCTTCACGTCATCTGTTAGGAATCTGGGATTTATTGTCACTGATGACATGACCCTTGATAAACATGTTACAGCTGTCTGTCGGTCTGCCTACTATGAGCTCCGTAAGATCAGTGCCATCCGTCATTTTCTCTCTAAACGCGCTACCAAGACTCTTGTCTGTGCGTTTGTTCTTTCTCGGCTTGACTACTGCAACTCCTTGCTGGCAGGCTGCCCTGACTACCTCATTCAGAGACTCCAGAGAATACAGAACTCTGCTGCGCGTCTGGTGCTTAGAGCAAGGAAAAGGGACCATGTCACTCCTCTCCTTCGTTTTCTACACTGGTTACCCGTCTGTTCTCGCATCCAGTACAAACTGTCTGTGCTGAGTTTTAATTTCTTTGCTGGCTCCTGTCCTGACTATTTCTCTGAACTTCTCATCCCTTACTCTCCGGCCAGACAACTCCGCTCTTCCTCTGACAACCGTATCCTAACTGTTCCTTTCACCAGAACAACAACATATGGTCACAGGACTTTTGGCTACTGTGCTGCAAAACAATGGAACTCTCTTCCTTTCCAAATCCGCCATCTTCCTTCAGTTGAATCTTTCAAATCTGCACTGAAAACGCACCTCTTCCTTGAGTATTACTCCTAACACAGTCCACAATGCTAGTCCTTACCCCTCCCCCTTTCCTCTTGCTACTTTACTCATCACTATTTTCTCTGTTCCTGTTACTTGATGCCTTTTGTTATCTGTTTCGTCGTCAGTACTGTCGTTTTCTTTCGTCCCCTGTGTTCTGTATCTACTTAGTCCACGTCCCTTCCCCATTTTAAGCGCTAAGAGCATGCTCTCTATGAGTGTGAATATGCGCTATACAAATCTTCATTATTATTATTATTATTATTATTATTATTATTATTATTATATGCTCACTAGCTTGAAGTTGCCTGTGTATCATATTTTTGTGTGCATCTATCCCTGCCACATCTTGCTTTATTTTCCTGTATGTCTTGAAAAAGCATGAATGGCAAATTGGAAGGACGTGTCAGACCTTAAGATGTGGCAAGAAGAAGGAGGAAAAGAAGGAGGAAAAGATTCAGTACGTGATCAAGATGAAAGACATTATTTATTACAAAGAAAAGGAAAAAAAAATAAAATGTATTCTGAGAAAAACGACAGTATATTCTTCGTTGTGTCGTAGGTAAAATAAAAAACCAGCAAAGAGAGCTTCCTCTTAAGAGAGCTGTACAGAATTTATGAAGACGACTGTATTGAGAACTATTACGACATATCGCTGAAGTGGTAAGAAGCTACCTTAAGCTGATGTTAATGGTAGTAATTACTGGCATTTTATAGGTGCCTATTCAGCACTGGGTCATGTAAACCCCTTCAATGACTTGAATGAAACCCTCATCGGTGCTAGCTTTTCGCATCAAAACTGCAAGAAAGTGAAATTACTTGACTTTTGTATTTGTAGCTGCTTATTGCTGGTCATTGTTGGTGTTATGTTATTAACCTACTCCAAAATTGTTGACGCAAGCGGCCTCTGGAAAATGTTTGCGATGATTAAAATCTAACAGAGACAAACGCTACAATGCGTAGTACTATTTGTAAGAGTTAGTTCCCTTATACCATTGTTTTCGGTAAAAAAAATGTTTGTCTCTTTAAAAGTCGATAAGTGACTTTACTAAGTAAAACCCTTGATTATTTCTGTTTCATTTATGATTTATTTTTAATTCATTTCCTATTGTTTCACTATTATTTCCTTATGATTTTTACTTTTATTTCTTGTTTTCTGAATTATTTTACAAACTGAAACTATTTGACTTTAATATTTGTAGTTATTTATGACTGATCAATATTCGTGTAAATTTTCTTAGCCGACTACGTAATTGTTGACGGGAAGCTGTTTGCAAAGAGAGAGACAAACACTCACAAGCTTTACACTCCTGTTTTCACAGAAGCTTTTAATAAATATATATATATATATTTAAAAGTCGTTCCGTGGCCTTACGTAGTATGTAAGGAAGTGTGAAAGCCCCGTATTACTTTTAATTTTTTTTCTCCACTATTTCTCTATTATTTCTGTATTGTTTTTTTACTTATTTCTCTAATGTTAATTACTTATTTCTTCAGTAGTTCTAAACAGTTTCTGTATTAATTCACATTTATTTCTTTGTGACGACAGTTTGAATTGTTTGCTGTTATACCTTCCTCAGCCATAGATGTCTGTACTTTTACAATGGTCGATGGACAAGTATGTTCAGAGAATTTGTGTTTGTTGTTAGAAAATATTTTAAAATATCAGACTATGTGAAAAAACTTGTTAAAATCTTTCGTCTGTCGGCTGAAGTAGCTTGCTCCATAGCATGCGCTCACCTTTTTTACGAATGATCTGAAATTTTTGGGAATTTGTTGTGTAAGCCATGCTCTTTCTGCCTGTGGTGGAAGTTCGTGTACTACCCGCTATTAGTTTTCGAAAAACAAACATTATAAGAACTTGTACTGATTCTAGAAGCTAGATTTCGTGGTTAAAATTTTGGTGTGCTTTAACTTCCTAAACTGTTTGTAAATTGAAATTATTTAACGTTAAAATTTTGTTATTTTTTACTAATAATTTGGTTGTTATTCCTTGGTATACTCAGTAATTGTTGACGTAAACGCCTCCTGTTTCCGAAGATTATGGTTCTATGTAAGGCAACCAGCTACAATGCTAGTTAGTTTTCCCAGTGTGTTAGATCAGTTGCTTCCCTTTTCCTGTTGTTTTACGTGCAGCATTTTTTTAAATGTAAAAGTCGTTACGCGACTGCACATCGTAGGGAAGAGAGGTTAAAGACCCCTTAATTATCTCACAATTATTTCTCTGTTTTTTCTCTACTATTTCAGACCTAGATTTCTATGGACTGTGCACATTATTCTTGTTTCGTTTCTTTACATACCTCAACTACAGAAGTCTGTTTTTTTCACAGTGATCGATCATAAAGTATGTTCCAAAAAAATGTCATTTACAAAGTATACCTAATATTTCAAAATGTGTGTCAGTAGCTGACACATAATAAGACATGTTAAAATCTATCGTCTGGCCGTTGATACACCCAGCTTCACTGCATGACCTCACCATTGCTGCAGATGATAAGAAATGTTCAGGTTATGGCTGTGAAACCACACAATTCTGTTGAATTACCACCCTATATTACTTTCATAAAAAGAACACAAGTATTTACTTCATGCATTTGTAATATTTATAGAAGCTAGCTTTAACGTTGATGTATTTGGTGTTCGAGACGTTCCTTTACTGTTTGATGTAACGGGTGTAGTATGAGTTCTATTGACAAGGGATACAACAGTCCAGAGACGTAAGCTGGCTGGCTTTGGCCATGTGACCCGGCACGACACTTAGATTGACTTGCTTGATTATTTGTTTACTAATCTTCATGTGTTTTGGTCTTCCTTTTGTCATAGTACTGGATAATCCTCACTCACTTTTTCTTGCTAACACACACACACACACACACACACACACACACACACACACAAACAAATGCACATATACAGTAGGAAAGGTTGGGAAAGAAAGAACGATAGTTTTGATAGAAAGAGACAGAGCACACAAATGAGATTAAATAAAGATAAACATCAGTTCTATACAGATTTTTTTCCCAATTTCGACTTTATTTAGTTTTCACCATCGAAACTGCCAGATCTTTAAAATCATGAAGATTTACTAGTCAACCCTGAAACAGAAAATAAATATATTGTTGCCACAACTGATAGCAGAAGTGTAAATGGTCACGGAAAATAGCACACAGGCAGAATGCTTCTGTGTTTTCCTTTATCACTTTTACAATCACTTTATGTAACTGTTTGGTGTTTATATTGAAGCTGGTTAATCTGTTTAAAAAAAATTAAAGTACATAGTGTCTTAGATTATCATTGTATGTAAACAACAACTCTTAGTAGATCGCAGCGAGACAGTCATGACAAACATTCTTCTATTCATTAAATATTATGCAAAATAATGTAATGACACTAACGGCTTTTTAAGTAAAGATTGACAATTCAGATATAAATATATATAAATATCATTTACAAAGCAGTTTCCCGTTATGCTCCAAAACAGGCTGCAACTGAATGTCGATAAGACTGAACTACTTACTTGTCCTAAGAAATTTCTGTCATCCTTCTCTCTCTCGGTCTCTGTCCTTAAACAACTCAACTATTCCTCTCGCCACCTCTGTCCGAATTTTTGGTGTCATTTTCGATCAGAGTTTGACTTGTCATCATCATATTTCGCGTGTCTGCAGAACCGATTACCTTAAAGGTCATAGGATTTAAAGTAAGGAACTGTAAAAAAGTAAACTTTTGTCACCAGATGAAGAGTTTCTAGACATAAAAAATGGCTTTTGATGATAGTGACAATGGCATGACAATATCTGGTTACTGACAATGAGAGTGTTGAAGAGATGTTTTCTCAAGTTGCTCTTGGCTGATTCTAGCGGTGATCGTATCTCTCAAAAATCGTCTATTATACACTAACCTTTTTTGTATAATCTTAGGTGACCGTTCTGCTTGGTAATCACTGACGGATCTCCCAACTATATTTTCTTTGACACCTTCCTTCTTAGTGCAAATTATGGCCAAACTAACAACCATAGACACGTGGAAACATTAAAGGAGTAAGCGATGGTTTTTACTTATGATATTTTACAACTGCGTGTAAGTTGTCCGTTTACTATCTCCCCTTCGGCACTTTTCTCATGTTTTCGAGCCCAAATCTTGTGGGTTAATCAGTTCAGATCGTTCCTATATTAAACAGCTACTTGCGACTAACGATAGATATTAGGTGACAGTTCTGAACTCTAGAATGTTTCCATGCAGAATTATCAGTAGAGAGTTAATGGACTTCTTTTTCCCACATAAGTGCCGAATAAAATATACCAGCAGCGGGCTAAGCTGTACTGTTTAAGGAACTGCTTCATTACAATAACTCAGTTCTCTCTCTCTCTCTTTTTGTCTCCTTCTCTTTTTTTTTTCTCTCTCTCTATCTATCTACCTTTATACACAGACACACACGCATATATATATATACACACACACACACAAACATAAAGTAGAAATTTTTATTTATTAAATAACAACCAAAAAAAAATCAAGGTTGAAATACAGAGTAGAAGTTTTTATCCATTAGGCTGGCACCGTGCTTTTTGATAACTGAAGAAGTCAATGGGTCAACTCACACGTGACGAATGAGAGACACCGTCCGGTGTTTCGCCGTCCACGGCGGCCGTTGACACCACGGCGCGTATCAACCACCGTCACGGCGAAACGCCGTCCATACCGCGTTGATAACTATTGCTTCAAATGGGAGCACTCACACTGGTCGACTGGCGCCGTGTTTGGCCTCCCTCTAGCGCATGCGCACAACACTGAATCGCCACGTGTGCGTTCTCTTATGGTCAGTTGCCACGTTGCCTGGTGGTTTATTTAAGTGTTCCTTGATTTGTATTTGAAGATGTCTACAGAACAAGCAGATCTAGATCAACATGATATAATAAACTACAGAGACAGAAAGTTAGAGGAGATTTGCGATGGATTCTAGCGTACTCCATTAAAAAAGACCTGCATGCTGCATATAGTATATTTTGTTCAATATCGAAGCGCATATCTTCTTTACTAGATGAAGAGCGGCAAAGTAAACAGAATACATATGAACGTAAGCAACTTTATTCGTGTAAGTACGCTTCCTCTAAAGATTTTCACTCCCCATGGAGTCCATATAGTATATAGTAACATACAGTATTGCATATATTGCATGTAATAATAATTTCTAGGAAGATCTTATGAAAGAAGAGCGTCACAAAAGATAGAGAGAGGATTAAACTCTTTCTACCCCTAGCTTACTATCTTTTTTTCTTTCTCTCCCCTCACTTTGAATAAAAAAAACAAAAAAATTACTCAGAATAGTGTCACAACCAGTTGTACATTTACATGTAGTTACACTCGAGGCACTCTTCTTCCATTTTCAAACAAAAGGGGGCGGCCAACGATTCAACATTTAATGTTCGAAAATAAAAGTAGTAAATGAGATGGTAAAAAATAGTGAACTGTTTAGAACTAATGAAACTGACTAATACTGAAGGGTAGGGTCCCCTTTTCCCTGGCAAATGTCACCTATCTGTTTCGTCGTTTCGCTGGTCAAGTATATCCAAGGTAGGTGGAAAGCCCGCGAACAGGTAACACCTGGGTTGCTGACCGGCGGACAGTATCCAAGTCAAGTGTAAGATTGCACGATAAAGTCAATCTACATACTCGAATCACAATATATATAGATCCCCACGGAACACAGGAGTATATCCCAGCCTGAAGATCAGCCTTGGTGGAGAAGTCCCAGGCGGATTGTACTCGACGAAAGCCGTTTCTGCGTCTTTCAGTTTTTGCTGGAAGGATATCAACTGGATCTGGAACTCAGCTTAGCAGTGCTTACTCCTCAGTATGAGCAGTTTTCCAATTTCTACCCTTCGGTAGAGAGAGAGAGAGATGCAAGCGTCCGTTATAACACGACTGCTGGTGGCGTACAGGTCAGTCTGGACAGAGAGACCTCCGCTGAATCTGAAATACAGCTTGGGTATGCTTCCTTCGCCACACCGGCTTGAGGGGACTAGCTCTCCGGATTTCTTTGGATTTTGTTATTTGTATAAGCTGATTTTGATTTTCGAGTCCATTATTTGACCTGTCGTCATCCTAGTGATGTGCTGGACTGTGTTTCTTGATTGTGACATTTTGTTTCACTTCTACGGGTTCTGTTGATCCGCTGACTAACAGTCTTTTCTTCCACGACGCCATTTTTCAGCTCTGTTCAGTTTCTTCTTCTTCTTCTTTCTTGTTTGTGAAGTCGACAGCGAGATGAAACTTGTTCATTGTGGCTAAACTTGTTGATGACTCGAGGCAGCAAAACTGTCTACATTTTGTTTGACATGTGGAGGTTTATCCTCAGCATTCTTGATCTGTTCTTTCTGATGACTTCTCCGATGACAAGCAATTTCAGATCTAAACTCTCAATCTTAGGCGGTGAAACGTGTCGCCAGTCTCCCCAGACAAATCTGGTCTCCAGTTTTCTTCTGTCGCCAGGACTTTTATGCAGTTATTTTAATTTCATAGACTCGTTGGATAATGAAGTACCGTATTCTTGAAGTTATTTATCAGATAGCACTTCAATTTTGTATTATTATTATTCCCGTTTCTATGCGTTATTCCTTTTTCTTTCCTGTCGTTTTGGTTGGTTTCTTCAATTTCTCCCTATCATGATTATTGTTGTTATAATTAGTATCATTTGTATAGCGCCATGAGCCTGCTCTTAGGGTTGGGATATGGCGCTATAAAATAACCTTTAATATTAATATTAATATTAAGCAGGCTTCCAATTTCTACCCTTCGGTAGAGGGATGTCAGCGTCTGTTATAAACTTCTGCTGGTGGTGTGCAGGTCAGTCTTCACTGACTGATCGCCGCTGAATGTCAGGGGAAACGCTACCTTAATTCCCCGTCCACATGTCTTGACCAATCGCATGCTAAACTGCTCGGTCACTAGTGTGATCGCCTAGCGACACTAGCTATAGCTACGTGGGATCCACGTTGATCAAATACATTAATTTACTTTGTGGTGTAATCGGCATGGATTCTCACCCGAATTAGACTGTGTCGGGTACAGCTACACCACACCATGTCGACTTACTCCAAAAGTGAGTCTTTTGTAACTAGTAAGTCTCCCATTCTTTATTGCGTCATGATGCGATGTAATATGCAGGTCTGCGTCACACGGTCACGTGGCTATTCAAGAACTTGCCACTGTTCCACCCAAGCTTTTGAACAATTAATAAAATACATAATAATAAATGAGTTTCAGTATCGAAACGTTCCAGGGCTCAACACGAATATAACAATCAAAATGCAAAATTGGCTCTAGTTTTAATTTTCAATAATTATTGTGTACATCACAATTTGCGAGATAATAGTAACTGACCTTCGGTTATTAGCTGTAAAAAAAATCAAGTCATAGACTACGCCTTATATATCTTTGCCTGTCTCTTGTACAGCTGTTACAGCATCTCTGGGGGCGGGGTGTCCAACAGTAGTCAGCCACCATGGTAGTGGACAATTTTTCCTGATATATTTTTTCCATTGTTCCGAGATCTTGATGAAAACTTTCGCCATATTCATTCCTAACCATAACCCTGTTATCAGAAATGAAATCCAGATGGAAATGAAGGAACTGGATCTTTAGAGTCATATTGCAGCCAAGTTTCTGATACTGCACCAGCATGTCTTCTACTAGTTCCTTGTAGTTTTCTACGCTAACATTCCCGAAAAAGTTGTAGACACTAGGCGAAAAGCATTCCATACTTGTTTCGCATCCCCCTGCAGCAAATTGTTGAACCGGTCATCTCTGAAAAGCTCTCGAATATGAGGACCCAAAGAAACTCCATCTTTAATCTTTGCCTCGCTGAGTCGAGGGAATTTTTAAGTCAGGTATCGGAAAGCCTCGACCAGAACTGGATGCTGAATATTCTCTCTGCAACTGATACGTTTTGTCTGCGACTCCATTTCTTACGCAAGTAGTGCAGTTCCCTTTCTCAGACTATCCAACTCATATAAGAAACCCATGTATTTTGAATATCCTTGCTGCCAGCTGTACTTGTTATACTCAATGGAAATCAGTAGCTGCTTAAGTTATCGTAGTCTCTTTCATGAGGACAGCAGGTGCTTCTGGAATACATGGAAGACGGTCTCCATTGCTGGTAGCGCTTTTGATATAAAGTAATTGTGACGCCTTGTTCTAGAAGATTCCATTGTTGGAGTCTTGAAATTGTTTTAGCAGAAGCTTTATTAAATATATATATATATATAAGTCGTTCCGTGGCCTTACGTAGTAGGTGAGGGAAGTGTTAAGGACTTCAATTATTTCTTAATATTTTCTCCATTATTTCTCTATTATTTCTCTATTGTTTTTTCTTATTTCTCTATTATTACTTACTTATTTCTTTAGTAGTTCTCAATAATTTATGCATTATTTCACATTTATTTCTTTGTGACGACAGTGTTCATTGCACATTTGACAATTCCTCATCTCCCAACCGCTTTGCTACATTTTGGATTGGATTCTTGATCAACGTGTATCAACAGCGTGGACTGAAACCTTCTGATGTCTTGTGAACTTTTGTGCGGCATTTGTGTTGAGGCGACGCCTCTGTCAGCAATCTATGTGCACGCGGGACATGGGTGGCCATTTGTCTGCTTGTCTTCGTCGTCGTCGTCGTGTGGACATGCATGCGTGCTCTGGGCGTCTTGAGTTGCACTCACTGTGACTGTGTCTGCTGACATTCGTCGAATGGTTTAGCTCACAACTGTAGACTCCGCCACACCATGACTCTCAGTGTTATCCTTTAGATGTTATGTTCATGCTTGTGTGCGGTATTTTCTTTTTCTACCGTGTATTTTTGTTTGTTGCAATGTCTCTGTATAATTGTTTGTTAATAAGTTTGATCTTTGTTTGAACGTGGTTTCTGTGTCAATCTGTTTTAAAGCTTTTTTTTTGAAAGCGCATTGAGTCGACTCTGGGGATGAAAATTGCGCTATATAAATCTACTTTAATAATAATAATAATAATAATAACAATAACAACAATAATAACAATAATAATAGTGATGTTCCAAAAAAGTGTCAGAAAGTGTACCAAATAATCAGTAGCTTACACATGATAAGACTTTAAAATCTATCGTCTGGAAGTTGGTACAGCCAGTATCACTGCATGAGCTCAATATTTCTGCAGGAAAAGAAATATTCGGATATGGCTGTCAAACCGTGCATACTCCTGGCTTTGCACACGTGCAGTAGGAAAGATTTGGAAAGAAAAATAAAGAGAGTTTTGAGAAAAAGAGAAAGAGCACACAAATGAGATTAAATAAAAATAAACATCAAATTTGTTAAATTTTCGACTTTATTTAGTTTTTCACCATCGAAAACTGACAGATCTTTACAATCATGAAGATCTAATAGTCACACCTGAAACAGAAAAGAAATATGTTGCTGCTACAACGTAGCGGAAGTGTAAATGATCACTGAAAAGAGCATAGTAGCAGGATTTAAATGTCAGCTCACTGCTGAGACAAAAGCTAAATAAAACTTTACAATATATTAGATCTTCTCGAAGAAAGGAATGTTATCAATAATGTTAACTCCATGTTATTGAGTTGGTATGTTGAAATCCTCCTCGCTGAAGCAGAAATTTAACAAACATTATCCTGGCAAGGTTAGTTGAAAGATTGTACCAGATGACTCATGGGCTTCATTTATTGTGCGGATATGTAAACACTACAGTCACCTGACTTACCTGATGTTTTACAGCCATTTAGTAGTATAGACCGTACTTGTAAGGGAAGCCAAATTTTCCAAAGCCAAGGCCTCCAAATCCCAAGCCTCCGAGACCGCCAAAGCCCAGACCACCAAAACCAAGTCCACCAAGTCCAAGACCACCGAATCCCAGACCACCAAGTCCAAGACCACCGAATCCCAGACCACCCAGTCCCAGACCGCCGAACTTGTAGAGGTAAGGATTGTACAGAAAACTGGCGGAACTCATGGCCACAACGGCGCACAGCAACAGGAGGACAACAGCCTTCATTGTGAATCTGTGTGAGAAATATAGTCATGTAATCGCGAAAAAATATACAGTTAAAAGAAAACTTGCATAGCAAAAAGGCAAAATAAAGAATTGTTGGAGGGTAGGACTAATGTGATAAAATATAAAACAGCCAAAACATTGAAAGAATATCTTTTTGTTTTCTTGTAGGTAGTAACGACATTGAAACAAAATCATTTTACATTGTAAGCATGCAAAAAAAGTATTTTTCTCCAATTTATTTTGATACCTAAACTAATCCTGTTTGGCTACGTTAAGTAAGTTAAAGTATCCAACATTACTAATATTACAAATTCATTTAAAGTGCTTTTAGAAATAAAAGTTATGAAGGTACTCACAGGTGGAGAGCTGATTTTCCCAAGCTGCACTGAGACTTGTTTTAGTGGCGAAAACAGATAACTGCTCCTTCAGACAGCGGCCCTTTTATACTTGTTTCTGCTCATGACCTCAAATCAACGACGCATCCATTGATTGATTGTCTGTCATAATTTGGCACTTTGATTTTGAGAATGAACATTAAAATCTGATTTATTGACTCCCTGTTGCACCCAAAGGTATAATAAAAAACACGGGGTTAATGTTTGAGTCCTACAGGACACGGTCGTGGTCCAGCTGTGCCATCGGAAGTTTTTAAAGGGAAATCACTAGCGATAAGAAGATATCTTAAGGAAGTTTCCGATTGCGTATTTAATGATAAGAGGAAACAAAGGAAGAAGGCAAGAAAGTAGTAATAGTGTAAAAGCAGACAGATGGGGGATCTCACTAAGTAAATATTTACTATATTTATGATAGTCTAATTTCTGTTTACTCAAAAATGTAATTTTGTCAGAAAGAATAAATTTGACTTTTTACAGCTTCTTGCTTCCTTTTCCTTTTGTTTCTTAATAGTTGCAGGTTTTCTGTTTTCATTTGTCCAAGTAACACATGCACAATTCTCGAGAAAACCCGCTTCGTAGCATGGTTTGGTAATTTTACTTACTGGTTGATAAGCAACTAGTTCGATACCTTAGGTAGGGTAATTTTATTAATTGCGGCTATGAGTACAAGCCATTGGTCATAGTTAAAGCACATGTCCTTCTAGTTTATTTCACTTTCCGAGTTCAGTTTTTTCCCATATTCTAACATCTTTTACATGTTCTTTCTGGATAACCTTACCTTCCTAAGTTTTCTGTTGAAATTTCTGAACACATCCATCACATACTATGTTTCTATCCATCCTAAAAAAAAAATCTTAAGGCCGCTGGCAAAGTCAAAACATGACTCAATTTTGTTTCTTATGTGGTAACCATAGAAACCGTGATTAACCTTATAGTATCCGCAAAAGAACAGTGAGAGGAAGTTCGACTTTCTAGGTCAGAAAGCAGTAAAATCTTGCCTTAGGTACGGCGCTAAAAGGATGTCTTACATTGATTATTAATCTTGTCAAGCAGTTACAGGTCGTTAATTGTACTAAAACATGCTCTGATTATCACCCAGGGGAAATTAATATGTGACAGACGATCCGTCACAGATCACTAGGTGCGACGGTCAGCTAAGGTCATGAAAGGAAGATGAGTCTATAAATGGCCAGAACTGGGATGTACACCACTCAGTTCTCACGGTTATAACCAACCCCAGACCGTAAATACATACTTGTCTTGGTTTAATATTTCTTCAGATTATTTTTTAGATTTTAAAATGTAAGATGAGTTTAATCATCTGAACAACTAAGTGCCAGTAAGAACAATCACACCTCAGCACGCACAATCGAAGAAATTCTCTCTCATTCTTCGCATACAGTACAATATCAAACATGCATATACTCCATGTATCCATGTGGTATGCCATGTTTAAAATGTATGTGAGCCAAATTCTTGCTTTATATGAGTCGCTACATTCTCGATGCAACGGTATTAACAATTTTTATTCCAAAAACACTTGATAAGGAACATGAAATTTTTCAAATAAATGTTTTTCCCTATTATACGCATGAAGTGTGTCAGCTTTGTGTTGAGCAGATTAGGGTCATCACACAAACTGAACAATCTATCATTCCATGATATACTTTCACTTCTTCCTGTCTGAATGGGCATTTTATGATTCAATATTATGAAGTGTGTCCTTGTAAATAACTCGCGTTCCGGTAAACAAATATTGCTTATTATCAAAGCCAGTCAGGTACAAAGGTTAATACTGATTTATTAAATATTGTACAATATGTAAAGTGATATAAATATTATTTTTATAATTTAAATTTTATAGATAAAAAGAAATCAAAGTAGAATTACAGGTTTCAAAAGTTACAACAAAGCACAAATAATTACATCAAAACATCTACAAGCATGAAAGCATAAACATGTTTAGCAAATACGAGTGCAGCATCAGACAAAGTGTGAGAAGCTTGAACTCGATTAAGGGATACAAAGAGGTAGGATACAGTGAGTGCCGATGAAAGATGAGGTGATCTTAAAAGACAACATTGTCGTTGATGTAGCAGAGAAGACACGACAGAAAGAAGTCAATATAAAACAATAAAGACCATATAAATGGAATGTCTTGATAGTAGATAATGTATTTGTCTGATGACTGGTACCAGTCGTGAAGGGAATACGTGGATAGTCACCACTCACGTCTGTCTTAGGTGACATTGAGCAGTCTTGCACAGGACAACCCGACCACTCCTGTACGTTCGTAAGCCAGGTTTTCATCAGTCGACTGCCCTTGTACCTCTGATGCTAAAAATGTTTCTTTATCAGGGTGTGACAGTTGAAGATCTGCTTAACTGTGCTCCTCCCTGGTCTGAAGTCAGCCTGTTATTCTGCTAGTTTCTTCTGTTGCTTAGCTGATTCTTCAAATTAATAGTATGATATCGTTCTCCCCATTCTCCCCCACAAACTAAAACGTCTGACCCTCTTTCTCTCTTTATTCGAATCATACATATTCACATTCCATTCTTACTAGTCCTTTGCTGCTTTAGAAAATACAAACACCTCTAGAACCGTGCAACACTGTCATTCATCTTCTTAAGGCTCTTCTTGGCAAATTAATGTAGCTTAAGACTTCCTTACGACTTCATCGTTCTTGGTAATGTATTGGCAAACAGAATTAAACGAGTTTCTCAGAATGTTGATCAAAGTTTAAAATGTCCCTACGCTTGGCTTATCCGTTGGCTTTCTAAGACCTTCAGACATAATTTCGCCAAACGTGTCCAAATGTTCAAAGATATTTCCGTTAAGATGGGCCTTTAGCTACAGAATAAGCTCCGATACTCACAGTACACGCCTCCGTATTACGACAGTAACATGATTATCATCATTTGCGTGAAATTGTTTTGAGATTCACTTTTTAATTATGTCATAATCGACAATATGCTTACGGTTTAAACTTTCTTTCTTTCATGATTAAAAGTTTGTTTTTATCTTCTCATGGAACAAAAATTCAGTCAACTTTCCCCCTAGCTACTGTCTGCTGTGACAAGGCTATAAAAACCGCCAATGGTGAGGCTGTTTAAAGACACTGTGCCTTGTAACTTTTAGATGCTCTTCGCCGTGTCTTTATAATCCCTCGAGGTAAAAAAAAGGAGTGTCTAAAGTAGAATGTTTATGTCAGTATTTAATACCGAATGGCGAAATTATGATGGACAACCGATTACCAACTGCCTGAGGTTCTGCGGAAAAACAGGTATAAAAATGGTCGCTGTTTGAAGGAATAGCATTCCGTTCTCGACGATAGAACAGGTCCCCGTGCAACTTTGGGAAACTCAGCTCTCAGCTTGTAAGTATTTTTTTCAATATAATTGTAACATATACCAGTTCCTTTACCGAGCATTTAGTAATGCTTTACTTTTAAGTTACTTAAGGTCTCTAAAGGACATATTTTATCCAAATATTTTTATTAAAATGTAAATGAAATAGAGCTTGTTTTCTTCAACTCTGTGCTTGCCCTTCTCTTTCGCTCTCTTTGTTACTCTTTTCTCTCCACCCTCGTTTTTAATGCGGTCTTTAATTTCTTTTTTATTGCTGTGTTTGTTAAATTTATAAGGTCATTCTTTTGTGTAGTCGTAAATATTTCTACTACAGATTTAAAATGAAGGCTTCTGTCCTCCTGTTGCTGTGCGCCGTCGTGGCCACGACCTCCGCCATCTTTAACCCTTACTTCTACAAGTTCGGTGGCCTCGGCCTGGGATTCGGTGGTCTTGGGGGTGGTCTGGGATTCGGTGGTCTAGGATTCGGTGGTCTTGGATTTGGTGGACTGGGCGGCCTTGGCAGATTTGGCCTGTTCGGCGGAGGTCTGTACGGAGGCTTTCCCTTCTTTGGAGGCTTCAAGGGGGGCCTGTACTACTAAATGGCTGTAAACCATCAGGTATGCAAGTCGTTCGTACAGTTTACACGTATAAGCACGTAAAGAAGTTTACGGATCATTTGGGCAATCAGTTTAATATTCTTGTGAGGTGTAAGTACGTAAAACATCTGTTCCATGGTTTCTGCCTCTTTGAGGATATAAATCAATGAAATGAATGTTATGCTTTTCTAAATTTGATGAAAAATATCTTTTTGTCTCATAAGCAATCTCGGAAAGGATTTCACAGCAAACATATATTTATAAAAAGAATGTATTGTTTTTCAGATATGACGATTGTGTCTTCTTCGTGAGTGTTATAATCAGGTGTTGGTCTCTTCAGAAGAACGCAATAAACTTTAAAATGTACGAAATTTGTGTTTTGTTTATCTCCTGTTTGTTAATTCTTAACTGCGTGCTCCTTTTTCTTTCTCTCTTGTTCTTTGTTTCTCTTCTCTGTGTGTGTGTGTGTGTGTGTGTGTGTGTGTGTGTGTGTGTGTGTGTGTGTGTGTGTGTGTGTGTGTGTGTGTGTGTGCGCGCATTTACGGATGGTCGTACCAAATTTTCACTCGTTACAACAGAACTGGTTTCAAAATCTAATGGCCAAAACTGCCGATGGGAACAACAGTACAAGGGATGCAATTCTAGCAATGGTTGCGAAAACTAATTGACGCTGTTGCTGTTTGATTTCCTTTCACTATTTGCAGGAAGACCGAATTAAATCTTTTTCGTTATCTGGGCTAGTGCAAAATACCATAAATAATATAGTTATTGTAAATTACTATGAGAAATGAATCCGTCTTTTTTAAAATATTTGCCGAAATTTACATTTAGAAAAAAAGTTTAAAACAGTCTCAGCTTTACCCATCTAGAATGTTGACTATTGTTTAGTAGATAATATAATAAATTCTTATTGAAGGAAAATAATGATTAGATATAGTTGTATTCTGGAATATAAAAGCCAACACTCAGACACACCCATTAGATTTATGTAAAGTGAGATGGTTGAAGGCAGGCAAATATTCATCTCTCCATTTCATCACCTGAGGTTTACTACAGTTTTACTATAATAATAGAATAAACTGCTATTGAAGGAGATATGTGACTGGCATAAAGCTGTATTTGATTTACAATAAAAGACATTCAGACAAATGCATTAGACTGAGAAAAAATGAGACATGCAATACAGAACAACAACATATGGTCACAGGACTTTTGGCTACTGTGCTGCAAAACAATGGAACTCTCTTCCTTTCCATATCCGCCACCTTCCTACAACTGAATCTTTCAAATCTGCACTGAAAACGCACCTCTTCCTTGAGCATTTCTCCTAACACAGTCCACACAATGCTAGTCATTCTTAACCCCGCCCCCTTCCCTCTTGCTACTTTACCCATCTTTCTCGCAGAATCACTATATTTCTCTGTTCCTGTTACTTGATGCCTTTTGTTTTCTGTTTCGTCAGTACTGTCGTTTTCTTTCGTCCCCTTTGTTCTGTATCTACTTAGTCCACGTCTCTTCCTCGTTTTAAGCGCTAAGAGTATGCTCTCTATGAGTGTGAATATCCGCTATAAAAATCTTCACTATTATTATTATTATTATGTCTAGAATGTAGACATGTAGACTCTGAATAAAGTCCTCTCTTTTTCTCACTCGATCATTCGTTCATACATAGATACTTGCATGCATGCATTCATGTACATATGATAGAGAGAGATAGAAAGAGAACACCGAACGAATCTGAACACTGTAAGAAAGATGGCAGCTGTCAGATGAATAGATGATTAGACAGAGAAATACAAAGGGTTGTCCCTACATTTTTTATAAGTGCATTTCGATCTATAAAGCGATTTTGCAGGCTATGATTTTGGACTGAACTGTAAGATCATCGACAGCTGGAGAGTCAGTCTCGTTGTGAAACAGATACCTAGATATACATGTAAACAACCTCTATCCTTTCTTCACATGATGCCATGCCTCCTTTGAACCTGAAAATCCACCTTTCCTAAACACGATGACTTCGATTTTTCTGTGGTTCACAGTCATTCCAAAATCATCAGCATATTCTTTACAAATGTCAAACTGTTTTTTGGAGGACACCAATAGAATATAATGTAAGTACAACATCATCTGCGAAGAGCTGTAAAAGGACATGTTCTATATCTAAAGCAAGATTTGTTCAAAATCAGAGAAACACTCCAGCCGACTGCTGAAATTTCTCTGTAAAACACACAATATTAAATCTATTGATGTAGTGCACAAAGTCAGGTTCGTTTATTTTTGCGAGCCAACCTCACTGTTTCAGTTAAAGATGTGAGCTGTTCTCAAACGTGAGCCCCGTGCTGTGTCCTGTTGAACTTCAGCACAGACACCCGGCGTTAAGGTCTCGTGTTGCGTAGTTACTGGGCCAGGAGGGCTTGTGCTCTCCCTTGTGTTGTTTGTGTCTTGCCTGAGATCTCTTTGGTTCTATTTTGTGGATGACCGGAGACGTTTGGTATTGCTGTATATGCGCAGGGTGTTTTGCTTATGTGTGCTCTGGTCAGCAGAATGACGAACTTGACACCTGTCCATACCCACCAGGTGCTGAACATATCTGTACTTTGCGAGGGGTGAACAGTGTTAACCCAAGCGGAAGGACGTGGTTTCTCGACTTTCACTGTGAATTTTTGATATTTCCAGTAATATCGTTCTAATTATCACACATCAACACCATCACGCAACACCGTTGGAAGGAGGGAACCATGTCGATCCACCCAATATATTTTAGGACAATGTGCAGCAAGTTTTTGTCTCTTTTCTTGGCGTTTATGTCTCGGCGTTGTCAAGTCGCTATCAGTGGGCTGATGTGGTGAAGCCTTTATACTTGTGTTTGTGATCTCAATTCTGTTTCGCCACATTGAACTGAACCCTGGACCTAAATCAAACGAAAAAAACAACGAGAACAAAGCAGACAAGGAACACAAGGGATGGAGAAACGAGGAAAGTGGTGCAGGTACAATGTGTCAATAGGTACTAGATGAACTTCATGGCATCAAATGACTGTGTGCAGAATTCAAGGACAGCTTGACAATATCCAGAAATATGTATACAAGAGCAATAAATGAAGGACAAAGTCAGCTTCATCGAAGAAATGATTGAAAGATGTTAAATCTATTCAAGAAGATAAAATTATACTCTATGTGGTGTAAATGAGACAGATGAGGAATTGCTTGATTCCTGCCGTAGCCTTGTCATCAGAATCTTAAGCAGATTCACTCGAGAACGCACATGGCAGGATACTGACATAATACACACAGACTTGATAGAAAGCTCATAAATGATCCCAAAAGCAGCGACAGACGCATCTATTATTGTGTGTGTGTGTGTGTGTGTGTGTGTGTGTGTGTGTGTGTAAAAATAGAGAGAGAAAGAGATTAATTTTGGATTTGTGTTTGCTCAGTTCCAGCGCTGTTGTAAATACCTCTATAAAAATAGATTAACCACAATAAATTCAGAGACAGAAAGATACAGCTTCCCTTAAGTTTACAGATGTATGTTCCCGGAAAACATTTTTAATCGAAAATACAAAAATGCAAACAAGCATGCTTAATGTTATAAATTAAGCCTTTATTTTTCTTACAAATGTGTGCAAAGTATGTCATTTTTGTTGTCTGAATAATGTTAGGGACGATAAGCAGTGACACTTGGATGAAAGAAACAGCACTCTGGCCTGAAACAAAAAAGGGAAAGAATATTTAATTGATTGCCCACTTTATTTAATAATTTTTCTTCATAAAGTTATTAGTTGATTTATTTCATTTAAATAATAATAAATGTATGGATCGACACGCGCCTCATCGAAGTCGCTTCTCTTTCTACTAGCAGACCTGGGCATCTGTGTGTGAATGCGCGCGCGTGCGTGCGTGTGCGTGCAGTGCCTTGCTTTCAGTGTGAAAGGCGTGTGTGTATGTGCGCATCGACAAGTTGACATACCATGTGGTCCATTAAGCAGTTCAGTAGTATAGGCCACCCTTCAAGCCATAGAGACCTGACCCAAGTAGACCAAGTTTGCCTAAGCCGAGTCCCAGACCGCCATATCCCAAACCATATCCCAGTCCGCCGTAGCCCAAACCGTAGCCCAACCCACCAAATCCAAGACCGCCAAGTCCTAGTCCAAGACTGCCAAGTCCCAGGCCAAGACCACCAAGTCCCAGGCCAAGACCGCCGAACTTGTACAGGAGGGGGTTATAGATGGCAGGGGAGAAGGTGGCGGAGCTCATGGCCACGACGGCGCACAACAGCAGGAGGGCAACAGCCTTCATGTTGAGTCTGAAACAAATTCGAATCGTAAAATCTTATTTATCTGTCCACTTAATAATAATTATATGATTTTTGTATAGCACTCTTTTAAAGATTTGCTCAGAGTGATTTTCATAAATCACAGATAGACTAAATCATCAACAAGTATGCGGCCCTATTCGCATATAACAGACGCTCACTTCTACAACACACACTCACTCATACACAGAGTAAATTACAGAAACATTATACACGCTCATGGTCAGGACAGGGTCACAGTGAAGTCGTCGTTTGGAAAAGATGTGTCTTGAGTTTAGACTTACAGGCGGTAAAAAATCAGATTGTCGAAGGCTGATGGGTAATCCGTTCCAAGTTAAAGGGGCTTGGTAGGAGAAAAACCTTTGTCCATACGTCTTTAGTTAGCAAGTGGGACACGCAGATACTATCTATCTATCTGTGTTGTGTGTTTATGTGTAGATGTCTGTGTATGCGTGTGTTTGCGAACAAGCGTTCGTTAGTTCGTGTGCGAAAACATGTGTGCATGTAACGACCTTTTAAAATAAAATAATTTGATTTGGAGAAAGCATCTTATAAGTCACGAGTTAACAGTTATTGACCCATATTTTAACACGATTAACTACAAAACATATTTATCTACAAATCGCCTTCTAATGATCCCAAAGTGAAACATCATTAGGAGCACTGCTTGGTGCTTAATATGCAGTGTACAAGAACAAGTTGAAACAGAACTAAAGAAATTCTGAAAGTGTTCTGCCATGACTGCTCTAATAATTTGATCACATAATTTTTCTAAACGCACTAAAGGCCATGAAGCTTTAGGGATGGCGCCTTCAGTTACCATACATCTGACATCTTGTACAAGAAGAAGCTTAATAAAAACACATGTCTATCAACATTTCAGACATCGGTTACAAATCTTCTTACATATGTATAAGGAGAAAATCTAATTTTCCCAAGCTGGACGGGACTTGGTAAAGTGGCAAGAGCGGACTGCTGCTCATTCAGACGGCGGTCATTTTTATACTTGTGTCCTCTTAACCTTTAGGTCAATCTGCTCGTCAGTGATGGATGTCCGTCAGGATTAAATAATAAAATAACTGATATATGGAGTGTTTAGCACCTTGGGGAGCAATTTTGACATTTGACAACAGAAATCGCTATCTGTGTAGAAGCTAAGCTAAAGAAATATTACTACAGGCAAAATTTCTGAGTGAGGTTAATAGGCTGAAATATTGCCCCTGTGAAGTATGTGGATAAGTCTGACCCTTAGGTCAGAGGTGTGATTATTTGTGTGAGTTAAAAAGATCTGGTAGTAAAGGGGGTTGTAATGGCCGTTTTATTTGCTTATCTCAAAAAGAAGCTCGGTGTCAGAAATAAAGCAAACATGCAGTGTACTTTACTAATCCTTCCCAGGACCTTAGGAACGAAGATAACGACATCTGTCTGTCTGTTTGTGTGCATGAATAATAGCCTCTGTGTGTGTATGTGTGTCTGTGTGTGTTTAGTCTACTGATCTGCATAGATCATCATTGTGTATCTATAAATAAACAATTGATTATCTAATAAATTAAATTCATCTATTTTTTAAAGCTACATTCCGTTCGTTGTCTTATCTTGTGGATGAATATAATTTGAAAGTCCTTATATCTCTGATATAATCTGTTACTTACAGCTTATCAAAACATTGGGAACCTTATTTCTGTATCTCGTTTATTAGTACAGTCTAAAGTATACTATAAGGTCAAAAGTTCATATTATCTACGAAAAATTAGTCAAAAGTTGGTATTTAATCTTTCTTCTCGCTTGATGGACACGTTCATTTCAGTATATTGTTAAATTTGTGTAACTTACTATTTTTATTCTTTGCTCCAGCTTACTAAATTACTTTTTTATTACTGCTTTTTACCAACCATTCCTTTAATTTTCAATTTTTTAAGGCTTCTTTATTTTTTAAATAGAATGAAGAATAAGATGGTGATAATTTATAGATACTGAGCTTTTGATGTTACAAAATAAACAAGGATGTGCCATGTTTTGTGGTCGAGTGAATTTATTAAGACCATTCGTCTCCGGAGTTCACTTTGTCTCCTAGTCGATGATATTACGATGCCATATTATATCTTGCCATTTCTTTTGGCTTTTCAAAAAAAACCCATCTTACTTCGTGACTCGGATGTCTTGATTTAAGCTTGATTTTTGTTATGATAAATAGATGAGCTTTTAACAACAACATGTTTTGAAGCCACGGTGCCATCCCTTTAGCTAGTACTTCTCTCTCTTACATTATTCTTATTCTACTTCTTGTTATTAACAAACTTAAAACTCACCGATGGATAAATGATATCCGAAGGAAAATAGATTATCGTTACTGATTGCTCACCATCATGGGGTTTGTAGAACTAAGTAGCTTGTTCATATAAACGACATAATAGAATATAAAACGTTAATAATGATAACATCAATTACATTGAAGTTCTACAGAACATTCTCCCATGTGTAGAAGAGCTCCATGCGCACAATTATTATATTATTATTAACGAAAGTAAAACATATAACCAAATATTAATTATTAAGCATGTGATTGCAGCGCTGTTTTTTTTTTTTGGGGGGGGGGTGTTGTACATGTCAACGACCGTGATACATAACGTTCATTATTATTATTATTATTATTATTATTATTGTTGCATTTACACTTAACTTCTTTAACACAATTTTCTCACGAGCAGGCGAGCGCAATTTACTTTATTTACAGACTATAAAAGAACCAACAGCTTTTTCTACAACAAAGCCCAGTCTTAATCAAAATTTGACAACATACAGCCTACACATTTGCAAACAGGAAATAGCAGGGATAAAGATGAAGAATTAAATAATAAGTGGGAAAAATAGCTTGTGTGAAAAAGTATTTTTGAAAGAGTTGGGTTTTGTGATATTTTTAAATTCAAAGCTTTGAAGGTAGAATTTGAAGGGGAATCACGCCGAGTGTTTCTTCCCCTCCCCCACTTCCACGTCCTTGCTGTAATTACCCGTGCATGGATGATTATTAATTAGTCACTTAACGGTCAAATCTAAGCAGTGACAGCTAATCCATCACTGGCCATCAGGCGAACAGACAACTGAGGTCAGGAAGGGAATGTGAGAGTATATAAGCGACCAGTGTAGATGTTCAGCATCCAGGTCTCATCACATCTCTCCCCAGTACTACTTGGGAAAAGCAGTTCTTCGACTTCGACACCCTTGTGAGTGCCTTAGACTAAAAAAAAGTCATACTAAGAAAGTTCTTTATTTTTTTTGCTATTCTGTTTTGTTGTTTTTATGCTCTGAAGATTTCGTTAATTTTCAAGTTTGCGATGTCTCCCATAACTATTGATCACGACGACATGGGATGGTTATAAAGTTAAAAGTGTTAATATCCATTGGCAAAAGCAGCGCAAGATTTAAACAATTTCTATTGCTGAAAAATGTTCTGTTTACAACTGTTAATCTTTTGAACTATTATTCGTATTTTCTTTGACAGACATCTTTTTTAAATTACTCGTGCTTTTTTTGTCACATCCAAGAATTCTTCTGTATAGTATTTTGTAATAAAACATTTACATTTACACGTTTGTCGGGTGAGTTTTTTTCTATTTCTTCTTTGTCTGTCTTTGCAGACTCAAAATGAAGGCTGTTGTCCTCCTGCTGTTGTGCGCCGTCGTGGCCATGAGCTCCGCCACCTTCTCCCCTGCCATGTATAACCCCCTCCTGTACAAGTTTGGCGGACTTGGCATGGGATTTGGTGGTCTTGGCCTTGGATTGGGTGGTCTGGGATTTGGTGGTCTTGGGCTCGGTGGTCTGGGGCTCGGTGGTCTTGGATTTGGTGGACTGGGCTATGGTGGTCTTGGAATGGGCTTCGGCAAACTTGGGCTGCTGGGCGGTGGTCTGTATGGAGGTCTGCCTCTCCTTGGTGCCATGAAGGGCGGCATGTACTACTGAGCAGTTGTGTGCTGACAGGTGAGATTGTTTACAGAAACGCTTTTTTAAATGCATGTTCTATGCCAAAAAATTAACATGAAGGTAGAAATAACTACAGTACAATACTGTTTTGTTACATCTATATTTTTCTCTTGTGTCTCTGTTTCAGATCCCGGAATACCATCTTTCATCTGTTATCAGCTATGACCCTTCCTTTTGTCTTTTTGATAATAAAAATGAAGTTTTAAGATATCCATATTGTCAGCGAGTCACTTTCTGAGCCAATGTTGTGTGCATAAAATAACCACTGACTATAACAACCATTAGCTTTGACATTCGATCTCTCTACCCCTCTCTCTATAAATCTACTTTTGTTGTGTATTTTCTTACTCCATTCTCTTTTTTTGTTAGTTATTTCTTTTTTGTGTCTCTCTTCCGCTCTTTCCTTTAAAAACCTACACTGATATCAGTCCTTAGGTTGTAAGTCTTGTGCATTACAGAGGCAAGCAGGTCCCTAATGGGCTATACACAATGTCTCTCTCTTTTATCATCATTCTCAAAGTGTGCGTGCGTGAGCGCGCGTGTGTGTGAGAAAGAGAGAGGAAGAGAGGCTGAAAAAAATGAATGGAAAGAAGCAGAAATTCAAGAAAATGCGAGAAAGGCTGCCTGAGGCACACACACAGACACTTTCACCAAGACAAGCACACAAATCATAACATTCTTAAGCATACTAACACACACACTTTCATTAAAACATGCACAAGCATCTTAACACACGCACGATTATGCTTAAACACACAAGAATACGAACATATTCAAAAACATACTAGTACACTCGTAAACATATTAATACACACAAAAAATGGTTTGACAGTCTGCTTTACTGATTGCGTTTCTGTCCGTATCTGTTACGAGACAGACAGACAGACAGACAGACAGACAGAAAGACAGACAGACAGACAGACAGACAGAGGAAGCAATTTATATATATTTAGAGAGAGAGTTGGGGAAGTATAAGAAAATATAAAATTCAGTAGCTCAGGCTAAATGTCATCGAGTTCATAATCAATGCGATTTACAATGCGATTTTCAACACACTGCGCACTGAGCATTATTTTGAATGGATACCTGCGCAATATAAATGGAGATCATCATAATCATCAACATAACACAACGCTTGACGTGCCCCCACAGATGACGATTAGGATGAAGAGGTTTGTAGTTTAGTCGAGTCGAAGAGGCACAAATTTACAGGAATGTCCTTGTGAGAGTTATGGAAGACGAAGAACTCGTTGTTTTTCTTCGCTCATCCGTCCATAGAACTGTTTTCTCTTTTTCTTTACGTCATCCCTTTTTTTCGAAATGACGACGAACAAATGACGCACACAAGACGTCAAACACAAGACACTCAATGACACATGATGACTTTGATTTTTCTGAGGATCACATTCATTCCATCAGCAAATTCTTTTCAAATATCAAACTGTTTTTGGAGGACACCAAAAGAATATAATGAAAGTACAACATCATTGTAAAATGACCTGTTCTATATCTGGAGCAAGTATTGTTGAAAATCAGAGAAATACTTAAGCCGACTGCTAAATTCATGAAATGTCTCTGTAAAACACACAATATTAAACCTATTGATGTAGTGCACAAAGTCAGGATCGATTATTTTTGCGAGCGAACCTCAATGTTTCAGTTTAAGATGTGAGCTTCTTGGTGAAAGTGTCTGTGTGTGTGTGCCTAAGGGAGCCTTTCTCGCATTTTCTTGAATTCTGCTGGTTTCCCTTCATTTCTTTTTCCGCATCTCTCTCTCTCTCTCACGCGCGTGCGCGCGCACGTACGCACGCACGCAAACTTTGAGAATGATGATAAAATAGAGACATTGTGTATAGCCCATTATGGACCTGTTTGCCTCTGTAATTCAGACGGCGATCATTTTTATACTTGTGTCCTCTTAACCTTAAGGTCAATCTGCTCGTCAGTGATAGATGTCCGTCAGGATTAAATAATAAAATAACTGATATATGGAGTGTTTCGCACCTTGGGGAGCAATTTTGACATTTGACAACAGAAATCGCTATCTGTGTAGAAGCTCAGCTAAAGAAATATTACCACAGACAAAATTTCTGAGTGAGGTTAATAGGCTGAAATATTGCCACTGTGAAGTATGTGGATAAGTCTGACCCTTAGGTCAGAGGTGTGATTATTTGTGTGAGGTTAAAAAGATCTGGTAGTAAGGAGGTTATAATGGCCGTTTTATTTGATTATTTCAGAAGAAGCTCGGTGTCAGAAATAAAGCAAACATGCAGTGTACTTTACTCATCCTTCCCAGGACCTTAGGAACGAAGATAGCGACATCTGTCTGTCTGTTTGTGTCCATGAATAATAGCTTCTGTGTGTATGTGTGTGTGTGTGTATTTGTGTGTGTGTGTTTAGTCTACTGTTCTGCTTAGATTATCATTGTGTATCTATAAATAAACAATTGAATTAAATTCATCTATTTTTTAAAGCTACATTCTACTTGTGTCTCATCATGTGGATGAAAATAATTTGAAAGTCCTTATATCTCTGATATAATCTGTTACTTACAGCTTATCAAAACACCGGTAACCTTATTTCTGTATCTCGTGTATTAGTAAATTCGCAGACTCAAAACACACACATAAAAAACATTTTATATGAGAATAAGTGAAAAAAAAATTATTCAATGTTCATAGAGAAAAGAGAAAGATATCCCCGCCCACTAAAAATAACTCTATTCCAAGTAAGCTTTATCAATGAACCTAAGAAGTATGGTATACCTTATTGTAATTGACCGTAAAGAGAATAACGATCATCCAATATTAGATATACATAAGTTATTCGAAAAGAGATGACAAGTAGCAGATTAGAAAACCTATGAATAAAGTGCACTATATCATTGTCCTATCCTAACCTTACCCATTTATAATTACCTATATTTTCATTAACATCCCATTCTTTAAATACGTAAAATCCTATAGATGAAAGTGCATTTACAGAAAAAACAAAGTAGGAATAAGCCTTGTATTTTTCTATCTATTCATCTCACAGTTGCCATCTTTCTTACTGTGTTCAGAATTGTTTGGTGCTTTCTTTATATATATATATATATATCTTTATAACATATAATATGTAGATCAATGCATGCATGCAAGTAGGTATGAAGGAATGATCTATTGAGAGAAAGTGAGGACATTATTCAGAATCTATGTCTACATGTCTACATTCTAGACATGTCTCGCATGTCCCATTTTCTCGCAGTCAGTCTAATGCCTGTGTCTGTATGTCTTTAATTGCTAATCAGATGCATCGATATGCCAGTCAAACATCTCTTTTAATACCAGTTTATTCTATTATTATAGTAAAACCGTAGGAAACCTTCGGTGAGGAAATGAATAAATAAATATTTGCCTGCCTTCAGCCATCTACATGTCTCACTTTATATAAGTCTAATGGGTGTGTCTGAGTGTTGGTTTTTATATTACAGCATAAAACTATATCTAATCATTATCTTCCTTCAATAGGATTTTTTAACTATATTATTCTACTATACAATAGTCAATACGTTAGATGAATATGGATAGAGCTGAAACTGTTTTAAACTGTTTCCGAAATGTAAATTTCGGCAAATATTTTTTAAAAAGATGGATTTATGTGCTGAAGTTTAACAGGACACAGCACGGGGCTCACCTATGATAACAACTGACACCATGGTTGGTTTGCTGACTGATTATTTGATTTTGTGGTATTTGATATTTTTAGAAGTGACCTGTAGAGTCGTAGTGAACACTTTCATTACTAACAAAAGTGTGTATCATTACAAGGACGAATTGTCAGTCTCGTGTGAGTTACAAAAATCATCCTTCGACTTTCAGAGTCGAATATAATTTCTCATGACATCATATCACACTGTACAGATTCCAGATGTACATTTCAAATTTCTTCCTTACATGTGGGTTTCTTGACAGTCGCGAATAGAACTGACTGCTGGTGTCGTCTGAAAGTTGCAGATGACCACCGCGGCTGCTTATTAAGCTGTTATCAGCTCAGCCGTTTCGACGACGGTGTCGACTTAATGAGGCGGCCTGTTGTATTAAAACAAAACTGAAGCAGTCACGTCTTCCACGTCTGCTGATGTTGTATTTTCTGTGTGTGTGTGTGTGTGTGTGTGTGTGTGTGTGTGTGTGTTGCAATAAATGGAAATCAATCAAGACAAACACACACACACACACACACACACACACACTCAAGGTGTAGTGAAATGTTTAAAAATTTCTGACTGAACTTGTCTATGTAAATCGCATTGATTATGAACTCGATGACATTTAGCTAAGCTACTAAATTTTATATTTTCTTATACTTCCACAACACACACACACACTCTCTCTCTCTCTATATATATATATATAAAGATTGCTTCCTCTGTCTGCCTGCCTGCCTGCCTTCTTACCAGTCTGTCTGTCTGTCTGTCTGTCTGTCTGTCTGTCTGTCTGTCTGTCTGTCTGTCTGTCTGTCTGGTAACAGATACGGACAGAAAAGCAATCAGTAAAGCAGACTGTCAAACCATCTTTTTGTGTGTATTAATATGTTTACCAGTGTACTAGTATGTTTTTGAATATGTTAGTATTCTTGTGTGTTTAAGCATAATCGTGCGTGTGTTAAGATGCTTGTGCATGTTTTAACGAAAGTGTCTGTGTGTGTTATTATGCTTAAGAATGTTATGATTTGTGTGCTTGTCTTGGTGAAAGTGTCTGTTTGTGTGCCTCAGGCACTCTTTCTCGTATTTTCTTGAATTTCTGCTTCTTTCCATTCATTTTTTTCCGCCTCTCTTCCTCTCTCTCTCTCACTCACACGTGCGCTCACGCACGCACACTTTGAGAATGATGATAAAAGAGAGAGACATTGTGTATAGCCCATTAGGGACCTGTTTGCCTCTGTAATGCACAAGACTTACAACTTAAGGACTGAAATCAGTGTAGGTTTTTAAAGGAAAGAGCGGAAGAGAGAAACAAAAATAACAACCAAATAAAGAGAAGGGAGTAAGAAAATATATAATAAAGGTAAATTTATAGAGAGAGGGATAGATAGATCGAATGTCAAAGCTAATGGTTGTTATAGTCAGTGGTTATTTTATGCACACAACATTGGCTCAGAAAGTGACTCGCACACAATATGGATATCTTAAACTTCATTTTTATTATCAAAAAGACAAAATGAAGGGTCGTAGCTGATAACAGATGAAAGATAGTATCCCGGGATCTGAAACAAAGAAACAAGAGAAAAATATAGATGTAGTAAAACAGTATTGTACTGTAGTTATTTCTACCTTCATGTTAATTTTTGGGCATAGATTATGCATTTAAATAAGCGTTTCTGTAAACAATCTCACCTGTCAGCACCCAACTGCTCAGTAGTACATGCCGCCCTTCATGGCACCAAGGAGAGGCAAACCTCCATACAGGCCACCGCCCAGCATACCAAGTTTGCCGAAGCCCATTCCAAGACCGCCATAGCCCAGTCCACCAAATCCAAGACCACCGAGCCCCAGACCGCCGAGCCCCAGACCGCCGAGCCCTAGACCACCAAATCCCAGACCACCCAATCCAAGGCCAAGACCACCAAATCCCATGCCAAGACCGCCAAACTTGTACAGGAGGGGGTTATACATGGCAGGGGAGAAGGTGGCGGAGCTCATGGCCACGACGGCGCACATCAGCAAGAGGACAACAGCCTTCATTTTGAGTCTGCAAAGATAGACAAAGAAGAAAAAGAAAGAAAAAAAAAACCCACCCCAATAATTTTTGTACTGTTAATTTTTTATTACAAAATTAATTCATAAGAAGGATTCTAGAATGTGACAAAAAAGGCATGAGTAATTTAAAAATGATGTATGACAAGGAAAGACTATTAACCGTTGTAAGCAGAACATTTTTCAGCAATAGACACTATTTAAATTTCACGCTGCTTTTGCCAATGATTATTAACACTTTTAACTTTATAACCATCCCATGTCGTCGTGTAATGCGAGACATCGCAAACTTGAAAATTAATGATAGTTCCAGAGCATTAAAACAACAAGACAGAATAACAAAAAATAAAGAACTTGCTTAGTATGACTTTTGTTTAGTCTAAGGCACTCACAAGGGTGTCGAAGTCGAAGAACTGCTTTTCCCAAGTTGTACTGGGGAGAGATGTGATGAGACCTGGATGCTGAACCTCTACACTGGTCGCTTATATACTCTCACATTCCCTTCCTGACCTCAGTTGTCTGTTCGCCTGATGGCCAGTGATGGATTAGCTGTCACTGCTTAGATTTGACCGTTAAGTGACTAATTAATAATCGTCTATACAGCAAGGACGTGGAAGTGGGGGAGGGGAAGAAACACTCGGCGCGGTTCCACTTCAAATTCTACCTTCAAAGCTTTGAATTTAAAAATGTCACAAAACCCAACTCTTTCAAAAATACTTTTTTCAAACAAGCTAATTTTTCTACTTACTCTTTAATTCTTCATCTTTATCCCTGCTATTTCATGTTTGCTAATGTGTAGGCTGTAAGTGGTTAAATTTTGAATAATACTGGGTTTTGTTGTAGAAAAATCTGTTGGTTTTTTTATAGTCTGTAAATAAAGTAAATTGAGTTGTAGAAGTGTAAATGCAACAATAACAATAATAATGAACTTTATGTATCACGGTGGTTGATATGTACAAACCCGAAAAAATGGCTCTGCAATCACATGCTTAATAATTAATATTTGTCCATGGTTTTTACGTTCGTTAATAATAATAATTGTGCGCATGGAGCTCTTCTACACATGGGAGAATGTGCTGTAGAAGTTCAATGTAATTGTTGTTATCATCATTAGCGTTTCTATTCGTTTACATGAATAAGCTACTTAGTTCTACAAACCCCATGCTGGTGAGCAGTAATTAACGGTAATCTATTTTCCTTCGGATATCATTTATACATCGGTGGGTTTTAAGCTTGTTAATAATAAGAATAATAAGATTTTCAACACACACACACACAGACACACACACACACACACACACACACATATGAGCGCGAGCGCGCACTCACACATATTTGTAAAGAGACTCCGACTTTGACTGAGCATAAGAACCTTTTCAACAGTCTTATGCCTTTCAAAACATACGATTTCAGACCCGTAAGTAAGTAAGCATTGATATAGCCTGAGACGTGAACATTTTGAAAAATGCTTTTCTGTTTTCCATAGGCATTCTACTCTGATTTTGGCCTGAGCTGCATATCCTCGACAGCTTGAGAGATAGAAAGAGAGAGTCTCGTTGTGAAACAGAGATCTACATATACATGTCAACAACTTCTATCCTTTCTTCACCATAATGCCATGACTCCTTGGACGCTAAAAATCCACCTTTCCTTAACACGATGTAATATGACGCACATACACTTACCTTGCATACGCATGAACCATATCACACACACAACCATGTTTCGGAAAAGACTGAAGACTCATTTGTTTACTTAAGACAGACTTAAACAACCTAGCACCATTTCTGCTTTTAAAATTTTTTACTTTCCTGGTGTTTTATTTTTTTTTCTTCTCTTCTGTTTTTGCTGCGCAATGAGCATTCTTTTAAATGGATACCTGCGCAATATAAATCATCATCATCATCATCATCATCATCATCATCATCATCATCATCAACAACAACAACAACAACATAACACAACGCTTGACGTGTCCCCGCAGATGACGATGAGGATGAAGAGGTTTGTAGTTGAGTCGAGTCGAAGAGGCACAAATTTACAGAAATGTCCTTGTGAGAGTTATGGAAGATGAAGAACTCGTTGTTTTTCTTCGCTCATCCGCCCAAATAACTGTTTTCTCTTCTTTTTTTACGTCATCCCCTTTTTCCGAAATGACGCACACAATACGTCAAGACCTACTCCTAGCTCATTACACACGATGACCTTATTTCTGTATCTCGTGTATTAGTAAAGTCTGGAGTATACTAAAAGGTCAAAACTTCATATTATCTACGAAAAATTAGTCAGAAGTTGGTATTTAATCTTTCTTCTCGCTTGATGGACACGCACATTTCAGTACATTGTTGATTAATTAAATTTGTGTAACTTACTGTTTTTATTCTTTGCTCCAGCTTGCTAAATTACTTTTTTATTACTGCTTTTTACCAACCATTCCTTTAAATTTTCACTTTTTAAGGCTTTATTTTTTTTTATGTAAAGAGAACAAAGAATGAGATGGCGTTAATTTATAGATACACACCTTTTGATGTTACAATATAAACAAGGATGTGCCATATTTTGTGGTCGAGTGAATTTATTAAGTCAATTCGTCTCAGGAGCTCACTCTCAGTCTCCTAGTCGATGATGTTACGATGCTCCCGCCATAAATGTGGGGGAAGGTGCCAAACAAATTTAAATCCGAGTACAGTGAGCAAGATCAGAGGGAAATTTAGAAGACTAGCGTGACAATGTGTGACATCTTGTCAGAAGGTACTTACTATGTCACCAATCAGTCTTTCCTTCGCTAAAGAGCACGGAAACATGTCGGCTTCCGTGAATCAGCTCGAGGCAGTGTTTTAGACACGACTCGCTTGAAATGGTTCTGTAAACACCTAAAATTTTCAGCATAAGCGATTCAGAGCGTCAACATTTATCACTTAAGAATATCTTGCCATTTCTCTTGGCTTTTTAACAGAAATAAAACTCTTACTTCGTGACTCAAAAGTCTTGATTTAAGCTTGATTTTTGCTGTGATGAATAGAGGAGCTTTTAACAACAGCATTTTTTGTAGGCACGGTGCCATCTATTTAGCTAATACTTTTCTTTCTTACATTATTCTTATTATACCTCATATTATTATTAACAAACTTAAAACCCAGCGATGGATAAATGATATCCGAAGGAAAATAGATTATCGTTAATTACTGCTCACCAGCATGGGGTTTGTAGAACTAAGTAGCTTGTTCATGTACACGAATAGAATATATAACGTTAATAATGATAACAACAATTACATTGAACTTCTACAGCACATTCTCCCATGTGTAGAAGATCTCCTCGCGCACAATTATTATTATTAACGAACGTAAAACATATGACCAAATATTAATTATTAAGCATGTGATTGAAGAACTGTTTTTAGGGGGGGGTGGTTGTACATGTCAACGACCGTGATACGTAACGTTCATTATTATTATTATTATTGTTGCATTTACACTGAACTTCTTTAACACATTTTCCTCACGAGGAGGCGAGCTCAATTTACTTTGTTTACAGACTATAAAAGAACCAACAGATTTTTCTACAACAAAGCCCAGTATTAATCAAAATTTAACCACTTACAGCCGACACATTAGCAAACATGAAATAGCAGGGATAAAGATGAAGAATTAAAGAGTAAGTAGGAAAGTTAGCTTGTTTAAAAAAGGTATTTTTGAAAGAGTTGTGTTTTGTGACATTTTTAAATTCAAAGCTTTGAAGGTAGAATTTCAAGGGCAACCGCGCCGAGTGTTTCTTCCCCTCCAACACTTCCACGTCCTTGCTGTAATTACCTGTGCATGGATGATTATTAATTAGCCACTTAACGGTCAAATCTAAGCAGTGACAGCTAATCCATCACTGGCCATCAGGCGGAACAGACAACTGAGGTCAGAAAGGGAAGGTGAGAGTATATAAGCGACCAGTGTAGAGGTTCAGCATCCAGTCTCATCACATCTCGCCCCAGTACAACTTGGGAAAAGCAGTTCTTCGACTTCAACACCCTTGTGAGTGCCTTAGACTAAACAAAACTCATACTAAGCAAGTTCTTTATTTTTTGTTATTCGGTCTTGTTGTTTTTATGCTCTGAAGATATCGTTAATTTTCAAGTTTGCGATGTCTCGCATTACATGACATGGGATGGTTATAAAGTTAAAAGTGTTAATAATCATTGGCGTAAATTTTAATCAGTGTCTATTGCTGAAAAATGTTCTGCTTACAGTGGTTAATAATTTAATATTTTGAACTATTATTCGTATTTTTCTTGTCATACATCATTTTTAAATTACTCATGCCTTTTTTGTCACATTCTAGAATCCTTCTTATGAATTAATTTTGTAATAAAAAAATTAACAGTACAAAAGTTATTGGGGTGGTCTTTTTTCTTTCTATTTCTTCTTTGTCTATCTTTGCAGACTCAAAATGAAGGCTGTTTTCCTGCTACTGTGCGCCATCGTGGCCATGAGCTCCGCCACCTTCTCCCCTGCCATGTATAACCCCCTCTTGTACAAGTTCGGCGGACTTGGCATGGGATTTGGTGGTCTTGGCCTGGGACTGGGTGGTCTGGGATTTGGTGGTCTAGGGCTCGGCGGTCTGGGGCTCGGTGGTCTGGGGCTCGGTGGCCTTGGATTTGGTGGACTGGGCTATGGCGGTCTTGGAATGGGCTTCGGCAAACTTGGTATGCTGGGCGGTGGTCTGTATGGAGGTCTGCCTCTCCTTGGTGCCATGAAGGGCGGCATGTACTACTGAGCAGTTGGGTGGTGACAGGTGAGATTGTTTACAGAAACGCTTATTTAAATGCATGTTTTATGCCCCAAAATAATTAACATGAAGGTAGAAATAACTACAGTACAATACTGTTTTGCTACATCAATGTTTTTCTCCTGTATTTCTGTTTCAGATCCCGGAATACCATCTTTCATCTGTTATCAGCTACGACGCTTCTTTTGTCTTTTTGATAATAAAAATGACGTTTAAGATATCCATATTGTCAGCGAGTCACTTTCTGAGCCAATGTTGTGTGCATAAAATAACCACTGACTATAACATCCATTAGCTTTGACATTCGATTTCTCTATCCCTCTCTCTATAAATTTACTCTTACGATATATTTTCTTACTCCCTTCTCTTTGTTTGTTCGTTATTTTTGTTTCTCTCTTCCGCTCTTTCCTTTAAAAACCTACACTGATATCAGTCCTTAAAGTTGTAAGTCTTGTGCATTACAGAGGCAAACAGGTCCCTAATGGGCTATACACAATGTCTTTCTCTTTTATCATCATTCTCAAAGTGTGCGTGCGTGAGCGCGCGTGTGTGTGTGACAAAGACAAAGACAAGACAAAGTCAAAATTCTTTATTTCAGTAGGCTCATGCCCATAACCGATGTTGGGGAGTGTGTGTAGGGGGAATCAAAAATGAAAGTACAAAATACCTAAATACACTGTCCTTACTTCATTAAAAATACAACATTTTTAATGTTCTATTTAATCATATAATATAATAATATCAGTAGTTCGCAAATTATTTGTTTTCTCTAATCTGCAGTGCTTTATACAGATAGTAGGCAACATTTTGGATCAAGTTTAAACAGTTGCTTGCAAATAAAATAGATAAACGAAACTGAGACGGATTCTTATAGAACTTTTCAGGAATGTTCAGTTGTCGTAGATCTTTATATTTTGGGCACACGAACACAAAATGTAATTCAGTCTCTTCGCAATCGCAATATGGCATTTTAACGAAACAGTGGACAAGTTGCTGTAACGCTGCTTATGGCAATTTATGTTTGTAACTCCTAGCCTAAACCTTGTTAGGGAATTTCTAATAGCAGTATGTTTAATATCAGTTAGGTAAGTGCTTAACTCTAAAGAGGACTTAAATGAGCTGTAGAATGAAAATCGGTCACTACTAGATATTTTGCTATGCCAGTCTTGCTCAAAACAGTCTATAAGTCTTAGCTTAAATTCTCTTAAGAACTGCTTAACATTGCCCACCCCCTGAGATTCCCAGACAAATCCAAACCCATACTTATAAAGTGTTAGCATAACGTTGTTAACCCAAGTGACCTTGTTATTAGTCTGCATATTTAGCAACATGTTTAACACTTTTTGGGGAGTCTAGTGGAAGGCAGATTTGCAACTTTCAGCCAGTATGCTATACATCTCACATAAGCATTTACAAACAATGGGTATCTTCCACATTCACTGTAAACCATTCCATTTGGAATTCTTACTGACACATTCAAGAAACGTTTCATTGCAAATAAATGGACTCTCTCAATAATATTGTTATCCGCACACAGACCCCACACCTCAGAACCATACAAAAGAATTGGCTGAATTTGTGAATCGAATAATTTAAAAAACAAAAAGGGATTACAATTTTCAAGGCGCCAAAGAACTTTTATAATTCCAATTACTCCTCTGTGTGCCTTCGCTGCTAAGTCATTTAAGGCATAAGAAAACACACAGTGGGATGACAAAATTATTCCTAGATATTTATAACTATTGACTATTTCCAATTTTGTACCATCGTAATTCCATTCTTCTTTTCTAGCAACATGACCCCCGTTCCTGAAAATAACCACATTAGATTTCTTCATATTTACAACTAAGTCCAAGTGTTTTACTGTTCTATATAGAATATTTAACTGGTTTTGTGAGCCAATCACTGTATCAGAAAATAGGGCAATATCGTCTGCAAATAAAAGGATAAATAATTGAATTAACTCAGGACTGATCTGAATACCATGTAGACCTTTTGTGCGGATTTCATTTGTAAGCTCATTAATA
Organism: Marisa cornuarietis; assembly: GCA_004794655.1. Taxonomy (NCBI): domain Eukaryota; kingdom Metazoa; phylum Mollusca; class Gastropoda; order Architaenioglossa; family Ampullariidae; genus Marisa; species Marisa cornuarietis. Next base: position 7,352,182 of record SMMW01000003.1, on the reverse strand, counting down.
AATAGTGAGAATAATACCGGACTACATATTTCCCCTTGCTTCAAGCCCCTAGGACATTCAAAATAGTCTGACAGGTCGGCCCCTACTCGAACTCTAGCTTTTACTACATTATACATGCTCTTAATTGCCGTGAGTAACTTGCCATGAATACCATTTTTATGTAGTACATTCCAGAGTTTATCTCTCGCTACAGAATCAAATGCTTTATTAAAATCTATAAATGCTACATATAACTTTTTATGATATTGAAAATGCTTTTGTATAATAGCAACTAATGTGAAAATGTGATCTATAGTACTATAATCTCGTCTAAAACCAGCCTGTTCCTCACCAATAATATCATTATGTTCAATCCAACTAGTAATCCTTTGGTTCAGAATGGAACTATAAATCTTACTACATATACTTAAGAGGGAGATTCCTCTTTAGTTATCAGGGTTATTTCTGTCTCCCTTTTTATGTAGTGGCTGAATAACTGCCTCGCGTGTGTGTGTGAGAGAGAGAGAGAGAGAGAGAGGAAAAGAGGCAGAAAAAAATGAATGGAAACAAGCAGAAATTCAAGAAAATGCGAGAAAGGGTGCCTGAGGTACACAGACACTTTCACCAAGACAAGCACACAAATCATAACATTCTTAAGCATACTAACACGCACAGACACTTTCGTTAAAACATGAGCAAGCATCTTAACACACGCACGATTATGCTTAAACACACAAGAATACTAACATATTCAAAAACATACTAGTACACTCGTAAACATATTAATACACACAAAAGATGGTTTGACAGTCTGATTTACTTATTGCGTTTCTGTCGGTATCTGTTACCAGACAGACAGACAGACAGACAGACAGACAGACAGACAGACAGACTGGTAAGAAGGCAGGCAGGCAGGCAGGCAGAGGAAGCAATCTTTATATATATATATATAGAGAGAGTGTGTGTATGTATGTGTGTGTGTGTGTGTGTTATGAAAGTATAAGAAAATATAAAATTCAGTAGTTCAGGCTAAATGTCATCGAGTTCATGATCAATGCGATTTACATAGACAAGTTTCAGTCAGAAATGTTCAGAAATGTTTAAACATTTCACTACATCTTGAGATGTGTGTGTGTGTGTGTGTGTGTGTGTGTGTGTGTGTCTTGATTGATTTCCATTTATTGCAACACACATACATGCACACATAAAATACAACATCAGCAGACGTGCGTCAGTTTTATTTTAAGACAACAGGCCGCATCATTAAGTCGACACCGTCGTCAAAACGGCTGAGCTGATAACAGCTTGATAAGCAGCCGCGGTGGTCATCTGCATTTTTCGGATGACATCAGCAGTCAGTTCTGTTCGCGACTGTCAAGAAACGCACATGTAAGGAAGAAATTTGAAATGTACATCTGGAATTTGTACAGTGTGATATGATGTCATGAGAAATTACATTCGACTCTGAAAGTCGAAGGGTGATTTTAGTAACTCACACGAGACTGACAATCTGTCCATGTTATGATACATACTTTTGTTAGTAATGATTAAAAAAAACGTTTTAAATACCATAAAATAAAATAGGAAAACTAAAAAACATGTGAAGCAAAGAATGAAAGTGTTCACTACGACTCTACAGGTCACTTCTCAAAATATCTAATACCATAAAATCAAATAATCAGTCAGCAAACCATCCATGGTGTGAGCTGTTCTCACAGGTGAGCCCCGTGCTGTGTCCTGTTAAACTTCAGCACATAAATCCGTCTTTTAAAAAAATATTTGCCGAAATTTACATTTCGGAAACAGTTTAAAACAGTTTCAGCTCTATCCATATTCATCTAACGAACGTATTGACTATTGTATAGTAGAATAATAAATATAAAAAAATCCTATTGAAGGAGAATAATGATTAGATATAGTTGTGTGCTGGAATATAAAAACCAACACTCAGACACACCCATTAGACTTATATAAAGTGAGACATGTAGATGGCTGAAGGCAGGCAAATATTTATTTATTCATTTCATCACCGAAGGTTTCCTACGGTTTTACTATAATAATAGAATAAACTGATATTAAAAGAGATGTAGGACTGGCATACAGATGTATCTGATTAAAAATTAAAGACATACAGACACAGGCATTAGACTGACTGAGAGAAAATGGGTCATGCGAGACATGTCTAGAATGTAGACATGTAGACATAGATTCTGAATAATGTCCTCTCTTTCTCTCAATAGATCATTCCTTCACTGGATCATTCCTTCATACATACTTGCATGCATGCATTCATCTACATATTATATGTTATAAAGAGAGAAAGAGAGATAAAAGAGAGCACCAAACAATTCTGAACACAGTAAGAAAGATGGCAACTGTCAGATGAATAGAAAGTTAGATAGAAAAATACAAGGTATGTTCCTATATTGTTTTTTTCTGTAAATGTACTTTCATCTATAGGCGTTTACGTATTACAAGAATGGGTTGTTAAGGAAAATATAGGTAAGTAAAAATGGGTAACGCTAGGATAGGACAATGATATAGAACAGGTATTTGTGCCCTTTTTTTACCCTAGCCTAGTACTTAGTTTAGTTAGTTTTGTATGACACTGTTGCTTAGATAAAATTTTTTGTTTTGAAATTTTTGCATGCTAGTCGGATATTTTTGTCATTTACTTTATGTGTATTACTTCATTTACATGCAGATAATTGTCTTAATAGTTTACACTTTTTTCATAGGTTTTCTAATCTGCTACTTGTCATCTCTTTTTGAATTACTTATGTAAATCTAATATTGTATATTCGTTATCCTCTTTACGGTCAATTACAATAAGGTATATCATACTTCTTCGGTTGATTGATAGAGCTCACGTGGAATAGATTTTTTTCAGTGGGTGGGGATATCTTTATATCTTCTGTATGTACATTGAATAATTTTTTTTCACTTATTCTCATATAAAATGTTTATGTGTGTGTTTTGAGTCTGATTCTGATGTTTCAACACACACACATATGAGCGCGCGCGCACACGCATGCACTCACACATATTTGTAGAGAGACTCTGACTTTGACAGAGCATAAGAAACTTTCAGCGTGAAAGGCGTGTGTGCATGTGTGCATCGACACATTGACATGCCATATGATCCATTTAGCAGTTCAGTAGTAAAGGCCACCCTTTAAGCCATAGAGAACTTCACCAAGTAGACCAATTTTGCCTAAGCCGAGTCCCAGACCGCCATTTCCAGAACCATATTCTAGTCCTCCGTAGCAAAAACAGTAGCCGAATCCACCAAATCAAAGACCGCCAAATCCTAGTCCAAGACCGCCAAGTCCCTGGCCAAGACCGCCGAACTTGTACAGGATGAGGTTAAAGATGTTAAAGATTCAGTGTACAAAAACAAGTCGAAACAGAACTAAAGAAATTCTGAAAGTGTTTTGCCATGACTGCCCTAATAATGTGCTCACATTATTTTTCTAAACGCTCTAAAGGCCATTTAGCTTCAGGGATGGCGCTTTCAGTTACCACACTTCTGACATCTTGTACAAGAAGAAGCTTAATAAAAACACATGTCTATCAACATTTCACACACCGGTTACAAATCTTCTTACATATGTGTAGAGGAGAAAATCTAATTTTCCCAAGCTGGAAGGGACTTGGTGAAGCGGCAAGAGCGGACTGCAGCTCATTCAGACGGCGGTCATTTTTATACTTGTGTCCTCTTAACCTTTAAGTCAATCTGCTAGTCAATGATGGATGTCTGTCAGGATTAAATAATAAAATAACCGATATATGGAGTGTTTCGCACCTTAGGGAGCAGTTCTGACATTTGACAACAGAAATCGCTTTCTGTGTAGAAGCTAAGCTAAAGAAATATTACCACAGGCAAAATTTCTGAGTGAGGTTAATAGGCTGAAATATTGCCACTGTGAAGTATGTGAATAATTCTGACCCTTAGGTCAGAGGTGTGATTATTTGTGTGAGTTAAAAAGATCTGGTAGTAAAGGGGTTATAATGGCCGTTTTATTTGATTATCTCAGAAGAAGCTCGGAGTCAGAAATAAAGCAAACATGCAGTGTACTTTACTCATCCTTCCCAGGACCTTAGGAACGAAGATAGCGACATCTGTCTGTCTGTTTGTGTGCATGAATAATAGCCTCTGTGTGTGTATATATATATGTGTGTGTGTGTGTGTGTGTGTGTGTGTGTGTGTGTGTGTGTGTGTGTTTAGTCTACTGATCTGCTTTGATCATCATTGTGTATCTATAAATAAACAATTGATTATCAAATGAATTAATTCATCTATTTTTTAAAGCTAAATTCCATTCGATGTCTAATCTTGTGGATGAAAATAATTTGAAAGTCCTTATATCTCTGATATAATCTGTTACTTACAGCTTATCAAAACATCGGGAACCTTATTTCTGTATCTCGTGTATTAGTAAAGTCTAGAGTATATTAAAAGGTCAAAACTTCATATGATCTACGAGAAATTAGTCAGAAGTTGGTATTTAATCTTTCCTCTCGCTTGATGGACACGTATATTTCAGTACATATTTTGAATTTGTGTAACTTACTATTTTTATTCTGTGCTGAGCTTACTAAATTGCTTTTTCCATTAGTGCTTTTTACCAACCATTTCTTTTGTTTGCCAATATTTTTGGCTTTTTTTTTAAATAGAATGAAGAATGAGATGGCGTTACTTTATAGATACTGACCTTTTGATGTTACAAAATAAACAAGGATGTGCCATGTTTTGTGGTCCAGTGAATTTATTAAGACCATTCGTCTCTGGAGTTCGCTCTGTCTTCTAGTAGATGTTATTTCGATGCTGCCGCCATGAACGTGGGGGACTGTGCCAAGCAAATTTAAATCCGATTACAGTGAGCATGATCTGAGGGAAATTTAGAAGACTAGCGTGACAAAGTGTGGCATCTTGTCAGAAGATACTTACTATGTCACCAATCAGTCTTTCCTTCGCTAAAGAGCACGGAAACATGTTAGCTTCCGTGAATCAGCTCGAGGCTGTGTTTTAGACACGACTCGCTTGAAATGATTCTGTAAACACATGAAATTGTAAGCAGACGCGATTCAAAGCATCAACATTTATCATTTAAGAATCATTAGCCACGGTGTCATCCCTTTAGCTAATATTTGTCTCTCTTACATTATTCTTATTATGCTTCTTATGATTAACAAACTTAAAACCCACCGATGGATAAATGATATCCGAAGGATAAATAGATTATCGTTAATTACTGCTCACCAACATCGGGTTTGTAGAAATAAGTAGCTTGTTCATGTAAACGAATAGAAACGTTAATAATGATAACATCAGTTACATTGAACTTCTACAGCACATTCTCCCATGTGTAGAAGAGCTCCATGCGGACAATTATTATTATTATTAACGAACGTAAAAACCATGGACAAATATTAATTATTAAGCATGTGATTGCAGAACCGTTTTTTCAGGGGGTGTACATGTGAACGACCGTGATACATAACGTTCATTATTATTGTTATTGTTGCATTTACACTTGTACAATTCAATTTACTTTGTTTACAGACTATAAAAGAACCAACAGCTTTTTCTACAACAAAGCCCAGTATTAATCAAAATTTAACCACTGACAGCCTACACATTAGCAAACATGAAATAGCAGGGATATAGATGAAGAAATAAGGAGTAAGTGGGAAAGTTAATTGTTTGAAAAAACTATTTTTGAAAGAGTTGGGTTTTGTGACATTTTAACATTCAAAGCTTTGAATGTAGAATTTGAAGTGGAACCGCGCCGAGTGTTTCTTCCCTTCCCCCACTTCCACGTCCTTGCTGTAATTACCTGTGCATGGATGATTATTAATTAGTCACTTAACGGTCAAATCTAAGCAGTGACAGCTAATCCATCACTGGCCATCAGGCGGAACAGACAACTGAGGTCAGGAAGGAAATATGAGAGTATATAAGAGACCAGTGAAGAGGTTCAGCATCCAGTCTTATCACATCTCGCCCCAGTACAACTTGGGAAAAGCAGTTCTTCGATTTCGACACCCTTGTGAGTGCCTTAAACTTAACAAAACTCATACTAAGCAAGTTCTTTATGTTTTGTTATTCGGTCTTGTTGTTTTTATGCTCTGGAGATATCGTTAATTTTCAAGTTTGCGATGTCTCGCATTACACGACGACATGGGATGGTTATAAAGTTAAAAGTGTTAATAATCATTGGCAAAAGCAGCGTGAAATTTAATCAGTGATTATTGCTGAAAGATATTCTGCTTACTATGCTAATAGTCTTAATATTTTGAACTATTATTCGTATTTTCCTTGTCATACATCATTTTTAAATTACTCATGCCTTTTTTGTCGCATTCCCAAATCCTTCTTATGTATTAATTTTGTAATAAAAACTTAACAGTACAAAAGTTATTGGGGTGGGGTTTTTTCTTTCTATTTCTTCTTTGTCTGTCTTACCAGACTCAAAATGAAGGCTGTTGTCCTGCTACTGTGCGCCGTCGTGGCCATGAGCTCCGCCACCTTCTCCCCTGCCATGTATAACCCCCTCCTGTACAAGTTCGGCGGACTTGGCATGGGATTTGGTGGTCTTGGCCTTGGATTGGGTGGTCTGGGATTTGGTGGTCTTGGGCTCGGCGGTCTCGGGCTCGGTGGTCTGGGACTCGGTGGTCTTGGATTTGGTGGACTGGGCTATGGCGGTCTTGGAATGAGCTTCGGCAAACTTGGTATGCTGGGCGGTGGTCTGTATGGAGGTTTGCCTCTCCTTGGTGCCATGAAGGGCGGCATGTACTACTGAGCAGTTAGATGCTGACAGGTGAGATTGTTTACAGAAACGCTTATTTCAATGCATGTTTTATGCCCAAAAATTGTTACCATGAAGGTAGAAATATCTACAGTACAATACTGTTTTGCTACATCTATATTTTTCTATTGTATCTTTGTTTCAGATCCCGGAATACCATCTTTCATCTGTTATCAGCTACGACCCTTCCTTTTGTCTTTTTGATAATAAAAATGAAGTTTAAGATATCCATATTGTCAGCGAGTCACTTTCTGAGCCAATGTTTGTGTGCATAAAATAACCACTGACTATAACAACCATTAGCTTTGACATTTGTTCTCTCTATCCCTCTCTCTATAAATATACTTTTTTATGTATTTTCTTACTCCATTCTCTTTGTTTGTAAGTTATTTTTGTTTCTCTCTTCCGCTCTTTCCTTTAAAAACCTACACTGATATCAGTCCTTAAGTTGTAAGTCTTGTGCATTACTGAGGCAAACAGGTCCCTAATGGGCTATACACAATGTCTCTCTCTTTTTATTATCATTCTCAAAGTTTGCGTGCGTGAGCGCGCGTGTGTGTGGGAGAGAGAGAGGAAGAGAGGCGGAAAAAATGAATGGAAACAAGCAGAAATTCAAGAAAATGCCAGAAAGAGTGCCTGAGGCACACACACAAACACTTTCACCAAGATAAGCACACAAATCATAACATTCTTAAGCATATTAACACACACAGACACTTTTGTTAAAGCATGCAAAAGCATCTTAACACACTGTCGCGTGTCAGATATTTGTGATTTTACACCAGCGATTTTTGAGTGCGAGGAGGGCATTTAGTGCAGTTTACCAGCGACGCTTGCATTTAGGACTATTTCAGTCCATTTTCGCGGGAAAGCCTGGATCATGAACTTCACAAGTCGTCTGGTGGAATGCTGAGTTTGCCTATTTTTCTAGCAGTGGGGGCTCGGTGCTCCTTGTCTCCCCCACCCCTCTCGCAGTTTCGATGTGAAAGGCCTGCACGCGCTTTAATAATAATAAATAAATGATTTGTGTAACGCATATTCACACTCATACAGAGCATGCTCTTAGCGCTTAAAAACGAGGAAGAGACATGGACTACATGGATAGAACACGAGGGGCGTAAGAATAATCGACAGTACTGACGACAAACAGAAAACAAAGATGGAAAACACAAAAAGACACCAAGTAACAGAACATAGAAAATATAGGGATTCTGCAGAGAAAGATGGTAGAAAAGTAGCAAGAGCAGAAGGGGGGAGGGTAAGAAGGACCAGCATTGTGTGGACTGTGTTAGGAGTAATGCTGAAGGAAGAGGTGCGTTTTCAGTGCAGATTTGAAGCCGTGGCGTGGGGATGTGGGCGCTGGCCATTGGTCGCAGCCCCTGGAGACATTGTAGCGAACCCCAAAGCCAGCGTCTTTTTGCGGCACTCTTCTCTGAACACTGGACGTATTTTTGTAGACGGAAAAAAGAACCGCTAGCTAGAGAAGTTGTCAGGTCAGCACAGCACAGCAGCCAGGTAGGATCGCCATAGCTAGGAGTGGGACAGAAGACTGGGACTGTTGAGTGAGCAGTAGCTGGTAGGGGACCACTGGAAGCTGGCGAAAGTCCGTGGGGCTGATGCTAGTGACGGGACACAACAGCCAGGAACGATCACAGTAGTTAGAAGTGGAACGGGAGGCCGGTACTATTGAGAGAATAGTAGCCAGTAGCTATGGGGCGCCAAGAGGGAGAGTCGTCTGCACGACTTCATTGTTGAGTAGCATGGGATCGTAGAGACAAAAAAGTTTTGGTCGCAGAATGTGTTGTTTTGTTTTGTTCAAATGTGTAATGAATCCAGTGACCGTCTATAGCTATACAGCTATATAATGTATATAGCTATACATTGCATTCTATAATTATACATTGCAATGTATAGCTAGAAATAGCAAAGTTGAGAAAATTATCCCTCTTGGCGCCCCATAGGTAGCGACAACTAGAAACTAGTGACAGTACCTAGGGCTGATGTGTGCAACTAAGTGCAGTGCGGGGAGATAACCGCCAGTGTCTGCGAGAGACATTTATGTGTTTCCGGTGCGGATTCGTGTGCGAGTGACCGCCGGGCATTTACATAAGCCGTGTTAGTGAGTGTTGAGACATTTATGTCAATTTTTAATTTTCTCTTTCTTGTAGATTAGCGCGAGTCTGTGTTTGCTGTGTGCAAGAGTCGAGACGTTTTTGCTTGTTTGTAAGTTAGATCTGTGCGAGTCAGTGAATGTCTGTCAGTCAGGAATGTGATTGAGGAGTTACGGCGCTTGTGACGCGCATGCCTTTTATTGTTAAGAGTGTCGATGGGAAGGGAGAATTCAGTGGGATTATAGGTGGGGCTTGGAAAGGGAAGTAATTTCATGTTTTGAAACCTAGTGACAGATGTCCTTTGTTTTCTCCACAGGCTTTTTCTTTTAGTTGCTTGATCGTGTGGGCTTGATCAATTGGTTGATTGGTTGAGTGGTATACCTATTTTCGTCGACCATTCATTCTGTCTTCCTTTGATGATCGTCTTACACCTCTACACTATCCTGTACTTGTCATCGCTCCTGTCATCGTCATCGTCATCGTCGCTGCTGTTCTTCGTCGTCACCTTCTTCGCATCTTCTTCACCCGATACGCTCCTGTGTGCTGGATAGCATCTACTCTACGTTTGTCTTTGCTTCATCTGTCCGTCACCTTCGTCATTCCTGTCCTTCATCGTGTGACGTGTTGTCAACGAGGCAACTTGGACTGAGGACCATCAGAGGGTCCCTGTGTACGCCAGAAAGACAGTGGGGTGGGAGTCAGCGCGAGTGCGTCGCGCGAGGTCACTCAATTCATGAAAGGTCTCTGTAAAACACACAATATTAAATCTATTGATGCAGTGCACAAAGTCGAGTTCGATTATTTTTACGAGCCAACCTCAGTGTTTCAGTTTAAGATGTGAGCTGATCTCACAGGTGAACCCCGTGCTGTGTCCTGTTGAACTTCAGCACAGACACCCGGCGTTAAATTGTGATGTTTGTGTCTTGCCTGAGATCTAAATGTATGGATCGACACGCGCCTCATCGTTGTCGCTTCTCTTTCTACTAGCAGACCTGGGCATCTGTGTGTGTATGTGCGCACGAGCGTACTTGTGCGTGCAATGCCTTGCTTTCAGCGTGATAGGCGTGTGTGCATGTGTGCATCGACACATTGACATACCATGTGGTCCATTTAGCAGTTCAGTATTATAGGCCACCCTTTAAGCCATAGAGACCTTCACCAAGTAGATCAAGTTTGTCTAAGCCGAGTCCCAGACCGCCGTATCCCAAACCATATCCCAGTCCGCCGTAGCAAAAACAGTAGCCGAATCCACCAAATCCCAGACCAAGACCACCGAACTTGTACAGAAGGGGGATAAAGATTTTAAAGATGCAGTGTACAAGAACAAGTTGAAACAGTACTAAAGAAATTCTGAAAGTGTTCTGCCATTACTGCCCTAATAATTTGCTCACATAATTTTTCTAAACGTTCTCAAGGCCATTAATAAGCTTCAGGGATGGCGCCTTCAGTTACCACACTTCTGACATCTTGTACAAGAAGAAGCTTAATAAAAACACATGTCTATCAACATTTCAGACACCGGTTACAAATCTTCTTACATATGTGTAGAGGAGAAAATCTAATTTTCCCAAGCTGGACGGGACTCGGTGAAGCGGCAAGAGCGGACTGCTGCTCATTCAGACGGCGGTCATTTTTATACTTGTGTCCTCTTAACCTTTAGGTCAATCTGCTCGTCAGTGATGGATGTCTGTCAGGATTAAATAATAAAATAACTGATATATGGAGTGCTTCGCACCTTGCGGGAGCAATTTTGACATTTGACAACAGAAATCGCTTTCTGTGTAGAAGCTAAGCTGAAGAAATATTACCACAGGCAAAATTTCTGAGTCTGGTTAAGAGGCTGAAATATTGCCACTGTGAAGTATGTGGATAAGTCTGACCCTTAGGTCAGAGGTGTGATTATTTGTGTGAGTTAAAAAGATCTGGTAGTGAAGGGGGTTATAATGGCCGCTTTATTTGATTAAGCTCGGTGTTAGAAATAAAGCAAACATGCAGTGTACTTTACTTATCCTTCCCAGGACCTTAGGAACGAAGATAGCGACATCTGTCTGTCTGTGTGCATGAATAATAGCCTCTGTGTGTGTGTGTGTGTGTGTGTGTGTGTGTGTTTAGTCTACTGATCTGCTTTGATCATCATTGTGTATCTATAAATAAACAATTGATTATCTAAGGAATTAAATTAATCTATTTTTAAGCTACATTCCATTCGTATCTCATCATGTGGATGAAAATAATTTGAAAGTCCTTATATCTCTGATATAATCTGTTACTTACAGCTTATCAAAACATCGGGAACCTTATTTCTGTATCTCGTGTATTAGTAAAGTCTGGAGTATACTAAAAGGTCAAAACTTCATATGATCTACGAAAAATTAGTCAGAAGTTGGTATTTAATCTTTCTTCTCGCTTGAAGGACACATACATTTCAGTAAATATTTTGAATTTGTGTAACTTACTTTTATATTCTGTGCTCAGCTTACAAAATTACCTTTTCCATTAGTGCTTTTTACCAACCATTCCTTTAATTTGCCAATTTTATTTTTGCTTGTTTTATTGTTTAAATAGAATGAAGAATAAGATGGCGTTACTTTATAGATACTGACCATTTGATGTTACAAAATTAACAATGTGCCATGTTTTGTGGTCGAGTGAATTTATTAAGACCATCCGCTCCGGAGTTCACTCTGTCTCCTAGTCGGTGATATTACGATGCTGCCGCCATGAATATAGGGGACTGTGCCAAGCAAATTTAAATCCGACTACAGCGAGCAAGATCTGAGGGAAATTTAGAAGACTAGCGTGACAAAGTGTGACATCTTGTCAGAAGATACTTACTATGTCACCAATCAGTCTTTCCTTCGCTAAAGAGCACGGAAACATGGCGGATTCCGTGAATCAGCTCGAGGCTGTGTTTTAGACACAACTCGCTTGAAATGATTCTGTAAACACCTGAAATTTTAAGCAGAAGCCATTCAGAGCGTCAACATCTGTCATTTAAGAATATCTTGCAATTTCTCTTGGCTTTGTTTTAAAGAAATAAAACTGTTACTTCGTGACTCAGAAGTCTTGATTTAAGCTTGATTTTTGCTGTGATGAACAGAGGAGCTTTTAACAACAGCATTTTTGTAGCCACGGTGCCATCTCTTTGGCTAATACTTTTCTTTCTTACATTATTCTTATTCTACTACTTATTATTAACAAACTTAAAACCCCCGATAGATAAGTGATATCCCAAGGAAAATAGATTATCGGTAATTGCTGCTCACCAGCATCGGGTTTGTAGAACTAAGTAGCTTATTCATGTAAACGAATAGAAACGTTAATAATGATAACAACACTTACATTGAAGTTCTACAGCACATTCTCCCATGTGTAGAAGAGCTCCATGCGAACAATTATTATTATTATTATTAACGAGCGTAACGTAAAACATATAACCAAATTTTAATTATTAAGCATGATTGCAAAACCGTTTTCTGGGGGGGGGGAGTTGTACATGTCAACGACCGTGATACGTAACGTTCATTATTATTATTATTATTATTATTATTATTATTATTATTGTTGCATTTACACTGAACTTCTTTAACACATTTTCCTCACGAGCAGGCGAGCTCAATTTACTTTATTCACAGACTATAAAAGAACCAACAGCTTTTTCTACAACAAAGCCCAGTATTAATCAAACTTTGACCACTTACAGCCGACACATTAGCAAACAGGAAATGGCAGGGATAAAGATGAAGAAATAAGGAGTAAGTGGGAAAGTTAGTTTGAAAAAGTATTTGTGTTTCTTCCTCTCCCCCACTTCAACGTCCTTGCTCTAATTACCCGTGCATGGATAATTATTAATTATTCACTTAACGGTCAAATCTAAGCAGTGACAGCTAATCCATCACTGGCCATCAGGCGAACAGACAACTGAGGTCAGGAAGGGAAGGTGAGAGTATATAAGCGACCAGTGTAGATGTTCAGCATCCAGTCTTATCACATTTCGCCCCAGTACAACTTGGGAAAAGCAGTTCTTCGACTTCGACACCCTTGTGAGTGCCTTAGATTAAACAAAAGTCATACTAAGCAAGTTCTTTATGTTTTGTTATTCTGTCTTGTTGTTTTTATGCTCTGGAGATATCGTTAATTTTCAAGTTTGCGATTTCTCGCATTAACCGACGACATGGGATGGTTATAAAGTTAAAAGTGTTAATATTCCTTGGCAAAAGCAGCGTGAAATTTAAACAGTGTCTATTGCTGAAAAATATTCTGCTTACTATGCTAATAGTCTTAATATTTTGAACTATTCTTCGTATTTTCCTTGTCATACATCATTTTTGAATTACTCATGCCTTTTTGTCCCATTCTAGAATCCTTCTTATGAATTAATTTTGTAATAAAAACTTAACAGTACAAAAGTTATTTGGGTGGGTTTTTTTTCTTTCTATTTCTTCTTTGTCTGTCTTTGCAGACTCAAAATGAAGGCTGTTGTCCTGCTACTGTGCGCCGTCGTGGCCATGAGCTCCGCCACCTTTTCCCCTGCCATGTATAACCCACTCCTGTACAAGTTCGGCGGACTTGGCATGGGATTTGGTGGTCTTGGTCTGGGATTGGGTGGTCTGGGATTTGGTGGTCTTGGGCTCGGCGGTCTGGGGCTCGGCGGTCTTGGGCTCGGCGGTCTTGGATTTGGTGGACTGGGCTATGGCGGTCTTGGAATGGGCTTCGGCAAGCTTGGTCTGCTGGGCGGTGGTCTGTATGGAGGTCTGCCTCTCCTTGGTGGCTTGAAGGGCGGCATGTACTACTGAGCAGTTGGGTGGTGACAGGTGAGATTGTTTACAGAAACGCTTATTTAAATACATGTTCTATGCAGAAAAATTAACATGAAGGTAGAAATAACTACAGTACAATACTGCTTTGGTACTTTAATATTTTTCTCTTGTATCTTTGTTTCAGATCCCGGAATACCATCTTTCATCTGTATTAGCTACAACCCTTCCTTTCGTCTTTTTGATAATAAAAATGACGTTTAAGATATCCATATTGTCAACGAGTCACTTTCTGAGCCAATGTTGTGTGCATAAAATATCCACTGACTATAACAACCATTAGCTTTGACATTCGATCTCTCTATCCCTCTCTCTAAAAATTTACTTTTATTATGTATTTTCTTACTCCCTTCTCTTTGTTAGTTAGTTATTTCTTTTTTGTGTTTTCTTCCGCTCTTTCCTTTGAAAACCTACACTGACATCAGTCCTTAAGTTGTAAGTCTTGTGCATTACAGAGGCAAACAGGTCCATAATGGGCTATACACAATGTCTCTCTCTTTTATCATCATTTTCAAAGTGTGCGTGCGTGCGCGCGCGCGCGTGAGAGAGAGAGAGAGAGGAAGAGATGCGGAAAAAAATGAATGGAAATAAGCAGAAATTCAAGAAAATGCGAGAAAGTCTGCCTTAGGCACACACACAGACACTTTCAAGTAGACAAACACACAAGAATACTAACACATTCACAAACAGATTGGTACACTCGTAAACAAAACATATAAATACACACAAAAGTTGGTTCTGATTGCGTTTCTGTCGGTATCTGTTACTAGACAGACAGACAGAGGAAGCAATTTATATATATATATATATATAGAGAGAGAGAGAGAGAGAGTTGGCGAAGTATAAGAAATTATAAAATTTAGTAGCTCAGGCTAAATGTCATCGAGTTCATAATCAATGCGATTTACATAGACAAGTTCAGTCAGAAATTTTCAGAAATCTTTAAACATTTCACTACATCTTGAGAGATGTGTGCCTTTATTGATTTCCATTTATTGCAACACACACACACACACAAACACACACACACTCACACACACACACAAACACACACACACACACACACACACACACATAAAATACAACTTCAGGATTTTTTTTAACTGGAAGACGTGACTGCGTCAGTTTCATTTTAATACAACAGGTCGCTTCATTAAGTCGACACCGTCGTCGAAACGGCTGAGCTTATAACAGCTTGATAAGCAGCCGCGGTGGTCATCTGCAGTTTGGGGATGACACCAGCAGTCAGTTCTGTTCGCGACTGTCAAGAAACGCACATGTAAGGAAGAAATTTGAAATGTACATCTGGAATCTGTACAGTGTGATATGATGTCATGAGAAATTATAATCGACTCTGAAAGTCGAAGGGTGATTTTAGTAACTCACACGAGACTGACAATCCGTCCTTGTTATGATACACACTTTTGTTAGTAATGCTTAAAAACGTTTTAACACCATAAAATAAAACAGGAAAAATAAAAAAACATGCGAAACAAAGAATGAAAGTGTTCACTACGACTCTACAGGTCACTTCTCAAAATATCAAATACCACAAAATCAAATAATCAGTCAGCAAACCATCCATGGTGTAAGCTGTTCTCACAGGTGAGCCACGTGCTGTGTCCTGTTAAACTTCAGCACATAGATCCGTCTTTTTAAAAAATATTTGCCGAAAATTACATTTCGGAAACAGTTTAATTAAAACAGTTTCAGCTCTATCCATATTCATCTAACGTTTTGACTATTGTATAGTAGAATAATATAAAAAATTCCTATTGAAGGAGAATAATGATTAGATATAGTTGTATTCTGGAATATAAAAACACACACTCAGACACACCCATTAGACTTATATTAAGTGAGACATGTAGATGGTTGAAGGTAGGCAAATATTCATTTATTCTTTTCATCACCTAAGGTTTCCTACGGTTTTACTATAATATTAGAATAAACTGGTATTAAAGGAGATGTGTGACTGGCATATAGATGTATCTGAGTAGCAATTAAAGACATACAGAAACAGGCATTCGACTGACTGAGAGAAAATGGGACATGCGAGACATGTCTAGAATGTAGACATGTAGACATAGATTCTGAATAATGTCCTCACTTTCTCTCACTAGATCATTCCTTCATACATACTTGCATGCGTGCATTCATCTACATATTATATGTTATAAAGATATATATATATATATATAAAGAGAGCACCAAACAATTCTGATCACAGTAAGAAACATGGCAACTGTCAGATGAATAGATAGACAAATGCAAGGATTGTTCCTACACTGGTTTTTTCTGTAAATGCACTTTCATGTATAGGCGTTTACGTATTACAAGAATGGGATGTTAGGGAAAAAATAGGTAATTATAAATGGTAATGTTAGGATAGGACAATGATATAGTACAGGTATTTGTGCCCGTTATTTACCCTAGCCTAGTACTTAGTTTAGTTAGTTTTGTATGACACTGTCGCTTAGATAAAATTGTTTGTTTTGAAATTTATGCATGCTTTTAGGATATTTTTGTCATTTACTTTATGTGTATTACTTCATTTATATGCAGATAATTGTCTTAATAGTTTACACTTTTTTCATAGGTTTTCTAATCTGCTACTTGTCATCTCTTTTCGAATTACTTATGTAAATCTAATATTGGATGGTCGTTATCCTCTTTACGGTCAATTACAATAAGGTATACCATACTTCTTCGGTTGATTGATAGAGCTCACGTGGAATAGATTTTTTTTTCAGTGGGTAGGGATAACTTTATATTTTCTTTATGTACATTCAATAACTTTTTTTCACTTATTCTCATATAAAATGTTTATGTGTGTGTTTTGAGTCTGATTCAGCTTCTGATGTTTCAACACACACACAAATATAAACGAGCGCGCACACGCACGCACTCACACATATTTGTAGAGAGACTCCGACTTTGACAGAGCATAAGAAACTTTCAGCCTAAAAGGCATGTGTGCATGTGTGCGTCGACACATTGACGTGCCATATGATCCATTTAGTAGTTCAGTAGAAAAGGCCACCCTTTAAGCCATAGAGACCTTCACCAAGCATAAGCCGATTCCCAGACCGCCATATCCCAAACCATATCCCAGTCCGCCGTAGCAAAAACAGTAGCCGAATCCACCAAATCAAAGACCGCCATATCCTAGTCCAAGACCGCCAAGTCCCTGGCCAAGACCGCCAAACTTATACAGGAGGAGGTAAAGATGTTAAAGATGCAGTGTACAAGAACAAGTTGAAACAGAACTAAAGAAATTCTGTAAGTGTTCTGCCATTACTGCCCTAATAATTTGCTCACATAATTTTTCTAAATGCTCTAAAGGCCATTAAGCTTCAGGGATGGCGCTTTCAGTTACCACACATCTGACATCTTGTACAAGAAGAAGCTTAATAAAAACACATGTCTATCAACATTTCAGACATCGGTTACAAATCTTCTTACATATGTGTAGAGGAGAAAATCTAATTTTCCCAAGCTGGACGGAACTTGGTGTAGTGGTAAGAGCGGACTGCTGGTCATTTAGACGGCGGTCATTTTTATACTTGTGTCCTCTTAACCTTTAGGTCAATCTGCTCGTCAGTGATGGATGTCTGTCAGGATTAAATAATAAAATAACTGATATATGGAGTGTTTCGCACCTTGGGGAGCAATTTTGACATTTGACAACAGAAATCGCTTTCTGTGTAGAAGCTAAGCTAAAGAAATATTACCACAGGCAAAATTTCTGAGTGAGGTTAATAGGCTGAAATATTGACACTGTGAAGTATGTGGATAATTCTGACCCTTAGGTCAGAGGTGTGATTATTTGTGTGAGGTTAAAAAGATCTGGTAGTAAAGGGGTTATAATGGCCGTTTTATTTGATTATCTCAGAAGAAGCTCGGTGTCAAAAATAAAGCAAACATGCAGTGCACTTTACTCATCCTTCCCAGGATCTTAGGAACGAAGATAGCGACATCTGTCTGTCTGTCTGTGTGCATGAATAATAGCCTCTGTGTGTGTGTGTGTGTGTGTGTGTGTGTGTTTAGTCTACTGATCTGCTTTGATCATCATTGTGTATCTATAAATAAACAATTGATTATCTAATGAATTAAATTAATCTATTTTTAAGCTACATTCCATTCGTATCTCATCATGTGGATGAAAAATAATTTGAAAGTCCTTATATCTCTGATATAATCTGTTGCAGCTTATCAAAACATGGGGAACCTTATTTCTGTACCTCGTGTAAAGTCTAGAGTATACTAAAAGGTCCAAAATTCATATTATCTACGAAAAATTTGTCAGAAGTTGGTATTTAATCTTTCTTCTCGCTTGATGGACACTTAAATTTCAGTACATTGTTAAATTTGTGTAACTTACTAAATTTATTCTGCACTCCAGCTTACTAAAGTACTTTTTTATTACTGCTTTTTACCAACCATTCCTTTAATTTAATTTAATTTGAGAGAGTAATGTCCCTTCGCTTAACCGGCTGGAGGGGACTAGCTCTCTGTATTTTGTTGTTGTCTTCTATGACCTGTGGTGAGTTTTGTCCCTATTATTTGACACATGCTTCTTCGTCTTTCTGTTTCAATGATTTGCTTGTCTGCGGCCATTTAGTTCCAACAACGGCCTTCTGCATTCTAATCGAAAGCCAGCCTAGTCGTGACGGTTTCTTACGCCATTCATCGCATGATTTTGTTTGGATCTACAGTTTGATCTATACCTACAGACTGCATTTGCTGCGTGGTCATGTAGATCCCAGCTTATCTACGATTATGTGTTCTATGGACAAGAACTATTTGTATTAACTAAGCAGTTACAACATGAGATTATTCTCCCACATTACTGTAGCTTCGTCCATCGCCATGAACTGTCGACAGTCATACTTGCTGTGGGCTCTGGTTCTCGCCGTGACCTGCTGCCTGCCTTTTCATAACAGGACTGCCAGAACTAGCGGTCACACAGATCCTGTAGATTATTCTACATGCTCTGAAATACTTGCATAGCGGATGTAACATACACAGGGGCGTGTCTCACTGGCATCCACAACTCTCTCCACAATCGTTACGACTGGCGCCAGTGAACAGACTATGACTACCCCCAACATGCTGTTGATTGCCTCCTGTGGCTCAATCCAGACATTCTTGAACAGAATCTGGCTTTTATGGTGATTTTAAAACTAACCTGATGATCGTACTACAAGAATTCGGCTGTTTCAATGATTCTAAAACTAACCCATGCAACTACAACTGTGAGCACATCCATGTCATTGAGCTTTCCGTACTAAATGAACTGCAAAACATGAAATAAATGTGTGAGCTCACCGACAATCCTTCTCAAACAGAACAATGCGAATAATGGAGGAACAAACATCCTGCATAAACCTCTGCATTGATTCCAAGGTTACCTTGTCGGCCATGGCGACGATGGACGTTGGAGCGCAATCCGGCTTTACCAAACTTTTTTTTTTACAGCAGATCTCGACACATTAGAGAGCTGTTTTCTGAGCAAAAGATCTGCTTGTTTTGTAGTTTATGGAATTTGACATCTTCTGATACCAATATTAATCAGTGTGCATTTCGTGTCCATAAAAATCGCTATCTATTTTTTCACAGTTGATTTTAGAGCACTATGTTTTTGGTATCAACTTAAAGCTTATTTTTTCCTCTAGTAATACTAACATGTTCAACAACAAGCATATACATGTGTGAGAATAGTTATCTGTACATGTGAAGCGATGTAGAGAAACCTATGTATGTTTCTATTAATGTTGACGTGTCCGTGTGTCTATTTG
Source organism: Marisa cornuarietis (assembly GCA_004794655.1). Lineage (NCBI taxonomy): Eukaryota > Metazoa > Mollusca > Gastropoda > Architaenioglossa > Ampullariidae > Marisa > Marisa cornuarietis. Next base: position 7,332,662 of record SMMW01000003.1, on the reverse strand, counting down.
TCCACGTGTGCGTTGAAATTACCCTTATGAATTTTAATTTTTTGCTGGTTGCTTCAAGAGGCACTTTTCTCTCTTTTCTTCTTGACAGATTTTTCTTTGTAAAGCGCGGTGAGCCTGGTTTTTGCTGGGGAACTGCGCTATATAAGCTAACATTATTATTATTATTATTATTATTAATTTTACAGTTTTGAAGGCTTGTTTATTTTTTTTAAGAGAATGAAGAATAAGATGGCGTTAATTTGAAGCTACTGACCTTTTGATGTTACAAAATAAACAAGGATGTGCCATGTTTTGTGGTCGAGTGAATTTATTAAGACCATTCGTCTCCGGAGTTCACTGTGTCTCCTAATCGATGATATTAGGATCCTGCCACCAAGAATGTGGGGAACTGTGCCAAGCAAATTTAAATCCGAGTACAGTGAGCAAGATCTGAGGTAAATTTAGAAGACTAGCGTGACAATGTGTGACATCTTGTCAGAAGGTACTTACTATGTCACCAATCAGTCTGTCCTTCGCTAAAGAGCACGGAAACATGGCGGCTTCCGTGAATCAGCTCGAGGCGGTGTTTTAGACACGACTCGCTTGAAATGATTCTGTAAACACCTGAAATTTTAAGCAGAAGCCATTCAGAGCGTCAACATCTATCATTTAAGAATATTTTACCATTTCTCTTGGCTTTTCAAAAAACATAGCTCTTACGTCGTGACTTGGATGTCTTGATTTAAGCTTGATTTTTGCTGTGATAAATAGATGAGCTTTTAACAACAGCATTTTTTGTAACCACGGTGCCAACCCTTCAGCTAATATTTTTATTTCTTACATTATTCTTATTATTAACAAACTTAAAACCCACCGATGGATAAATGATATCCGAAGGAAAATACATTATCGTTAATTACTGCTCACCAGCATCGGGTAAGTAGAACTAAGTAGCTTGTTCATGTAAACGAATAGAAACGTTAATAATGATAACAACAGTTACATTGAACTTCTACAGCACATTCTCCCATGTGTAGAAGAGTTCCATGCGTACAATTATTATTATTATTAACGAACGTAAAACATAAAACAAAATATTAATTATTAAGCATGTGATTCCAGATTCCAGGGGGGGTGTTGTACATGTCAACGACCGTAATACATAACGTTCATTATTATTATTGTTGTTGCATTTACACTTCTACAAAACATTTTCCTTATGAGGAGGCGAGCTCGATTTACTTTATTTACAGACTATAAAAGAACCAACAGCCCAGTATTAATCAAAATTTAACCACTTACAGCCTACACATTAGCAAACATGAAATAGCAGGGATAAAGATGAAGAATTAACGAGTAAGCTTGTTAGAAAAAAAATATTTTTGAAAGAGTAGGGTTTTGTGACACTTTTAAATTCAAAGCTTTGAAGGTAGAAATTGAAGGGGAACCGCGCCGAGTGTTTCTTCCCCTCCCCCACTTCCACGTCCTCGCTCTAATTACCCGTGCGTGGATGATTATTAATTAGTCACTTAACGGTCAAATCTAAGCAGTGACAGCTAATCCATCACTGGCCATCAGGCGGAACAGACAACTGAGGTCAGGAAGGGAAGGTGAGAGTATATAAGCGACCAGTGTAGAGGTTCAGCATCCAGTCTCATCACATCTCGCCCCAGTACAACTTGGGAAAAGCAGTTCTTCGACTTCGACACCCTTGTGAGTGCCTTAGACTAAACAAAAGTCATACTATGCAAGTTCTTTATTTTTTGTTATTCGGTCTTGTTGTTTTTATGCTCTGGAGATATCGTTAATTTTCAAGTTTACGATGTCTCCTGTAACTATTGATCACGACGACATGGGATGGTTATAAAGTTAAAAGTGTTAATTGGCAAAAGCAGCGCAAGATTTAAGCAATGTCTATTGCTAAAAAATGTTCTGCTTACAACGGTTAATATTTTGAACTATTATTCGTATTTTCCTTGACATACATCTTTTCTAAATTACTCATGCCTTTTTTTGTCACATCCCAGAATTCTTCTTATGTATAGTATTTTGTAATAAAACATTTACAGTGCAAACGTTTTTCGGATGGGTTTTTTTCTATTTCTTCTTTGTCTGTCTTACCAGACTCAAAATGAAGGCTGTTGTCCTCCTGCTGTTGTGCGCCGTCGTAGCCATGAGCTCCGCCACCTTCTCCCCTGCCATGTATAACCCACTCCTGTACAAGTTCGGCGGACTTGGCATGGGATTTGGTGGTCTTGGCCTGGGAATGGGTGGTCTGGGATTTGGTGGTCTTGGGCTCGGCGGTCTGGGGCTCGGCGGTCTGGGGCTCGGTGGTCTGGGGCTCGGTGGTCTTGGATTTGGTGGACTGGGCTATGGCGGTCTTGGAATGGGCTTCGGCAAACTTGGGCTGCTGGGCGGTGGTCTGTATGGAGGTCTGCCTCTCCTTGGTGCCATGAAGGGCGGCATGTACTACTGAGCAGTTGGGTGCTGACAGGTGAGATTGTTTACAGAAACGCTTATTTAAATGCATGTTCTATGCCAAAAATTGTTAACATGAAAGGTAGAAATAACTATGGTACAATACTGTTTTGCTACATCAATATTTTTCTCTTGTGTCTCTGTTTCAGATCCCGGAATACCATCTTTCATCTGTTATCAGCTACGACCCTTCCTTTTGTCTTTTTGATAATAAAAATGAAGTTTTAAGATATCCATATTGTCAGCGAGTCACTTTCTGAGCCAATGTTTGTGTGCATAAAATGACCACTGACTATAACAACCATTAGCTTTGACATTCGATCTCTCTATCCCTCTCACTATAAATTTAGTTTTATTATGTATTTTCTTATTCCATTCTCTTTGTTAGTTAGTTATTTCTTTTTTGTGTTTTCTTCCGCTCTTTCCTTTGAAAACCTACACTGACATCAGTCCTTAAGTTGTAAGTCTTGTGCATTACAGAGGCAAACAGGTCCCTAATGGGTTATACACAATGTCTCTCTCTTTTATCATCATTCTCAAAGTGTGCGTGCGTGAGGGATAGAGAGGAAAAGATGCGGAAAAAGAATTGAATAGAAACAAGCAGAAATTCAAGAAAATGCGAGAAAGGCTGCCTTGTGCGCGCGCGCACACACACACACACACACACACACACACACTTTTACCAAGACACGCACACAAATCCTAACACACTCTTAGCATACTAACACACACACACACACACACACACAAGCACTTTCGTTAAAACATGCACAAGCATCTTAACACACGCACGACTATGCTTAAACACACAAGAATACTAACACATTCACACACATATATTAGTACACTCATAAACATATAAATACACACAAAAGATGGTTTGACAGTCTGCTTTTCTGACTGCGTTTCTGTCGGTATCTGTTAAGAAAGACAGGTAAGCAGGCAGGCAGGCACAGGAAGCAATCTTTATATATATATATAGAGAGAGAGAGAGAGAGTGTGTTGTGGAAGTATAAGAAAATATAAAATTTAGTAACTCAGGCTAAACGTCATCGCGTTCATAATCACGGTAATTCAAATAGACAAGTTAAGTCAGAAATATTCAAAAATCTTTAAACATTTCACTACAGGTGTGTGTCTTGATTGATTTCCATTTATTGCAACACACACACACATACACACATAAAATACAACATCAGCAATTTTTGGAACTGGAAGACGTGACTGCGTCAGTTTCATTTTAATACAACAGGCCGCCTCATCAAGTCGACACCGTCGTCGAAACGGCTGAGCTGATAACAGCTTGATAAGCAGCCGCGGTGGTCATCTACAACTTTCAGATGACACCAGCAGTCAGTTCTGTTCGCGACTGTCAAGAAACGCACATGTAAGGAAGAAATTTGAAATGTACATCTGGAATCTGTACAGTGTGATATGATGTCATAAGAAATTATATTCGACTCTGAAAGTCGAAGGGTGATTTTTGTAACTCACACTAGACTGACAATCCGTCCTTGTTATGATACACACTTTTGTTAGTAATGATTAAAAACGTTTTACACACCATAAAATAAAATAGGAAAAATAAAAAAGCACGCGAAACAAAGAATGAAAGTGTTCACTACGACTCTACTGGTCACTTCTCAAAATATCAAATACCACAAAATCTAATAATCATTCAGCAAACCATCCATGGTGTCGAAACAAAGTTTAGATTTACAAAAATAACAGAATAAAGAAAGCAGTTTAAAAGATTTTTAAAAAACGAGAAAAACTGCATGTATTAATAAAATAAATTTTCTTCTTGTTGTTTTAAAGAAGAGAGAAGGGTATTAAATTTAATAGTTAAAAAATCATGATTACCGAAGAAGGAAAAGTCTAAACGTAAACCCAGTTTAAATCACATTCATAATGAAATACTTTAGATAAAATATTATAAAAACCGAGAAAAATAAACAGTGGAGTTCTGTTTTTAATATGGGGTTCGATGGCTATCAAAGTAGGTCTATCCAACCAAACTATAATTACCATAATTATAAACATGCGATCGGTTTGGGTTCTCTCCCTTGGACTGCATACGCCATTTCACCATTTCTTTCGTATCCATGTCATATTCGCGGGGTCACAATTCAAAACTTGAAAGAAACGTGTGGATTTTCTTTGGGAGGAAGGGAAAGTGTGCTTAAAATATTTTTTTAAAAACAACAACTATTTACCTTGCAGTTCTTAAGCTGAAACACGCTTCCTTTCATTTGTATAAGAACTATTACTGAAGAAGGAGAAGAAGACGACAACGACGATGATAAACATAATATTAATTTACGTTGCAACATATAACTATTACCACAGGTACATCAACAACATAAAGGGTTAATATCACTATTACAACAACTACAACAACTATTGTCTCCTCTATACTGTAGCCTGTAGTCCTGAGGCCTGGTACACACGCACTAGCTGGATGCTAACGTGCTTGTAAAGTATTAGTAGCTTAGCTGACTGTTGTGTATCCGGCCCCTAGTTCACCTTCCGACAATGAAATAGCAAATAGTTTCAGTAAAGCCCGGTGAATCAGTATGTATGAGTGCAGGTACACTGTGTGTCGGCTGATGACAACCGTATAGGGAAAAATAAATACAAGGGAAAAGTGAATTTATATTTTTAAAATTCGTTATCTTTCGGCCATTTAGCCGAGTGACATGTTGCTGATGACGACGAGTAAACTGGAGCTGATACAAAAGTAACTGTTTTCGACGCTCCAAAACCTCAAATAGACACGTGTCACTCTTTCTTGTGCTACATGGCCAGCAGATCAAGGAACCGCATCTTAAGTATCAACTAGTCACAGTGTTCGACTTCTTTTTATAACACTCTCAAAAAATAATTGCATTACATTTATGATGCACGCCTAATTTTGTCAAAACCGTTGAACAGAGGTATGAAACGACGGTGGAACCATTTTCAGCCCAGTTGTACAGGTAAATGCATTTAGCGAATTAAAAAAATTCTCAAATCTTGAACAATCATTTCCTCCATATCTTATGTCTTGATGCCGATTCCTTAGAATTATTCCTGGTTTTTACTGTGATTTTTTTTGTCAACCATTGACTGTTTCACTTGTCAACCACCATATGTTTCCTCGTCATCCAGTTAATGCTTTCAAGCCGCTATGTATTTAAGGTATTCTTACCTCATCTTACACTGTTTTCATCCTCATTACCATAGGTGTCACATATTACCATGTCATATACGTACCCTATTTACCAAATTTTGTTTATTTAGAATACGCGTGAAAACATCTCACTCCTAAGCCTATGTTTTGAAAATGTGTTGATATTATTTATTCAGCCAGTTAAAACACTTATTTTATTTAAAATAAAAACCCAATTTATATTGTCAGCAGGTGTACAAAGAGTAGCTATTTCTTTAGCATTAGAATTGAATTAGCATTTAAAAACCAACACCAGGTTAATATTACAATGTCATTCATTAAGACTGAATAATGGACGGATGGCAAAATTTGAAGTTACAAGGGAAATGACTTTCAAACTATCCTAGGAGCAGCTTACACCATTAGAATCGTGCTCGCTGTCTGTGAGCTAGTTTTAAACTAATCGAGGCTATCATTCGAATAGCTTCAGAAATGTTGATGCTATTCCCTGGATTAGTGCGTGAGAGCTGCTGACGTCGGGTAGCATACGCGAAGATTTTTACGTGTTAGACGAGGGTGGCTGGGAATTAAACGACAAGGGAAGAAACTCCAATAGTACTCGTTATTATAAGAATAACCGCGATTTTAAACTCGATGGCTACTTCTCAAGATCTTCCCCCATTCTATGCAAGCTTAAAGACATTCGATTGTATATATAATTATATAGTTAGCAGTAGCCTTAAATTGTGTTCAATATTTAAGTAAATTCTAAGCTCGTTTCGATCGTCTTCAATAGCTGTTCTAAAGCATGAAATAAAAAGTGAAATTGATATAGCTTTAAAAAGCTGATTTTTTTTTAATTTTGTTGCTTTTGTTGTAATTGTAATAGCTTATTTGCATAATATATATAGAGAGATGATTATTAGTAAAATTATTTCTTTCATGTGTTTTAAGAACATTTGTTTAGTATCACTGTGTATTGTAAACAGATTGTTCTTTTAGGTTGACTTTCAATCATCTATCCTTTGCAAAACGTACTTTGAAATTGAACTTAACAGCATCTGCTCTTTATAAATCTCGATTTACCGTTCGTCAACTACGTTGATATCACGTTAATATCACGTTAATCGTATACGAGATGTTGTCTAAATCAGTTTGGAATATTGCTTTCGTTTCTATCATTTTGATATATGATCTCCCCTTTTTCATTCTTTTCCAATAATTTGACGTTTTTTCCCTTCAGATTTTCCTTCTGCACACCACTTTGTATGTTGATAGTTCTGTGTAATCTTTCAGCAATGACTCTCCAAGAGTTTGATTGAGGTAGGTAGTCAACAGTGGCTTAAGTATTAAGTCCCGTACCCTCCGTTGACCTCCTTATTCCCGCTTTCGCCGATGAAGTGAGTATATATTCACATATGACAAAAGGGATGTTTTATTGCGCTCAGAATCACATTTGATCGACCTTCGTAAGAGACACCAGTCTGGACAAGTCTCCATTGTGCAAGCACAGATGGCTTGTCCCAGTTTTGCTGTGAAGGAACGAAACACTTTCTGGGGGACACAGGGGTAAGTTGGGCGCTGATTTTGCTCAGCAAATTGTATCAGCTGTGATAGCAAAAGCCCACATTGCAAGTTTTTCAAAAGCATTTCGGAAGCAATTGGCCAAGCTGTAATGGGGACGCAAACTTGGCCACTTTCCGGTAGGTTGAAAAGTTCTTTGCGCATGCAGGTCGCGACCATAAGCAGCAATTATAGACGCCAGTAAATTACGAGAAGACAACAGCATCCCGCCTTTAAACTGTTGTTTCTTAAATGTGCTAACACATCGAGGAACACGCGATCATTATTAACCAATAGACTGGAACTCGCAAAATCCTGTAACAAAAATAGTCATCTTTGTCTTTGTCCTCTGGACTTGTAAAGGCCTTTGGGAAACCATCAAAGGATCACAAAATTGACGAATGGACAAACACTTCCATTTCGCAGCTGGTGGACTGATCCTGTGCTGGCAAAATGGGTGCAGTTGCGCAATGGAAGAGTGTTGGGGCGGTGTTAGGGGGTAAAGTGTTGCTGTGGCTACTTCACAAACAGTGTGTCGCTGGTCTTTGTTTTGCTTCGGCCGCTTCCGTGACGAAAGAGCTTTTGAAAGAAAGACATGGCGCGGCCTGGGGACTTGGATCGACATCGTGGCTTGGAGCTCTCCGGCGGTGAGAGGCGCGAAAGGTCCGGGTGGTGCAGCTTCTGGCGGACTTGGCTGAGGATGCCGACGAGAAGCTCGTCAATATGCTGATTCAGCGCCGCCGTCGTTTCCGTATAGCGACAATCATACTTAGAAGCCAAGGTTGTGGCTTCTGGTAGCGAAAGACAAAAGCAAAAACACCAGTTTACTTCACAGTGCTGGACTACCGTCATTTGAAGAAAACGTAGCAGAAGACATTATAAAACGAAGCTGCCCTACCTCTTTTGTGCCTTTTTGGGAACAACACTCTACCCCCTTTTATTTTCGATGTTTGAAACTCGTTATTGTATTTGTTACTGTGCTTCCTACTGTATTGGCTAATACTTGTTACTGAATGTGCTAATGTATTTCTACTTTTATCTGATACTGTGTTTGTTATTATACTTGTTACTGTATTGTTACTATACTTGTTACTATATGTGCTACTATTATTTGTTACAGTATTTGTTACTATTGTTACTGTATTTGTTACTTTTATTTGTTACAGTATTTGTTAATTAACTTATTACTGTATTTGCTACTATTATTTGTTACCGTACATGTTACGATCCTAGCTACTGTATATGTTTGTTATTATATTTGTGTGACATGACCTTTTATTCAACACCCCACTATGCTTTCAGCCAAGAGGTGAAATGCGTGTCATAGGTATTATATTATTGTTTCGAGTGAGCAGCTCATTTTCTTTAGTAAAATGAAAATATTAAGAATACGAATAAACACTGAAATGACAGACACATCTTTATCATTATCACTCATCATTTGAGCCTTCTCATCAGTGACAACGCTATGTTCATCCATCAATGCGCTCAGGGTTGCAGAAGTGCATATCCCCTTTCGTTCTTGCCCATAACGGAGCAAGATTGCATTAAGAAACCTATTATTGACATATTATTTTGGCAGACAATGAGCTGTTAGCCCACCAGGACCGCGGATTGATCAGCCTACCACTTAATAATAAGCCAATCATCAGATCATCGAGAGTTCAAACCAACCATTGGATAATAAAATGGATTATCAGACTATAGGAAGCTTAATCCGTCCATCCATCTCTTCATCCAATAAATAAAAGACTGACCGTGTTTGGTAACCCGGCGCTGGCGCGCCAAGTCGATCTTGTTGCCCACCAGGATAATGGCGCGGTCTACCCCTTGGTCCACCCGGAGCCGCCGGACGGTGGAGATGGCGTAGTTGTAAGTGCTGACGTCAGTGACAGAGAAGACCACAACGTAGGCATCTATAGACATGTCCTCGCCCTCGCCATCAGGGTGCTGAACACATAAACACACACACACACACACACACACACACACACACACACACACGCATGCATGCATGCATTCGGTGTTAACGCTTCATTTTGCTTTGTTTAGATCATTTTGTTGCAAGATTAGACCGTCTAAATAAATGATCAGACGACAACGCCGACAACGAATTAAAAAAAAATCCTATCGTTTTCCTTGAGTAAGGGGCTAGGCAAAGTGACAGTTTTCATGAAAGAGTAGCAGGAAACAGAAGACCCACCAAAACTACGCATCCTTTGGACTGTCGCATGAAAAAAAGCCTGTCAGGAAAGAAGGAAAGAATGCCCTGACAAAGAAGAAGAAAACCGTGGCCTCGAAGCCAACGAATTACATTAGAATCCAGCACGCCACACTTTTTATAAATGTCGTAGGCCAAAGAACTTGGCATGACAAGGAAACCTCTCTGGTCCCCTTTTGAAATAAGGAGAAGACCCTTGCAAGCCTGCACAGCAGGCATTGATTTTTTTTTTTTGGATGAGGGAGGAGGCTGATCGTTGATGAGAAATTCAGCCCGACTTTTGATAAATCTTATAAATGGCAAAGAATATTCCTGTTTTATCAAAATCAATCGCTCTTTCCCTCACACTTTCTTTCTTTCTCCTGTCGACGTCAGTCTCTTTCTTCTTCTCCAAATCCTTTCATCTTTCTCTCTCTCTCTCTCTTACATGACTTGACCCCACCAAAAAAAATCTTTTTTAGCCGCGTGCTAGATGTCACTAGTTGTATATCCACAGGTAAAGACGCCTTGGCAGCTGTGTCAAAGAAGCTGTGAGTAGACACATTGTGTAGACGACTTGTTCCTTAATGAGCGCAAGCCACTGGTTCACACCCCAACGAGCTTGACAAGGATGGGATCCAGCGAGTAGATGAAAACGGCCGATAGCGAAGGCGGATGAAGGAGATGTGTGTGCGCAACGGGAGAGGAGTATGTTTCAGGCAGGCGGGAAAAAATAATAATGCCGGCTAATACAGACTAAATTGATGATCGCGGCCTTCTTATCAGATGCGCGCGGATCTTGGCAGAGTTTCCTTTTATTTCTTGTTTCTTTTTACTCACAGTTCTGTGAGTGCCATGATTGTTTAAGCAGAGGATAATACCATCTTCAGAATAAATAAAAGTCGCATTCATAACTTTTATGTCTTATTTTATAATTTAAATTTTCAATGCTTGCTTTCAAGCAGGTGAGTTTATATTTTCACCCGAAACCTGCAACCACAACTCTCTTCTAAAAGCTAATGAAGATATCTTGTTTCACCACCACCACCACCTGAGGTGGTCCGGTGGCGCAACGGTTAGCGCCTGTCACCAATACAGTGAAGGTTGGCTGTCCTGGGTTCAGTTCTCGTCTCGGGCACGCTGTTCTTTCTCTGCATGTGGCATGCTGGCTTCCTTACCGTGATATAGCCTTAGTTGCTGGCTCGGCGTAAAACACCAACTAAAAAAAAAACACCACCACAATTTTTTTTAGGTACTATATCTTTCTCAATGCCTCTTATTAATCATTTTTGCCACTAACTATTTTTTTTCTTTTTCTCCTTTTTCCAAAATAGCCCCCATGCAGTATAGCGTAATCTAGCTGGTATAACTTTTTTCTTCTAACGATCTCGGAGCTCAATGAATCTGCTGACAACATTTCTTTGGGGAAAGTGTTAATAAGCTGCTCTAGATAAATAAAAGGGTTTTCCTGTCCTCGCTTCATAACCTAAAGATTGACTGTTGTAATCACACTTGTCTGCAATTACAAACTGTTGCAGTTCACTATCCTCACATCGAGACGCCAGTCCTTCCTACCGCATCTCTGATCGTAAGACTGGTCTACATAAAACATGGTTGTCCTCTCTTGCCTTCATCTACAAACCGTAAGTCTCTCTTGCCTTAACTACAAACCGTTTTTAGTCTCTCTTGCCTTAACTACAAACGGTTGCAATTCTCTCTTCAACGACTCCATTTAGACGCTTCTTCGTTTGGATTTCGGCGAGATGCTAGTCAGCAGACCTTCAGTGGCCCGTTTTCTTTAAGAAAACACACACAGAAACGCAGACTTATCTCGACGACCAACCCAGCTTCACTATTCCAAATGGTATAAAATCTGAAAAACGCTGAAACAACCAGAATCGACAGTGCTGATAGAATTCAATCTGAAGAACAGAAAAAAACATCAGCAAACAATAATTAGTTTGGAGATATCTTGCCATAAGCGAAAATCCTCGCTACATATCTACTCTCCCTTTGTAACATATGAAGTCACTTCCTGTGACAACAAAAACCTTTGCTTGGCTCCCTTCAGAGGATGGTGGCAGTCATGTGGAACAGTCTGCGATGCTGCCAACAATTGATAACAAAGGAGATGGCCCGTGGCTTCTTTCTCGTCTCTGAGGCCCTCGTAGATTGGGTGAAAATGCTTTCTACAGCAGTAGGATGTTGTTGTCAGCATCCCTTCCCTTCGCAGTTTCGCAGGATAAAAAAATATACCCGGATTAGCGAATATCGATTGTCTACGGTCACGAGCAATATATCGTTAACCCCTTGGGCGAGACTAAAGAATGTCGTTAACCCTTCACAGCCAGATTGACACATATTGTTAACCCTCCACGACTAGTCTGATAGAAACCATCAACTCTCGATAACAATACTGATATTTATCCTTAACTACCCCACCTCCAGTGTTTAAAGACCTACAAGAGTACATATTTATTTAGGGACTTTGCTGAACTCAGTACAATATAGTACTTCCTTTATCTTCCTGTAGACTGATTTAGGCTTTACTCAGATGGAGGCAGAATAACGCCTGCCCTGTACATGTTGCTAAAGTCAGGCACTGTTAAAGACAGATACTGGGACAGTTATCTGGAACAAGAAAGAGGTACAGTTTTTTTTTTTTTTTTTTTTTTTTTTTTTAGAAATCGGGCACAAAGCCAGTTTAGGTTGCTCAGGTCTGTTTGTCCGTAACAGTTGCACAACAAACAGCAGGTGTTTCTCTTCGTTGCTAATGTTCTGAATCATCTGCTTACCTAACACTGCCTTATCGCTGTCATCTTCATTCAACCAACTAGACATCCAAACTGGCAGACACAACCCGCGCTATGAAAATATTCATAACAGCCCCACGTTCCAGAACGTTCGCACTTCTTGTGTGCACATGTGTGTGTGTGTGTGTGTGTGTGTGTGTGTGTGTGTGTTTGTGTGTGTGCGTTTGTTTGTTTTCGTGTGTGTGTGGTGTGGGGGAGAGGGAGAGAGAGTGTGTGTAAAATAATGACGAGGAGATCGCGCGCACGCGCACACACACACACGCACACACACTCTCTCTCTCTTAAAATAGACTAAAATAGACTTACACACAAACTATGTAGAGGTGAGTGTATTATTGCCTTGCTACTAAGGTCAGGATGTGGTTATATTCTTGTCATCCTGCGATTTCCTACAAACGCAAGCCCGCGGCGGATACCATCTCCAAACAAATCTTCGTATTTTCATTATCTCGCACGCGCGCCGCGCAGACGCACGAAATTCTTGAGAAATTGAAAAGAGTAATAAACAGTTTCAGGCGTCCAGCCATCCTGTGCGCGCCTGAATGAATGCAGAGAATGTCTTTGATGTGGAAAAGAAGATTTGTGGATGTAGCACCGGCTTGCAGCCGATTTGGAGACTATAGAAAACTCAGAACACAGCGAATGATGAGTCCAGGAGGCAAATTAAAATTATTTTATAGCAAAGCCAGAACACATTGTCAGGGTAGGGCACGAGTCGTCAGAACTATACAGCCTGATAATAAAAAACACGAGTAGTCAGAATTGTATAGTCTATATCAATCAAACGATAAACGAAGACGTCCTGGTCGGAGAACGAGGAGTGACAGAATGGTGGGGAGAAACAGATGGGGATAAAATCAGACATAACATGGATTGAGGATGACCGTTTGACATTGCTTCTTGAGCTGTAACCATGGTTAGAGATGGACACTGATAACGAGGGATAAGGAGGCCTAGTTTCACTATTTTTCTTCCTCCTTATCCAATTCCACGAATCCTCCACGATCTTTCATGGCGCTAAGTTCTTCTTTCAATCTGTATTTTAGATTTTCAACAGGTACATCCGTTATTGAGTAGTATGTACATACTATATTAATACCAAATAATTTGTGTTATGAAAACATTTTCTTTATTTATTTATTTTCTAGACATGGCAAGCTACAACCTTTGCTACTCCATCTTTTTTCACGATTTTCATTGCTCGGCAAATTGATTTTTCCATGACAACAATTTTTGAAAAGACAAATGATTGCCGGTCGATACATCTTTCGGGGAAATTATTCAGAAAACGGTTTGGGCTTTAGATAAACTGTATAAATCTGCTTCATTGTTGACTGCGGGCAGCTCTGTTCCAAGGACCTTGACGACGAGTTTATCTAGAGAAATTCGATGACATTTCGTTATTGTTATAAATTAAGGAACATGAGAAATTATACGGGGAGGTATTTTTTTCTAAAACTTTTCAAATCCATATACGGTTATAAAATATAAGAGCACGTGTCAGGAGTTATGTAATAAAACACTGCGTCGCGTTGTTATCACATCATGGATGATTGGGCCGCTTGAGGACCGATTATCGTTATCGGGTGCGTCGCTATGGAAACAATGGAGTTTATTCCGTCTACATGATGCTGTAACAGGCTGGTCTAAAAGGTATGTCCTGTATACAGCTGCCCATATGACATACTATTTAGACCAGCCTGTTACAGCCTCATTACGCAATCCATCCAAGAAAAGAAACTTACCATCTCCTCGTCCAGAAAATCCATGACAGATTCTTCACCGTCGAGAAGTACGGATACGGACATTCCATCTTCTTCTATTTCAGCTGAAAAAAAACCCAGATTAAAAGTCTCATCTAATTTTGACGATCGACGTTTATGCTGTGTGTTAACCAAAGAAAGCAGCACAAATCGATAAGACAGAAAGGAATGCAAAGCTAGTAAGCAGTAGCAGATCAATAATGTCCGGGAGGATATGTAAGAAAGTGAAAGATAAACTTCTGTTCGTTGTACAAGCAGCGATGAGTTCGAAGACAGACATGTAGGATATATATATATATAAGCACTATCAGCAAGTGACACTCACTAGAAATGTCAGTAAAAAGTACTAAACGATTATGAGTAATTAATCGGTTCAAAAAAAGAAAAAGATGTAGAGAAATATGTTGGTTTTGGTGCTCAGTCCAAACCGTCACAGCTCAAGCCAATATACAAAGAAGATCAAGGTACAAACGATTACTTATATTGTGCTCCCAGACACACTCCTTTCATGCACCGACTTGCGGTCACTTCAGTATCTGTTTAGAAGTGTAATAGACCTGGGTACGAAGGTATCTGCCCTCTGACTGTTAAGTACAAGTGTACGGAAACGATGTCCAGAAGTAGTTTTCACAGCATGGTATGATTCTGCTGGAATTTTGCAATGCTATTCCTCAAATGACAAGTCAGTTGTTGCATTCAATAATTGCTACAATGTTGGGAACAAACATGTTTATGAAACAACTAGCTCTCTCTGTGCGTGGGCCTCTTGTTGAGATTCTGGCAACGGGGTGTTTTTCTCTTTGTGTGAATCGCAATTATGCCCCGCAGTAGATGGCGTACACAGTGAATGCTTAACGACCGAATGAGCTGACGAGATTGTATTACAAGGAAAAAACGTCGAATTTCGAAAAACCATCTTCTTGACATTTTCAACAAAGAGTTGTTTTAAGAACAATGGAGAAAATAACTGATCGTGTTTGTCTGGAAGCTAAATGAAAAAATGAGGGTGGGAGAGTTGATGGTGGAGTTTAACAGCTTCATCTCCGCCACCAGAAAATAAAATTTTGAATTAACCTTTCTAGCAGTGAAGCAAAGAAAAAAAAGAATGTTTAAAACGAAGCGCTGATCGAAATTCATTTAAAAAGCGAGGGGTGATGTGCAGCGGTGTTGCTAGCTGAACGCCTTCTGCAAAGCAGTCAGCTAAACGACTAAAAGTATTTGAGCTAGCTGCTTCACCTTAGCCAGGCAGGTAGTGCCTAGCTGTGAAACGCACTAGGACTAGTTTCCATTTAAGTTTTTGAAAATAAATCTTTGTTGTAGATCTCAGGTGCAAGTAAACTTCGCTAAGTTTGGCCTGAAAGTCGACTTGTGCCACTTTAGACCGACAACTAAAGACTTTCACAAACTTACATGAGCACCACCCAACGGCGGTTTTTGGAAATTAAGCCGAAAAGCTTGGGCTTAAGACTTAAGAACTCACATGCAACACATCCCTGGCTCCTGGCTGAATGAAAAACGCTCCAGTATATAGAAACAACAAGAATCTTTATACAATGACGACTTACAAACAACAGGGATCCGTGTATAACAAAACAAGTAAATAAGAAAAAATTAATTTGTAACATGAAAGTCCTCGCGGTTGGTCAAAAAAGGCTTTTTATATTTGATAAATTTAAACAAATAATTCTACATGGACAATGGTGGGGCAACCGTGTGGGATGGAGGGAAATGTAAGGTCGTGTGTAGGGAGATTCTGGAAACACTTCATTGAAAACACCGTTTTTACTACCTTATTAAGTCACCCAGCTAGTCGCCTTTGAAGAAACAGTGGGATAAAGGTTACATATAAGAGTCCTTGCTCGATAAATCCCTACCACGCCAGGTTATCGTCAGGTCATCTCACCCTCGTATATCTCATTCATCATCTGAAGCACAAGACGATCAAAGACAACGCCCTAGCAGCAGACACAACTCTTCCTAGGTTCTCGAAAAAAAATCCTCCTAAGACGGAAATCTTACTACCATTTCCATCTTCGCAATACCATGACCTTTATGCTTACAGAAATTTAAAATTTTGTATCTAGGTACAAATAACTTTCTTTCTTCCTTCCTTCTTTCCTTCATTTCTTTCTTTCTCCAAAGGGTCGCCCTCATAATGAGAAATTATAGTAAACAAATTTAAACATCAGATTCCTGGCGCTGAGGGGTGAAGTCTGTCAAGCTCAGCCAGTCACGTGACTTCTCTTTTGTGCTTCTTGTCTCGTCTGTTTCCGGTTAGAAGTCAGATGACTGACGTGCTAGGCGTTGCCCGTCGAGAAAAGTCGAGAAAAACACTTCCGCAAGCGACAAATGGCGCATGATATTTGATAAGATGTGAATGGCCAGAGCAGAGCGTTTGTAAACATGAGAGAAAAAAAAGTGGTTTCTTTGCTCTGAACTTGGCTGCTCTGACCTTTTCCTTGTCTGTCGTGAAGGTCATGACTGAGGACATGACTGTCGATACCAAAGAGAATGTGTTGGGTTTTTAATACTTCTTTTTCACACCCCTCCAGGTAACTGGCAATATTGATAACGAAAGTAATGGCAAGTAAAGGATGGTTCGCATAGGAGTTAAAAAAATCTTTCTGCACGCACGAACTGACTGTTGCCCGGAACTTTTGCGTTTGTCGTTGGTGGTGAGCATTCAAGTCGCGATGCCCACAAAGAAAGTTTGAAAAGTGAGAGAGAACACCAATGTTTGCTACGAGCAGAGAGCGTGTTTGGTTTCGGAGTGTCTTGAAACTGGATGTAATTATGTCCAGGGAATAGAAAAATTGAAAAAAGGAAAAGGGATGAAAAGCACTTAAACGACCGTGCTACAAACTGCTGCAAACCGCAACTATGTCATTACATGCGGAAGCTGTGTTTGCAGTAAATGCAGGGCAATAATGAATTTGGTGGTCGAAGCAGTCCATACAAGTTGCTTTACAAGCCAGCGTTTTGACCCATGCGAGAAAGATTATTCAGGGGCTGTAATTATTTTCCAGATGTTCCCTACCCCTCGTGTTTACCTCCCTTGAACACCCAAGGCAGTATAAACCATTTCTTTGTTTTTGTTTTTTTATCCGTAGCGGTGGACCACACGGAAGTTCTTTAGATTAGCAGATATTCTCTAGCTTTCAGGCTGTTTCCATTTACAGGACTCAGCAAGGCTTATGGCACCATGACTATTCCTGGGGTAAGATTACCTAAGCCTCATGATTACAGCTCCTACATGTATCAGCTAAAGGCTATAAGCTTCTCACATTATGCAGAAGATCGTGTTTCATGAAACATTTAATTGTTAAGAGCGATGAGCACCAGATTTTCAATATTAACATACACACTCTCTTTCTCTCGCGCGCGAACATACACACACACACACACACACACACACACACACACACACACACACACACACACACATGTATGAAATATGACAAACACAGGTCACGACGCATGTATTCAATGCCTGCTGTGGTATACATAAGATCTAAGAAACGTATTTTGATAGAACCTTTTGATTTAACCAGTTATAAGTAAATGTGCATCTTCAACCATTTCCGAGAAATCAGTTACCTTTCCTGTGACAACTACTCATATGCAATGGTCGCAACATGTCCTCACAACGCGAGGAACTTGCAAAACTTTACTTTCGTTTTGTCGAAATTATGCTGTTCTTTTTTCATATCTAATAAGAACTAAAAACGAACTTATAACATGCAATTTGTTATTTACGATGAGAAAGCAGCCTATTGGTGATAGCACTGGCAAACCAGCCTGGAAGCACAACGGTTCGATACCCATATTGCACAGCAAATTTCCTTTTATTCAGTCCAGCTGTTGGAGATTAGTACCTTTGATTTTCACGGAACTTTCTGAGGTAAGATAAAATATTGAGCCACATTAATGGACCGGTGGTGAGACACACACACACACACACACACACACACACACACACACACACACAATTGCACGAGTGTTAGTCTTACTCCTGCAGGTACGTCTTGACACAGTGCGGCGTTTGTGACATGGTAGATAACCAGTATGAGTCTTTCATTCTTAAGTTTCTTTCAGCGCCGCTCGCTGATACAGGTGTAAAACCTCGTTTTAAAAAGAAAGTTGTTTGTGTAAACATTTTGATTAAAATCTAAACAGAAACGAACAGGCAGTTCCTGTTAGCTGTTGCAGTTTCAAATTCTGAAAACAGACGTTAACCACATGTCACCCTTTTAGCGCTCGTTATATCAGCCGCCTAAGGCTGTAGTTGCAAAGGGAGGATAACTCTCTGCCATGGGGCAACATGGGGAACTCAAGGACAAGAGTTTTGCATCCATAAAGCGGGGTCCAGAAACCGGAGATGAAGATTTCCACGGGTGCAGTTTCGAAGCATGTGTAGGTTATTGCCGGAGTTACGAAGTGAAGGTAAGACTTTGTCATGGGGCAAAGTTGGGGAACTCAAAGACAAACTTTATCTCCATAGTGTCCAGAAGCCGCAGATATAGCTCTACCCCAGGGGCGGTAGTGATAGCACTGAGGCAAAATTACCCTAGAGTAACATAAAGTAATGTTTGTGGAGCCTTCACATCGCCTCGCGACTTCCGGAAAAAAAGATTCTTGGCCTTGGTGTCTCAACTTTGTCCCCGGGGCAAAGTTTCACCTTGCTTTATAACTACGGCTTCTGGAGATTGTTAAAAAAAGGGTCTGTACAACAGATGATGAGCCCTAAATGCAGTAAGCCGTCATTTTCACCAACAGGCCATGAAGCATAAACTTATACCTTTACCGCATTATGTGTAGATGTGATGTGTTTTGTGTATCTAGGCTCTTGCGCAAGTGCAGCATGCGTGCGTGCGAGCGTGCGAGCAAATTGTGTTTCGTGTATTTGGGCAAACGCCTGAATGTGTGAAATACTCCTTCGTTTGCGCGCAAAGTAGACTATCTGCGCACGCAAATACTACATTACGCGTAGTCGTCCTCAGACAGATATTGGAAGCAATGTATTGCTTGTATCCATGCGCAGATAAACACAGCATACGATGCATTGCTTGTATCCATGCGCAGATAAACACAGCATACGATGGGTTGCTTGTATCCATGCGGGGATAAACACAGCATGCGATGGGTTGTATCCATGCGGGGATAAATACAGAGCGTGGTGTTTTGCTTGTATGGATGCACAGTTAAATACTGAAAGGGATGTAGTGCGTGTATTCAAGGGCCGCCTACCTCTTAAGAGTAGTAACATAACGATATGTTTCTTCCATTAGCAAGGTCATACTTTAAACAAGATATATGTTTTTTTCCCAACAATATTAATTTGTTCCGTATTTTTTTTAATCCTGAAAAAATAGATGCGCAAGGCCAGTTCGATATTGGAGCCTCCAGCTACTGACAAATAAAAAAAGTCTGCAAAGTAGGATTATCATACTCCTGGGATGAGCTCATGTGCAAACAAATGCTTAATTTCATCTGACACTTTCGCAGATTACCTGTCTAACATTCTGCCGCTGATGTCATCGCTCAGTTTTCTTTTTCTCTCTCGCTCTCTGGTTTTCATGCCAGCAGATTACAGACAGACGCCAGAAGACCTGCTGTGCGAGACTGTGGCTTGAACAGAGCTCTTAAGTTTCAAGGAAAATTTACCTTCAAGGAAGAGAGGTCTTTTATTGTTAAAGCACGATAAAGAAGGTCACTGACTGAATGAATGACTTGATTTTCATTCGGAAAATGTTTTATTCCCACGTGTGCGCATGCTAAATGCATTTGATGCAGCACATGCACACTAAGCTTTCTGCACGCGTTTCTTCGTGTTTGCTTTTAGTGTGTGTGTGGGGGTGGGGGGTGTGTGTGTGTGTGGGTGTGTGTGTGTGTGTTTGTGTAGGTGTCTGTATATGTATTAGTAAATCCTTATTCTTTCCCTTAAAAATTATTTTGTTCTCAAATATCTTCTTTCGAAAATTGAGGCAGTGAAAGGCGCTAGAAATATGAATATTTCAATAAATAGCATTAAAAAGATTTTAAAGATAATAAACTTTAAAAATTATGTAAAAACTTCGAAAGTTCCTCTTATGTGTTTCTCAGTCTCTCTCCCTCCTTCTCTCTCTCTCTATTTTTGACTCCCTCCCCTACCACCACCACCCCTACTCTCCTTTCTCTTTTCTTCTCGCGAGATCTCGCTCCTATTTACATTCAGTCTTACGACTTATGTTTCCGTCTTACAGTTCAGTCTAACAACTCGGTCGGACGCTTCAGTCCAGCTCACGCTAGCCCTTAAGTTTTCTATCAAAAATTCTGTCTCAGGCACACTAACACTGCGTTTTTATGCAAGTTCACCAAAGAAACATCCAGATAAAGCAACACACATTCGAAACGAATATACATTTTTTAAACAATGTTTAGGTTTTTAGTAGATTTCCACAAGACAATTCACAGTGACCTCCACAAAGGAGTTTTGAACCAACAATCCGTCCGCAGAATGTCAAGGGCTTTCTTCGGCGTCGCCTAGTGTCAATGAATAACAACGACTTTCTACAAGAGGACTAAGACTACTTCAACTGCTGCTACAACAGACGCACAAATCCCACGATCCGTTTGGTTTCCATGATATAATTTTTTTTTATTTTTAGCACAGGTCTTTAGTTGTTTTATTTACCAATCTCTCTTTTGTATGTGTTTCATGAAAAAGATAACGAACTGGACAGGAACTCGGGTACAGAATACGCAACAAAATAAGTTAGCAGAACTAACTACGCATAATGACTTCACCTTGCTTCATACCTAGTGTGAACTTTACAATTAAACACCCTGCGCTAAAAAAAAGTATTTTTAAAGCACCATCGCAAAAATGCGCAAAAAGGCAAGGTCTTAATGATTAGATGGGGCATGAAAGTACGTCTTTCTCTGGGGCACCAGTGACTATAGTAAGCATAACTTTTGCAAATGGATCCATTAACAGACTTTCCGCTCTGACCTTTTCGCGACAGGGTTTTCATTCTAGAGGCCCCTTATCTTCCTCTCGCCGACGATGGCTAAAGGGAGATAATGGCTTTTGCTCGACCTGTGGGAATAAGCTGTCTGTAAAACTTGATGACAAAGACGTGATAAACGTGTTCTGGGCTTTTTGCTTTTAAAGAACCTCACAAATGTTAGAAGTTCATGCAATCACACCTTTAGCGGCTTGGCACCGCTTTGGCAACATGCCACTACCCACGGCGCGAGAGGTGAGCTCAGTGTGCGTGTGCTGCACGAACGCATTTAGCGCACACACAAACATGCTCATGTTATCTTTCTTTGAGGTGGATGTTTTTCTATATTCTTTACGTGGGTAGGATGTATTCCCATGTTTTAATCTTGAGTATGACGCATTTCCATGCTCTGTGCGCCATATTCTTTGAGTACACTGTGCTATATCCTCTTTACATTCGCAGTCTCCTGTTTCTTTCTTCTCTCTTGCACTTCTTCTTTTATCGTCGTCGCCCTTTTTTTCTCAAAAACACGATTTACACGACTGATTTGCATCTTTTATCTGTGGGGAGAGTGGCTTCTAAGTACTAAATGCACCTCATCTTTTCAAGCTTAACTCCGTTCATTAGCGTCATCAGATATTGGTTTCATCTACATTTCCCTTCCCATAGCCAGACGCTGTAAGCGATAATGATGACAGTTCACATTCTTCCTCCGACACCTCCCTATCATCGATTTTCGAGCTGTCGTCAGCGTTAATTTTACACAATTTGCATTCAGCGTCCCGATCCCTAACACCTAGCAGTAGTGATTCAACGATATTCTAAAGGTTAATCCACTAATCGTCATAATTCACGGGCTTTTTGGAGAAAGTTTAAGTGCACGCGGCAAGTATGTGACAATGTGCAATCCTGTGAAATGTGTGTTTGTGAGGGTGGCTGTGTGAAGTGTATTCTCCCAGATAAATAATGCATGCTTTCCGATATCCTCGAGAACGTTGTTCCTGATAAGGACAAGTTTATCTCTACATCAGAAATAGCTTGTTTCTGCTGAACATCTGTCGCATCCAGCCTCGCAGCTGCTTCACCCAGCCGCACGTAGAAATGTGAGAACATGTTTCAATCAAAAGTGAACTCCAATAGTACTTTTTCTTTCCTATTCATACTATACCTACATCTGTGCATGTGTGTGTGCGTGCGTGCGTGTGCATGTGTGCGTGTGTGTGTGTGTGTGTGTGTGTGTGTGTGCGCGCGCGCGCATTCCTGTAGTTAGGTATGAGAGTGACAGGGAGGACAATACTTGTGCGTTTTACGGTGAAACGTCACAGAATCCCATTCATGATGTGACAGCTGGTCCATACTGAACCAGTCTAATTAACTTCGTAAAGAAACCACCTATGCCAAAAATAGGGAGGTAGGTCATTTCTTACGTCAACGCGGCAGGACCAGTAACAGATATCAGATATCAGTGATATAAATATTATACAATTTTCTGGCGTAAAACATGCATAACACGTGCGGTACAGAAGCGAATGTGTCCTTTGACGAAGTCAATAGGTTCTCAGTTATTGTCTTTTTTTTTACTGTTAAAAAAGCTTTTGTATTTAGCTTCAAGACTGTTTTGTCAGAAAAATACTCTTACATCTTTAAATTATTGTAGTCTCTATACTCTCTATTTTTTAATTCAATAAAATTCAGTGGCAAAAGTAGGCAATCGCGTTAATATAAAATTGTCGATGGTAAACTTTTAATGAATTGTCTAAGAGAACTAGCTATAGGCAATAACACTTTGCGGGTAAAACGTTAAACCAACGCAATAGAATAATATCGGAAATGGATGTTATATTATAAAGAACGTACAGACAAAGGATGTGGTACGCACGTACGCCCACAAGCACGTGCATACACGTGCGACCTTAAATTACCCTCTCATATAATACCCTTATGATGTCCTCATTATCATACTTCAAAAAGATTCCGTTATTGCTGCTTTAATATTACGACGGCCTATACAACAGCTGGTGAACACGTGTCATCAAGTTCTTTTTTTTATAAAAAATAAGTGCGATGATGATCAATTACAAGGCTATCTGGTGACACTAACTGCCCTACCCTATTAAGTTTTATTATTTCTTGTCACTTAGGACTACCACGTGTCGCTGCAGTTCGCCTGCTGTTCCGCTTAGTGCATGGCCATCGCGGTTTCGCAGACAGACTCATTGCACCTGATATCAAGAAACATTGACGAAACCTCTTGTGACAAAAGATGTGTACAGCAAACGTACTTTATGATGAAATATTACCCAATGACATGACTGAAGCAAAATGAGAGCATCATTCCCCCCACCCCCCATCATCATCACCCCAATTCTGTCATCCCGACTCCTTCAGTATTTTAGCAAGCTCAAGTGCTTTAAACTTTGAATATAATAAAATGTATGAAAAAAGTATCAACAAGCAAATCAAAAAGTATATCTTGCTTACATTTGATATCAAAAGTAACGTGTTCGCGTTACTTGTATCCTGTTTGATATCAAAAGTCCTGATATAAGCACTCTGGTGGGGATTTTTTTCGCCATTACACTTTTGCCTTCCACGTTAACCACAGGGCTGTGATTTCGCTACGTCACTTGATTTCACTACGTCGTTCATACTGGTACTACATTATACGTGCTCCTACTACGTGATGTCGTTTTATTACGTCATACTGTTTGACTATTTGGTACGTGATGTTCACTAACTACATTATCCATGTCTAACTACGTCTTTCAAGGTTTTACTACGTGATATCACGAATATTATTTTGAAAGGGATGGTGTTCATATTGTATCACGAAACAAAGCAACATGAATCCAATATGATAAACAAATAAACCAAACAAGTTTATAAAAGTTCATAACTGATTTCTTTAATTATTATTATTAGACCTGTTACAGGTCTTGCTGTGGAAGTAAGGAGGCAAACCTGTCTTTAAGTCCTATATCAAGTCAACGCTACAAAATTGAGTCAAAAAACAATAAACCTATCTCGGAAAACCGCCATAACTCCCGCCCCTTGTGCCCCAAGGCGCGCGCGCGCACACACACACACGCACCTCCTTGAACCACTGATAAAAAAGGTCAGGAAGCCAGACTCTACTCAAGTCGCCGCTTGCGACATCCTAGTGACAAAGAAGTGCGTGGGCAGCCTGCTGCAGCTGCAGTGGTTTGGCAAGTAAAGGAAAGGTCACCCCATCACATGACAGGGAGATTTGATATCGAACGCCATCCTAAGGCAGCCGCTGTTCGAAAATTGATGATGACATACTTCACGCATGCTCTGTCAAACAAATGTGCTTGCTCTACTGCTCCCCTCCTCTCTCTCCCCCCCCCCTTTTCATCTCTCTCTTTAAATAATTCTTTTCGTACTCGCTTTCCGTCGATTTTAAGTGCAGTTTGATCGTCTGCAACACGTGACAGGCTACAAATAAAATTGATCTGTAGCACGCAATTATGGGGCCTGCGCTGAAACACAAATGAGTTCCTCCATACAGCATGTAGATTGCAGTGTAATTCAAGCTATATAGTTAATTAACCTGTCGGGCACAACAAGATTAATCGAATTTCTGCTCGGGTTTGAGTACACCTCAGAAGTCTACATCCTTCCATTTACTATGGGAAACTTTGGCTTCATCGTCCTTTAGAATTCTGAAGACCATTTTTTAGACATCAGTACTATCTTAAATTTCATCTTTTCATGCGAGGCCTTTAAAGAACAGTTTTCGCATGGAAGTAACACTAACTCTTTGGTTACAGTGAACTCGCCTCATTAGTCGGCTCGACCTGAACTCTTTCTAAGCTGATGCTTTAACGGTGAACTCTCTTTCCTTGATTACAAGTGGCGCCTCAAACAGCAGTTATGCTAATCCTGCCTTTGAACTGCAGAATCAATTGACTTCAGAACCAAACCTGTCTTTGATCGTGATCTGATCCGTTGTTTAATCTGATTTTATTCAAGTCAGTCTTTGTTGTTATTTAGTTGGTTTGGCTACATCAGACAAGGTCGGCTGGTAATTCTTCAGTCTTCTATCCTGTGTCTGAACTTGTCAAGTATTGTAACTAAAACAGAACTCGAATATTTTGAATCTATAATTTTAACAAAGCATTTTTTTTTACCTTTGATCCGTTGAACAAGTTCGTGACATTATCGAAGTTATCTTGCCTTCAATTTAAAACTGTAAAAGATTCTCTCAATTTTAAGTTTAAGTGCAGCGTCACTTCTTTATTGGAAGTTCACTGACATTAAAACATTGCATTGAAACTACTGTTGTATATGTGGAATGACAGAAATAGCGCGTGTTATCTTAATGTAACCATCCTACTCGATATCAATTGCTTTGATTTTAACACGCTGGTGAGGAAGTGTTCGCCGTAACTCTCATGTTTTCCTCCTTAGACTCAGCGACTTATTTACTGGGCCGGCGGTGTTCCCCTCCCCCTCCCACATCTGCTGCTCTTTGATCTGGCACACGTAAGCACACCGAGCACGGTCATACTAAATGACATCACCCAGAGATTTATCCTTGCTAATATGCAATTTAAAGAACATATATTTTGAACAGTGGAACAGAATAACAGCAGGAAAAATACTTAGCATGAACAAAGCGTTGGAGAACAGCGGGTGAAGTATAGCAAAATAAGTACAGCAAAGATGAAGTCTACTCACGTGTGCTCGTCTCGTAGGTACCCTTGTACTCAGAGGTCATAAATTGTCGGGTCAAGGCCGTCTTCCCGACCCCCGGCGCTCCCATCATTAGAACCCTGTAGTGTGAGACAGTCACGGAAGAGGTAACACTCTGGGTCAAGCCACCGCTCTCCACAGAGTTGATGCTTTCCCGTCGGGGGTTGATGCCACCGCCGACCGTCGAGGACAGCGACGACAAAATGGTGGGGACGACGTTGCCACCCGCTTGAGCCACAGTTGACGTCCCTCCCTGATGAGCGTCAGGGTCCATGCTGCTGATGCTCCCATTGGACGCCAGGCTGTGTGTGGAGCGCTTGAAGGAGTCGCCGCTGTTGACGATGCCTTTGGAGGTGGTCTTGAAAGACCGCACCCGACAAAGTCCACTGCCTCCGCCGGATCCCTCCTTCTGCATCCAGTCCGGAGCAGGCAGTGGCAGAAAGGCCGGAGTGTTGGGTAGGGAGTTGGTGCGGGGTCTCTGCGCAGCCTCGATGTCCAAGGAAAGTTTGGGACGTGGTCGGTTTTTGAAGGAAGAAGACCTGGAATGGGAGGAGGAGCCGGACTCGCGAAGAGGAGACACCCGCACCAGCTTCTCCTCCGGCACTCGCTCGCCTTCCACCAGGATGTCCATCATGATGGTGGCCATGACTGCTGGGGGTGGACCCACTTTGATCGCAGGTACCCTTAGATAGTGCTGGCTTTGAGATCCCTGCACATCAGAAACATCAGCGATGAAAACCTCTGCTAACCTTCCCTCAGACGTTTTTGGCTTCTCTCATTATTGTCCATCTTTTTATTTTGCGACCTCTTTCACGTTTTTTGGGCGGTCCGGCAAGAATCCAGCGTTTCCCTGCAGGGAAGCTAATCCAGGAAATCCAGCTCTGCTTCTGGAGCAAGCACTGACTAAACAAAAAATATCACTAAAGAATAAGTGCCACCAACTGATTAAACGGCTGGCTGAAAATTTTTTCGAATTGAATTCTCTCAGTATAAAGAACATTTGTGTGTGTGTGTGTGTGTGTGTGTGTGTGTGTGTGTGTGTGTGTGTGTGTGTTTGTGTGTGTGGCTGTCATACGCAGACACACCGACACACACACACACACACACAGCATAAGAGCGTGCAGGCAAGCACAAATTGCTCTTGCCTCTCGTGACCTCTTGTGACTGCACGTGGTAGTGCAACCTCACCTTTGCCTGGCAACAGCATGCTCAGCCGCTCCCCTTTTTATCATTTCAGGTGTCGCCGCAGAAAAAAAATAATCCCGGCAGACATGTTGTTTACCAGGTGTTGTTGGCATTTCACCTGGCGTCGAGTTTCTCTTTCCTACCGAAACCTGTTCTCCACTCACGTTGCATACTAGTCCTTTGCACATAGACACTTTTCTGCTATTTCTGCCAAATCCCCCATCCCTTCAGTGCTAGAAAACGTCCTCCAGAGAAGATAACAATATGCAAATGAGTGGCCAGGAAGCGCGAGTAAATGTCTTCTTGAAGCTACTGCTGCTAGTTGCCTGCCTCTTGCTTCTTGTTGACACCGCTACTCTTTTTGCGTTGATGTAGCCGGCGCTGCTTTCTTCGGCATAAAACACCAACTTCATTCTACCATTAGTTTTCTCCTTTCTTGTTTTCATTAATTCATTTTTACTTTCTTTTCAATCATTCATTTTTTTGTCTTTCTTTCTTTCTTTTTAGAGTATACTGTTATGGAGATGAGACCTGGGATGTGTAGGCTGTTCTAATGAGACCGACCGAGGGAGTGACAAACATACGGAGTAGAGTAGGAGCAGGGCAGGCAGACTTCGCTCGTATTAAAGACCATCGTGCATTTGTCCAATGGGTAAATTTCTCTTGCTTGTATACGAAACCAGCAGGTGAAGTTCCCACGAAAGACTAACTCTCGATTCGTTAGTGACCGACAAAGTAAGAAATGTGGAAGGTGGGATTACGCATGTGTTGTGTTGTCGTGACTGGATGAGTTAAGCCTAAAAAAAACAAATATGAAAAAAGAAAGAAACGGATCAAATTGAAAGTTATCCACACCGTAATGTTCTATTCTGTAGCTGTTAGATAACAAAAAGAGCAGCAGAAAAAACGCCGAAAGGCACCGGATTGACTACAATCTTCAGTCACTCTAAGATTATCAATTAAGTAAAGAAGGTAAATGCAAAGTCTTTGTCCATCTGTAGTTTACCATATGTTTAGGTTATTTATGTGATTTTTTAAAAACTAGATCAAGTACATTATGTGCGATATTTACTCTAGTCAAAAAAGCACCATCGGAAAAAATAAAAGGTTATGTGTAGGTTGAAGCCGTCTCAAGAACACCATCTTATCTGCTTCCTGCTGGTATGGCAAAATTACCCAGCCATCGAGGACTTCCCCACTAGGTAAACGTGCCCATACTTCGAGAATACGAACGCAGAATCATCTAGCCAGACAGGCCGAACCATGTGTGACTGGAGACGAGAATGAGAAGCGTTGTGGAAGACAGTGCAAGGCCAAGTTGCGTGCAGAGAGTTACTAGCGCTGGTGTCGCTATCATCACCTGAGCCTACCCCGCCGTACCCCAACTGTCCCCTCCATCCACCCACCCCAAAAAATGAACCCCCCAAAATTGTCCCCACCTCCCCCGCCCTTCATCCAGTTCCTTCACTTTCGCGTGCACTGCCTGGCATAGATTTTGGAGCCTGCATCTCACAGCTTCTTTTCTTCTTTGCATCTTTCTGGGAGTCTCGTTTCATGAATGCATCTCTAAATTTTTATAGCACAGGTATTGAGGAGTTGTGACGTATGACTTCTAATTTAGTGTAAAGACTAAGAAACTATTTCTTTCCACTCAGGTAAAAGATTTCAGCCTACACACACACACACACACACACACACACACACACACACACACACACACACAATAGTCTGGTTGTAACTGTAGATCGCTGGGTGGATCTTGTGCCCACGGTGCAGTGTAATTTCAACCCCAATTCATCAGCCAGTCGACATATCCTTTCTTTATCAATTAATCTTATTTAAAACTGTTTCTTTATACATTAAACAGATGCCATTTCATTAAGATAAATCAGCACAACTTTTCTCTCAAAATGAAGACTCTAGTTGCCATGGTAGAATAGGCATTCAAAAGGTAAATATTTGACTTACTGCAAACTAGCTGTGTGGAAATAAACTTCGTTCTACATTTTTACTTTGACCAAAACCCATATCTGCAATCAGACTAAATGCTAGACATTGTGGCAAGCTGGAGGAAGCCCGGTGCTTGTGAAGGTCGATAAACATTTCTCTATGTTTGTGGGAAGGCAATCGCCATCGACGATATCCGCCACTGAGAAATGTCAAGCATGTTGTCAAAACAGTAGGTTAAACAAGAAATAATATTAGATTCTCCTATCGGTTCGACCAGCCAACATATATTATTAGATTTTGATGTGAATCTATGAGCCTTAAATGGCATGTACTCAGAAATCCGATTGGGTGCAACTGAAGGCCCGTGACTGATGTTCTAGGGGGTGGGAAATCGTGGAGGGGATGTAAGGGGAAGTAAAAACGGAGAAGGAGGAGAGCGGGAGGATGAACTCAAGCATCATCACTTCCTCCAACGATCAAAGAGTACAGAAGATGGTTACCTACGAATAAACTTTAATTACCCAGAGTACTTCAAAGACAGATTGTTGCTTAAGACATGTGGGATGTATTGCACTGGGAAACCCCTACTCAGATCATAACGATAATGTATACATTTCTTTTCCTTTATAAACAAGGAAAACAAGTTTTAGTTATTGGCAAGCTTTATCCTTCTGATTCGAGACTCCACAAATGCGAGCGTGGAAAGTATGGTCCTAGAATCAGCAACAAGCCTGCTAAAAGCAAAATACCGTTTACTATCATTAGGTAGGAGGGTTTGGAGCTCGGCGAAGAAGTAGCTACAAGTGCGCTAGTACTACTGTTGCCAGCCCCTAACGCACGAATTGTCCTTTATCAAGGAGCCCACAAAATGGCGCCAGAAATGGGCAACACCCACCATAACACGACAATAAATAATCCCCACAGCAGTGTAGTAAAAGACCGCTGTTAGAGTTACACCCTTGAGGAAAACAAGATATAAGCAGAGGCGTAAACGATCAGTGGAGATACTTATTCATCGTTTTAATATCCGCCTCCCTGACAAAACACACACACACACACAGAACCTTCTTCGTTTCCTACATCCTACTCGAACACTTCTCCGTACCTAGTCTTTCAACAGCATGATAATATGAGGATTCAGGGCGAAGATCCATGCGGGTGTTGGTGAGTTTCCACGATTCGTAAATTAGCCATTGTTCTCACCGACATCTTGAGATCCAGTGTGTTTGATATTTAGATTAAAGTGCTAAAATTAAGTGTATCTATACTTCGTTTTTTGCTTTAAAGGACTAGTGAGGTTGGTTTTATTGGTCTGATGAGTGGGTGAACATCAATCTCCCGACCTCACGGTTAATAACCCTTTCCCAATTCGACAAACACGTCTTAAAACATCTCGACGCAAAGAAGTTGGTCAACAACACAGACGTCAAGATTGTACATAGACATTATCATCCATCCATTGGGTAGCTGGTCAATTAAGCTGCCCCCCCCCCGCTACCGATCGTCGGGGGGGGGGGGTGACCTGACTTGATTTTGCAGCGGTCAAGGTTTGCCAGTTGTGTCTATCTTGAGTGGCGTTGAGCAGATCTTGTACGGGACGACCAGTCCACTTCTTCACGTTTGCCATCCACTTTCTGTCTCCGACGACCTTTTTCCACCTAGCCCTGCAGAAAAGTTTTAGACAGTGTCGAGCCGGAGCAGGCCAGTTCCTGTTACACTGTTGCGAGAAATGTTTCCTTGTGTCCACGAGAGGGAGCGATTGCACGAAACCGTTTGTCTTTTGTTCTGTGTAAAACTTTTGGAGCATTTGTAGGCACTTTGTCTCAAATGCTTGTGTTCGTCGTTCGGTATCAGCAAGGAGAGTCCAGATCTCGCTACCATACAGAAGGAATGGCACTGAAAGAAACTTGCCCAGCTGCAGTAGGTTCACGTTTGAAATGCTTTAGTCCTTAAGGGAGCAGTGTGCAACGTGAGGTCAGGAATTTGACCTCTTTCTATGAATGGTGATGTATGTGAGTGTGTATCTCAAGCACTGACGTGGGTATTGTCTAGATTTGAGCAAACAGTATTTTGCACCCTATTAGACCTTTAACGGGCTACGAGCATCGCTAGTTTGCCTTCTTTTTGCAGAGTTTATCTAGAAGAAAATGGAGACTTCGAAGGTAAGAGTAAGAGAGTCATCCACGCTCCTGAGTTTGCTGTCACAGGTATCAGTAATGTGGGGCTGTGACGTCAAGCCCAGCTTGCAGTCTCGTGACACGTGTATTTTATTGATCTACACCCACACCTCCATCCTCCCCACACACGGCGACATGTGTTTTACACGTGCGCTGTGATGTTGGTTGGTGATGCAAGGTGATAATAATTTGAGGTGCGCTTAGTTTTATTCTTTCTTTCTTTCTTTCTTTCATTTAATCGATAGGGACTCTTGATCATTTGTGAATATCTCTGCAACCCCCAATTCCAGAGAGAGAAAGAGGGGAGAAGTAGGAAGACCAAAAGAGGAGAGAAGAGAGACAAGATAGGTCAGAGAAAGAGAGTAGAGGGAGAGAGTGTGAGATAAAGATTGATTATTTATTCTCACAAGCTATTGCAGCACAGCAACACGTACACACGAAATCCGTTTCAACCTGAGAGGGAGAAAGAACAAGCAAGAGAGCGAAAGAATGTCAAAGGGAGAGAATAAGGCAAAGAGAGGTGGAAGAGAGAAGGGGAAAGTGAAAGATAAGTGAAGAAAAAAGAAAAGATGATACAGAGAAGTGTGAAAAGAGAGACTGGGTGATAGAAAAAGAGAGTGCATGAAAAGATAAAGCAGAATGAGTGAGAAAAAAAACCACAGGAAGGAGAAGACACTCACAAATACACAATGCAAAGGGAGAAAAACGGATGGTTAAATGCACGAATAAATCTACACGCACACGAACCATCATCGATCATCATAATGTGTGAATTTTCTTATAACAGCTCATACTCTCATAAGTGTTCATAAAATACACATAAATACTGACCTGCATACAAATATGTACTAGAGTTAGAACGTAATGAAACAGATTTCACCAACTTGTTAATGAGGCTAGACAGGAGATGGTTATAAGTGTAGACAAAGAGTCGATGGCACACTCATGCGCACACAAACCCCTACGCTTGTGCGTGAGAGAGATTCAGTGTCCCACTTACCCACTCAGTCTTTCTTTCCGCTTTCTCAATAACACCACCAGATGCGACGACAACTCGCAAAGCAACAGCCCGTCCAGGAAAATCGTTACATTAATGTTCGCACACACAGTCATCACTTTGACAACTATGACAAGCATAACACACCCAGCACACCAACACGAAACGGTTGAATCGATGGAAATTTGTGTGTGTGTGGGGGGGGGGGCTTTTCTCTGATGATTGTGGGCTTCGTGTCACGAGTCCCTGTCCCTCAGATAACCGTACAAACTTGTCAGAGTAGCTGCTACAGGCGTTAATGAGACCTCTAATGACCGGTCAGGGTTGTACCCAAGTTAACGGAGGCCATAGGCCACAGGTCAAAAACCTCAGGTCGATAATGTACTGCACACGTCATCAGCTGTCAAGGCCGACTTGACTTCTCGAACCTCGGGGACTCTTCTTTGATGATTACTCCACCGTGAATGTCCTCATTAATTTTTTACAGCAGGACGACCGATCAACCTGGGACACGATGGCAACGAACCTCTGTAATAACTGTTCTGCATGACATGCAGCACGACCAAAGTCTGCGGAGTGTGACCTCACTGTCGATCATGCAATCCCGAAGTCGTGTTGGATGGTGGCGCTTGACTGACTGCTAAGAACACGACAAGAGTAAATGCCTCCCAAAATCTTAAGTTACATAGTGTGAAGTGTATGAAAAACTTTCACATTCAGGTAGGTTTCGTAATTTAGGCAGCTCTCGAACACCAAAGACCCATACCTTTTAGTTTTCAAACTATGCTTATATATTGTGACTCAAAATGGGCGAAAGCTTTCAAGCAAAAGGTGTTCACAAAATGAGCATGTTGCCTAATAACTCTTCATGAACGTGGCGGTTAATTGCAAGATGATAAGGCTGAGGGCTTTGCTCAATACTAGTAGTAATACTAATCGATGACTACTTTTTATTTCGATTTATTTCGTCAGTTTACTGGTTGTTTCCCCTTATTTACATGCCCGTTCTCCACCAAAAATGAACGGTAGTCAAGGCCAAGGCCATTCATGAACAACAAAATGCAGGTGCCAGTTACGATCAAGCGTGGAGGTAGTCAGGTGGGTTTAACAATGGCAAGTAGTATTTTTAGTGCGTGCACTACAGCAGTCGCTCCCGACTCGTAAACGTGTAAATTATTTCACAAACAGCAGGGGAAAACAAAGATCCGGGCACCTGAACACACATAAAGCATGATGTGTTAGCCGCGTCTGTCGTCGAGGCAATATTTCTCTCACTCACGTTTCGCACTTAACAGTTATATTTTTAAACGCACCAATCCAGGCAGTGTCCCTTGGTGATGGTGGTGGCTCTTGGTGATAGTGGGGGCGGGGTGAGTGGATGGAGGCGGAGGAAATAAAACCGCTGTTGCAAATGTTTGACTTCGCGACATCTGGCTGGCGTCTCGATTCCCGCATTTATTTTATTTTATTGACAGACATGTTTATAGAAATCTGAAAACAAGAAACTCTTCGGGGAACATGTGGTCATTAATCAATCAACTCCGCGGAAGAGATACTAGCTATGAGAATTAATTTGACCAACAATGAGCTCGATTTTACCATACAGCAACGTGTTTTTTCCGACATTAACGTAAACATTCTGACATAACCATTACGATATTAACCTGGGGTAACGTTACAAACTAACTTTTGTGACACTGATTAAGGATTACGGTACGACGTGACCTTTACGACATTAGCAAGTGGCAATGAAACAGCAATGCCTTTACGACATTCATAGGTTGTAATATCTTCTTAACGACATTTGCGACTTTGGGAGTTCTTAAATGTTCTTAATCACTTAACTGAAACAGTAATATGGTTTTATCATTTTAACGGGTCGCGAAGTTATATCATAGCCTTTATGACATTAACAAATGGTAAATTTACATTTTGTTCTTTACATACTTGACGGCTGCGACCTCAGAACATGGACATAACTTCACGAGTTTTAAAGTTACAAAAATGTGTTAAGGTTAGTGTTGAATTTTAACGGGTGGTAACAATGCAGCATGATCTTAAAAATAATGGGTGGGTGTCAGGAATGCAGTTTAGGTGCGTATGTGACTAGGGTGAAAAGCGCGTAAGTCGAGATAAGCATTAGTCAAGGGGAGTTCACTCTCGCAAAAAATAGAATAAGCAGACGACATCGGCTGACATGTTAGTTGAAGGAAGCTGACGTGTGCGCTATGAGAAGAAGCATAGAAGTCAGCGTTTAAAGAAGAAATTCCTTGCCTAGCCAAGCTAACATACGTAAATATATTCGCTACTTATTTTATTCTATTTCTATGCTTTATTTTGCCATCGCTATCGATTGTACGTGAAGCGAAATCTACGAATCGATAAGACATGGTAGGCCATGTTACGATAACCAAAGCGTGACAGATTTTTAAATGAGGACCGAATGAGAAGGAAATATTATGTATAGAGAATTTATACAGGTGAATTTTTTTTAGGAATTATTTAGGGGGAGAATAAGGAGTAACTGCAGGAGTCGGCGAAAGGCGCTCCAACCGTCTGAGTAAATGAACTTTAGATCCAGGCGTCATCTTGTGAAGACAAGAGTTTCTCCCTGCCAGCCTATCCCCGCCGGCACCAGCTGCCGTCAGCGGAAACTCTACAAGCTACTGACCGGAGGCTCCACGAAAATTTGTGCGGAACCCCCAAGTAGCTTGTGCAAAGGTGTTCCTCGAACGGACTACATTCGACGAGTACGAGTAAAGGCGGAAGATTATTCCTTAGGGTGTAAACACAACATAAGGGGGAAGTAACCATTGTTCGTTAAAGAATTCCTCCGCATGCTGGACCACAGAACAGTGAGGCACTTTAGAGTACTGAACGGAGTAACCCACGGACCAAGTTTCGATGACCAGTAACATAACTTTATACCACTGGAAAGAGACGAAGACATTTTGGTATTGACTTTGGTCCCCAGGACCTGGAACCTAAGACGACTTAAGAACTGTGAGGGAATCATTTTGGGAATCATTGTGTTTTAAGTCATGTACTCACTTGTAGATTCATCATTTTATATAAATATATATGCTATAAATGATTGATATCATGTTTTTGTTCTAACCGTATGCAATAAAGATTAACAAACATGGAAACTAAAAGGAATGGAAAAATAGGTTTAAGCCAGTATGAGACCAATAGGACATCTTTAATACAATTTCAGGAAACCCACTGGCAGATGTTTGTTTTATGTGGAGTGGAAGAACACCTGTCAGTGCCCGTGCCTAAGTCTGTGCCTTGATGCAGGGGAAAAGTCTCCATCTACCATCAACGACTTTAACAGTGACCTGCACGACCTTAACGGGTAAGTGCAGCTACATCTTTGGGTTAATGACCTTACGATTTGTAAATTCACATCAGCTGTCTTTTGGACAAACTGATTCTCCAACCAAACAAAGCAAATGCCTGTAATAAACAAAATTTACAGCTGGCAAAATACAGAGCTTTCAACGACAGGATGTAAAAAGTCGCACACATCTTTGTACGAGACTCGGGTTCCGGGTAGCTAGGACTGTTCTACAACAGATGCGGCAGAAGCCAACAATACTCGTATAATCTCGTGTGGCGTCGGTTGTAATCCTCCATGGATTCACTCGATAAAAGCAAGCTTATTGTCGAGTGTTGGTCTTGAGGCTGCAGCACCATGTCGACAGGTTGTATGAAAAGACTCGAACACAGCTAAACCTTTTCTGAACCCGACAAGGATGGTCGAATGTTTGATCACGTTCGACAAAGCTTTGTCAGGTGTGCGGTCAAACGTTCGTCGTATTTGTCGGTTGAAACGCTGCCTTAATGGCATGCTTAGCTTCGGTCTGAGCTAACCTGCGGTGTGTTGTGTGTGTGTGCAACTCGACAATAACTTCCCCAGCAATGAGCAGAGACAGAATGGATAGAATGGGCGAACGAACGTGTGTGTAATAATGTAAGTATATAGTGTACTGTTAAAACGTTTACAATACATACTGAACATGACTTTATATATGTTTTCCGCTTGTTAAGTGTGGTGCGTAGAAGCTGTCTTCTACTACTACTAATCTTCCTGTCTTGAATGTTTTCACGAAAACTTTAAAATGTCAGCTGCCAGTTTCGTCAGCTTTTGTCACGATGTCAGGCAATTTCGTCCACAATTCACCAAGGCTACACAGTATGTCATCGTGTTATAACCCGTTCTTTGGTGAAAACTTTTCTTGCGTTGGGCAGATAATGGCGTCCTCGATGGCGCTAACAGGTCTTCGATCACGCAGGCTTGTAGACTGTAAGCTGCTAATTGTCTCCCCTGCGATATTCACGCCCTACGCGCAGCAGACGACAGCGTAGACCGGACACAGTCCATAAACCTTTCATGCGAGAAAAGATGCTTTTACGGGATGGAAGCAAGAGGTGTGGGGGTCTGTCGACAATGAAAAGAGGTATATAGGGGTCACGGAGGCTAAATTAAGCTAGATTATTATGAGAAACTGAGTGCGAAGACGTTGACATCGAAGAATTAACAGTGTAGCTTTTAATTTCCAAACTTCGGTGAAACAAAATCAGTCCTGTTTGTTCCTCTCTGCTTCATTCAGAATATTGCAGATATTGTGCAATGTACTGGTTCAAGGGGAGCGTTCTAGTGTTTGTGTGTGTGCGTGTATAGAGAGAAGGGGGAGGGGATTTAAGGCAAAGGATATGAATGAGAAAATTATACAGGGAGAATAAAGAATAAGAAAAGAAAGGCAAATGAGGAGACGAAAGACGTGAAAGACAGAAAGGCGAGAAATGCGAGACAAACCGGTGTCAGCATTCTCTTGTCACACTTCATTATGCATCAGTCAGACCGAAAACATTAGTGGCAAATATCCTAGCAAACAAATAGAAAGGGAGGGAGACATATCTGAGCCAACAGACAAGGAAAAAGAAAGAAGCAAATAAAGAAGGAAAAGGAAGCAAGCAAGCAAGTCAGAAAAGAAAGAGTAGAAAAGGAAGAGCAAAAAGAAAGAATAAATAGAACAAGAGAAAAAAGGATTAAGGTGAAGACAAAATAAAGAAAGAAAACGTTCATAAAGAACTATGACACGAAGAGAAGACATAGGAAATGCAGTCCTCAGAGGTAAAAGTCTTGTGTAAATGTCGGCACAGTGCCAGAGAGTAGGGACTCGCGAGGCACTGCAACAGGGAACCTCTGCCAAGCCAGTGAACATGCGTACCGCGTGGTATGTGTCAGGCTCACACACAACTCCACTCACTGCATCATCTCTAGCTGCCTACCTGCCTCGGTCTCTCTCACACTCTCTGTCTCTCACTCTGTCTCCCTGCCAGCTTGTCTTTTCTCTCTGTCTGTCTATTTCTCTGTGTCGTTGAGAACTGAGCAAATACATTGAAATGAATTTTTTGCGCTTGTATATTTGTCCGTATGTCTGCCTCGCTCTGCATTTCTTTGCCTGTGCCTGCTTGCCTGCTTGCCTGTCTGCTTGCCTCCTTGCCTGTGTAGTTTTCGGGTTAATGGATAAACTTGAAAAGCAAGTAGACAGTAAACTGGATAGATATGATTTAGTGGACTGGTAGTTTCATCCCAAAACGTATGCAGACCTATTAAGAAACCTGTAGACATGCGAGAGGCGAAGAGGTACCTTATGGGATCATGTGTAATGGAAACGTAGCGGGTAAAGAGGGGACAGAACTCTAACAGGGCCTCAGTGTCTAAAATTCTCAAACATCCTGCGACGAATATAACAATCCAA
This sequence comes from Marisa cornuarietis, assembly GCA_004794655.1. NCBI lineage: Eukaryota > Metazoa > Mollusca > Gastropoda > Architaenioglossa > Ampullariidae > Marisa > Marisa cornuarietis. The sequence goes on along the minus strand of SMMW01000003.1, from coordinate 7,294,933 downwards.
CGAACAGTCAAATAGTACTGGTTTCGGGGCAGAGATAAGGTTAAACATTTGTTTTAAACAGACAAAATTTATGTCACTAACTACAAGCCGCTACACAAGCGAAGATAAGTGTACTTTTTATACAACTAATCAATTTTCCTTGAATACATATTTTCGATGACTGTAGAAAACCTTTATCTGTCAGTTAAGCTGTTCATATTTTATTAGGAGTTTATCTGATTGCTCGCACGTCTGTACACTCGGTCTCTTGTCGTTGTAATAAACCTTGTGTCGACTGTACGTCCCTAAGTATCAGCAACCAGCCTTCACTGTTTAAATCAGTCTCAGAAGCACGTTGAGCTCATAATACTTCATAACTTCATAAGGACTTTAGCTGACCGCTGAGAGTTGAAATTCAACTATTGCGTCTGCGCACTTGCCTTCATGTAGTCAGAAGTTCGCCCAACTACGTGTTGGCCGATGATTTGACATTTCGTGCATAACGAATTGTCCCGAATTACCTTCCCCACTCAGTTGTGCGAGCCATATGTATAGAATCGGTTATTTCGTCGTTGGATTGCATCATCCTCAAACCCTAACCCTAACCCAAATCCCAACGCCAGCTTATTCGCTAACTCTATAAAGGCACTCTTCGATCTAATAATCTAACGAAAATAGAAAGAAAAAGCGTGAAAGGTCTCTAGAAGAAACAGATACACCAAAGAAAAAACTTCAGACAATATACTTTAGGACAAAAATAACTACTTTTGACAATGCCTTACATTAACTTTACAAGATGAAAAGCAGCAGCTATGTCATATAATTTTATAGTTATTGGCAATGTTGCCCAGCTCGGTGGGAGAAGAAAAGATGCTGGCGGGTTCTCGGCCCGAGATGCCTTTTGACATTCGACACACCTTCCTCAGCAGACAGTACGCCGGCCAGCAGGTAATGTGGCGAGCACCCGGATGCCAGACACAGAAACACTCATTGCCCAACCCTCTAGGAAGGAAACCTCACACGTTTCAAGAGCACCCAACGACCTTCTCAAATGTTATTTTTGGAAAAGACATCAAGAACAGGACTCATTTCACCTGGGATCATCAAAATCTTAAGTCTGCCATAAAACCTCACGTAGCCTTCTCTTAGCAAGACTCGTATGACCTGATCCCAAAGTCGTACTTCCGAAATTATTACTGTATCGTTCCTGTTCTATCTTTTGGGTGAAAGGCTTCTACAAGGAATAATAGCATTAACAACATAGCGCATAATCACGCTTACGAAAGAGCATGCTCTCAGTGTTGAAGACAAGTAGGAGACATGGGAAGAAATCGAAAGACGAAAGGAGAAGCAACTATGCAGACAAGTAACATAAGACAAACATGGAAGACAGAGGAATCGGAGAATATATAGTAAGGACGGAGAGTGTCATAAATCTGCAGAGAAGACGAGCAGGGGACAAGTCAATAGACAATAATCACAACTATTGACAACTCTGTCGATTTGTGTAAGAAGTAATGCTCGTGGAACAGGTGTTGTTAGTGTTTTGAGGGATTCTATGGTGGGTAAGACGTGGATAAGAATATGGCATCTAAAAACTTCTGCAAGCTTACATAAATGGCACGAGTGCAGAAGACCTACAGGTCCAGATACAAGGAACAAAATGGAGCCAGTTCTCCCTGACATCGCGTTAAAGAAAATGAAGACAGTTGAAACACGCGCGAGAAACGGCTAGTATACTGCACGTTACGCTCAAAAGCTTTCTACTCAGAGGGCAAGAAGAAGCCTCGACAAAGGGACTGAAGAAGAAAGTTTGAAAAAAAAAATACGATGGCCGGCAAACGGTTTGAAGTTAGTCACGTGCATGGTGACGTCGCATGCAGTCGGGTATCTTATGCGGGTAGAGTTTCTGCTCTCACTACACCCTTCTACCTTTGATGAACGTATGTACCAGATTCGAGAACCAGTCTACATTTAGTCTGACAGAATCAATTTATCAGAATTATCATGTTTACAGTTTTCGCGAATTCAGATGGAGAGATGATATTTTTACACTCGTTAATGCAAAATGTGTGTGTTGGGGGGTGTGTGTGTGTGTGTGTGCGCACGCGTAAAAGAAGAACAGTTTGTTTACTTGCCGAGTGACATTACACTAGGAATCTGACGATAATAGCCCCCACTTACTCGACAAATACCAATCACACTCACTCGCACACTTGCAGACGCCACTACTTGTACTATTATTTATACACTAAAAATAATTTATTCCACATACACATGTAAATGTACACAAACTGCATCTCTCTCACTTCCTTTCTTTCACATACACTTTACACTACCCCCACATTTTAATGTCACCATAGAGACCAAAAAACATATACGAGCAGGCACATACGGATGCTCACTCACACATTTGCACTGTGCATGACCCTCACAGACTACGAGATGACACATTCAACTATTATTAGCAGTTCGGCCAGAGAGGGGAGAGAGACAGGATGGGAAAAACGTTTTCATTAGAAGTTCCTATTAAAATATACACCTTTGAAAGAAAAAAAATAAACAAACAAATAAAACCATTGTTTTATGGCGGTTGTGCTTCCGTTTCCCGGAAATGAGGAACCTGCATCTGACAGTCTCGTCTTTTTACGCCCAGGCCCAAACTGATTACAGTAGTAACTGCCTCCGCGTGTTGCCACACTACCGCGCTATGCAGAAGTCGTTCGGCCTTCGGTAGGTAGTCGCTCGCGAACATGATATAGCTCCCTCGCCCTCCCTCCATCCTTCTGCTCCTGTTGACAACACACTACCAGCTCTGCCTGTTTCAGAAGCCATGTTTCCGCAAGCTCGAAACGGTATTAGCAGGCTGAAGAGCTCGAACGAGCTGCCAGATGTCCTGGGCGGATTTTCAGAGATCTAAAAAAATATACTATAACGCCATCACCACCAGCAGACCCAACACACACTCTCTCTCTCTCTGTCTCACACACACCCATCTTCAATCGCCCACCCTTTCTTGTGGGATGCCTGAAGCACATAACCATAAAAACTAACATGGAGACGATGATCATAACTTACTAAGGTACTGCCTCCAGCTTGAGTTGTGATTCCCTGGTTGTGGTTATTATTGTCAGTTTTAAATCCTATTTATATATTTAAGGAAAGTTGTAAACAAGAAACTTTTCAACAACTTTTTTAAAATGTTGCACTGCATGGATCTTTAAATCCTCTCACACACTGTTTCAACTGAGCTTCTGAGCCATATGCCAGCGTGAGCCTGCTTCCTTGCCAGCCTCAAGAGTTGAAAAAGTAACATGGATCAACAACAAATTTGCAAGGAAACATATTCAAGAATATTTTACGAAGAGTCTAGGCGACAAGGAATAAATAAATCAAAACAAGAATATCTCAGACATTGTTATAAAACAGATTGTTGGACGAAAGAAAGTTTGTGATAAGTAACTTATGAGGTCCACTCACAAAATACTATAAATGAGGATGCATTTATAAAAATCCTCTAAGTCATGAGCATGCCGTTACGAAATTCCTTCAACTACATAACGATGTACTTATTAAAAGCTTCTTAATGTCTGAGGATGTACATATAAAAATTTTTTAAATGTCTGAGGATAAACTTACCGATTATGCGAGATAATCTTGCCGAGTTTGTCACATAATTCCAATCTTCACAAGAATATAAAATCTCGTTCCTGACGGGGGACACACACAAGATAACACAGTTGGTGCTGCTTCGGCAAACCGTCACATACGAAAAAAAGTTTTTCTTTGAAGACGTAACATCTCGCACTTGATGAAGGAGAGAGAAAGAAAAGAGTTTCCGAAGGAATTGCCTAGTGAAGCAGCAGAACGACCAGTCCTCGCGAGATCTGGCGTGCTTTTTAGAGAACACATCCGCTCGTGTGCAGGTGACGTGCAGTACTAGCGCACACAACGCGTACCCACAGCATGCACACGCAGCACACGCGGCAACTGCGCATCAGTCGATGCGTCAGCCGCTGCTGGTGTTCGCAGCATCTGCTACCATACACGTGAAGGGGGCAGCAGTGCGCGCGCAGTCGTGTAGGTACAGCAAGCGACAAAGGATCGCGAAATGGGATTCGGTTTCGATGCTTGCCTGCTGTGAAGCAGCGTCGGTAAGATGGAGCAAAGCCTGGCTAGCGTCGATATAGCCGCCTCGCTTATCTTCTTTGCACTAAAAATGGGACGAAGATTTCATCTTGATTCTTCGTTTCCCCCACCCCATCCAACCCCACAACCTCTCTTCGGTTTTGTTTTCAGCGAATTACATTGAGCTCCAAGTCTGTAGCGTCTTCTCACTTACCGTTTGATGTAATAATCTATGTTCTTCCCGCATTCGATTTTTCTTTGTTTACGCAATAGCACGACTACTGTTTACTGCATATCTTAGTTGCGCCACTGATTGTTTTTCCACTGTATCGGTGTCTGCGCTGGAGAAACAGATGAAATAGGGGGAGTGGTAATGTGACTGAACACAGACTCTGTAAAATGCCAACGACTTGTACAGAGGGCAAAGTTCAAGCAACGAATGGTGAAAGTAACTTCCTTGGACTGAAAATGTTATATACATTAAAAGTAGTTAAGTGGCGATACACAATCATAGTTACCCAATTTCAATATTTTTTTAGGGTTAGGTTTTTTTCAGTGATGATGATGAGGAGGTTAAAAGGGGAAAAGAGGAGAGTATTGTTTTAAGGTATTCTGTCGCGGTCTAGTGCAGTCTATATGTGGTCCCTGCAAACACGACACACCACACAGATGTCCTTCGGATGTGGTTTTTCCTCTACAGTTCGTCACAGCGAATGTTTCCCGAAAAAATATTATTACTAGTAGTAGTCACATTTTATTAGTATTATTCTTCAGTAATTTTCTGGAGGGGGGGTTGTTTTGTTTTGTTTTTTGCTTGCGTTCTGAAGCATCTGCAAAGGATAGCATAACTGCTGAGTGAGTGAAGTGGATTCACTCCGAGCCGCTGGTTGACGGTGATGTCCTTTTCCTCCGTTACCTGCCGTGGCGCGTAGGTGAGCACCTGTGGAATGACGTACTTCCGGTGTTGTTTTCGTGCCCTACGGTCAGACCTTAACCGCTGTCTTGAATAGCGCTTGTGGTCACTGGCGCCAGGCTCCGGGAACTTGTATCTGATCCTGGCACCCTTCTGTGCTTGCTGACTGTGTGCCGTGGTCGAGCATCCTGCCTGACGGTTCAATCGATCATCATCATCATCATCATCATCGCCGACGTCATTGACAGCATTATCATTATCTTCTTCGTTTTCATTTTTTAAAGTTTGTTGTTCTTTGTTATCATCATTATTATGCTTTTACTGCCGCATGAAGCGCCTCTTTCTCTGCCCCTGAAGTCATTACGCAAGACGATGAAAAGAAAGCCTCCTTTTCAGCAGATGATCTCCCCTCTCACCCCGTCACATCTCACCACCACAACCACCACCACCATCATCATCACATCTTCTCTGCGGCTGATCAAATCCATTGCAGTGGCATCACTTGCCACCCATACATATCCTGTCTCATCTGATCGCCTGGAGAAGAGTGCTGAGGGAGGAATAGAGGGGAGGGAGGAGTTTCATTGATGTCTTTAAATATTCGTCTAGCCTGTGTCTATTTCCTTTGCTGGCTGACAACTCAGCCATTGCGTCTGCATTACAGTCAAGCCAAACGAGCGGCGGTGAGAGTGAGTGTGGATTACTAAGAGAATGGGAGGGGGAGGGAGGACAAACAAACTTTCGAGTCGGAAGAAGTAAAGGATGAGAAACATGAAAAGGGATGATTTTTGGGGTGTGGGAGTGATTTAAAGATGTCTTCAAAATGGTCTTTGGTAAACAGTTCTAAAATTTCTGTTGTAGTTTGGGAACCTCGTTTCCACGTCAGCTGCTTTTACTGGTGGAGTCTTTCTCGACTTCTATGCTTATTGTTTAGTTATATTATTATATTTAGACAAACCTTTGAAACCCGAGTGTCGTTTACTCCTAGCAGCTAAGGTTTAAAGCGTCAATTAAGCCTTAATTGGAATCACTCATCAAACGTCTGTACAGGTTTTAACAAAAGCCAATCCAAAAAGGAATTACTAATTATTATTAAATACGATTTGCATTGGGTACTTTGAAAACCAAGCCTTTAGGGATCCGGAAAGGCAGAAACATCTGACAAAGTTGAGTGTGAAGATCACACGAAATCCGAGGCTGTAATGCAAACGTTCCAGAGCTTGTGTATTATACACACGAAAGACTTTTGTTCTTTGATAGCTAGATCTCTATGTGTAGCAGCATTTAAACTAAGTTTGGTTTCAAAATAAATTATAAAATCCTACCTTTTTAGTTACATCAACCACGGGCATTTCAATGCTCTTATAATTACTTTACAAAAATAACCATCTTTTCAGAAATCATTTTTGCTGTAAAAGTAAGATAATCGACAGGACCTATCAGGCTTTATTGCTGTTTTAAGTCTTCCGTCTATATTTCCTCCAGTGCACACTTTCAAGAAGCTTCCTGTGTGGAAATATTGTCCATGGTCGACTCAATATTGACTTGTAGAGTTTCCCTAAGGTGAGGATCCAAGCAATGTTTGATTTTTTGATAAGCTGGATTCTTTATCTGTTTATGTTTGTGGCAGAAATATATTGGAATCGTGATAGATTACTACCAATATTTACTCCAGTAGAATAAAAAAAAAACAGACAGACAAACAGATAGGAGGTAGCACAGACAGGGTAAGGAAGTGAAACTTGGCTGAAGATGGCTGAAGACAAGTCATCGGAATTTATATCAAATGACGATCAGCGAAGCACAAGACAGCCTTGACTCACCTTTTCAGACAAAGTTTTGGGAACGAAAATAGCTTCGGTGTGTCTTCAAACAGTCACCGAATCACCCACGCCCACCTGCCGTTGTATTTATAGAACAAATACTTGCATCATGCTAGGTTGGCCTGATGTTGTAGATTAGTCAGGGCTATTTTTAAACCTTTCTGGTGCATTGTTGCTATCTTGTATGTTCCCTATGCGTGTCACCAAAGCCCGGCCAATACTTTTATAGCACAAAAAAACCATTGAGCTTTTTCCTATTTTTCATAAAACACACAAACACATTCACATTTTAAGCAGAAATTTACATTTCTTTGTGAAAGTAATTCATATTTTAAAAAGTTAAAATAATCTATTTAATACATTAAGTACCCTTGCTGTGCACCTTAATTTTCTTGTACAAAAAGGATGATGATGATGATGATGATGATGATGATGATGATGATGATGATGATGATGATGATGATGATTGATGATTGATGATGATGATGATGATGATGATGATGATGATGATGATGATGATGATGATGATGATGATGTCGGGAAGTGGAGACCCTGGTGGTTCGGGTAACAGCCAATGGCTTATGCTCAAGAAAAGCGTACCTGACTCTGTAAACGGTTGCAGAAGATAATGCAGCGAGGGAGAGAAGTTGCTCACCGCCCTCTCAAAAACTCCCAAAAGAAAAGTGAGGTCTTAAAAATATCACTCCCCAACGACCCCAGTCATATAACTATCCTTACTTTTTGTCCTGTGTTATCTATACTTCGTTGTGGCAGGCAATCACGTTACGATGCCTTTCATAGCTTTCGTTCCAAGCTTGTTTCTTCTACAAGCTTGCAGGAACTATATCTCTGCAACACATTGTTATCTCTTTTCATCCTTACACTGTAGCCAATGGCTTTCTCCGTTAACGCTTTGAACTAGACATTGTTGCCGCGAGACAAGGCATTTCCAAGTCGCTGTCTAAAAAAAATCTGAGGATATAAATCCCATCCTTTTAAGTTAAGAATGTGTTGTCACTTCCTTTCCTTTCTTTTCCTTTCTTTTTTCTGTATTCTTTTTCGTCTTCTGTAACTTCCTTTTGCTCTTCAAGCTCCACCCTTTTCATTTCTGTAGTTTTTTTTTTTTTTTGCCTGCCTGAGTTCTATGTCTGTCTGTCTGTCTGTCTGTCTGTGCAATTCCTCACCACAAGAACTGTGCCAAGCTAAAGCCATTCGGAATTCCTTCTGTTGTCTATCTACATAATGTATACCAACGAAGAGAATAAAGAAAACAATGAGTCACCCATGTCTTCAAATAGTGTTACTGGCGCAAAGTGAGAATATGCACTGAAGCGACATCTCTCTTTCTCTCTTGCATTGTAATTTTCATACATTCCATTTGCAGAAAACAAACAATGAACAGCATTCCATTGGGCGAGACCAAAAGACTCTATAAGGTCATCCATTCACGGAAGGTCGAGCGAAAGGAAACCACTTAAACTCTCGCAGACAAATAGCTGTCTCGTTCCTGCTATCGGAATCAGCTGGGCGAGGTCCAAACAATTAAGAACAAGAGTCAAGATTCCTTTCTTATTCCAGTTTCCAAGATGTCAGCCAAGTACTTAGAATAATAAGCAAATAGTAATAATAGTAATAAAAAATGCGCAATAACAAGAAAAAGGAGTTTTTCCCCTTCCCTTTCCTGTTTATCAGTTACTGATCTTCACGTGATTGGTGCGCCGTTATATCCAGATGTAAAGAGAGCTACCTGCTCCTAAATCATTGAACATATTCTCACCTGCTAAAGTTTCCTAAAGTAAGGTAAAACCGTATTTCCATTCCGAAAGAGAGTTTGTGGAAGGTTAAAAAAATCCACACATCTAAAGGGCAATCTGTGTCGTCAACTGCAATGCTGTTTGCGCGGGCAGACTTTCAAAAACACACTTTACGTTCTAAAAGCGAGTAAAGTGGGGGCGTGTGCACGTTACCATGACCTAGCCCATGGGGCAAGCTTGTTATACAGATAACGTGGAGGGAGGGGTCAGGAGTATTCTTACTACTGCTGCTGACAAACGGCAATGCAGTCCATACCAAACGCACTTGAGGACATTCTCGCGACTCATGTGAAATATTAACAAATAAATTTAGAAAGTATTGTTTAATGAGGATGCGGTGTTCTACCAAGGCCAGTAAATCAGATACTATGCATGGCGTTCTATGGAAGATAAGACCTGCAGCGGTAAAATAAAAAAAATATATTGTGGAAAAACCAGCTGCGCTTTCGGGGATGTAATCTTCTGATTCGTTAATGTAAACGTTTTCTCCTCCCTCTCCCTCTTTCTTTGAGAGCAAAGAACAGAAAGTGGGAGAAAGAGGTGTGCAAAGCACAATAATTTTGCATCCATAGTTAATGCACGCGAGAGCATACGAATGACGATTACATGGAAGCAGACGAAATGACAAACTGACTGTCGCACAAACAGACTTGCCGTGAATGTTAGATACCTAAGTCTTCGTCTTAAAAACCTCCTGCATCCTACCATCTTTAAACTGCAGCGTTTCTTCAATTATAGAATCATCATCCCAAACTGCAGTACTGGATGTTTTCCATCTCAATTTAGTGCTGCAGCTATCAGATATCTCAATAAAGGGCAACAACTCCTAAAACATGTTACCTTGTATTTATGCCCTGCCCTGTGTCATGTTTTTACTTGCTTGTTATTATTACCTGTGATCTGATGAGTGAATAAGAAGCTGGTTTGTTAATATTATTTCTTGTTTTTTGTCGACGTGTGATATGGGTTATTTATTGGCGTACAATGGTGTACAATTTACACAAGTATAAGAAAAGTACATCGTCACCGACTAAAGCACTGATTCACCGACATACTGACTCAAGCACTTAATGAATGGCTGGCCAGTCAAACGAATAAACGAACGAATAAGTAAAGGAATGAAGAATACATTTACAGTAAATTTTGGCTTCAACGAAGAACCCTTTTCCCCAAACCCTTTCCTTATGTGCTACGTGCGATGCTAGTGGAAGTGGAAGCATTAGTTATTATCACCCCTTGAGACCGACTAAGATTTCTCTTTAAAGTCTGGGGATCAGACCGAGGAGAAAAGCAGTCCCAGAAGATTATTAAGCTGTATGCGAGCTGCGATAAATGACTTATCTGAAGTGTTGCAGACAAGACGACCAGTGACTGACCGCCAGCTTAGGATTTCGAGTATATCATCTGAGAATATGTTACCCAAGGACTTACGTCTTGTACCGGAGATATCTGACTATTCCCCGAGGATTCGCTACCTGAAGCCCTTGACTAATGCCCCAGGGTGCTCCTGAGATAGTGCGATGCTAATTGCAAGCTGGGTGCCCAGAAAGGAAGTAAAGTAATAACATTTTATAAGAATGTTAGCTCATAACCTAGCAACTTAGGTAGCTACTGCAAAGGTAGACCTTCATGATCACTGATGATAACTGAGGCCAACAGAGTGTAAGCGTAGTCGATGGCTCACTGAAGTTTGACCTTAATTAATTTTACAATTAATCTATCTTATCTCTCCTTATTTCTCTTGCCCCCTGTTTGTTCTCTCTGTCTCTCTCACACACACACACACACACAAACACGCACGCACGCTTCTTCTGCGTCCTAATGTATGGTTTCGGCCCATAGCTGTCATCAAGACTACCTTTAATCTATGGCTAGGCCTCAGGTAACAACAAGCGCCATTATCATTATCATTAGCAACATTGCCGGACAAAAATGCAGTCGAACCACTCATAGCCCTCGTCATACTCTGTTTACTGTTAAATCTTCGATTAGTAAATTAATTTGTTTTTTGGCATATATGCAAACTCTTTGACATAAGCGTGATTGAATATTTTTAAAAGTGTAAACGGACATTGACAGGTATGTAAAATTGCCTGCCCCAGCTACAACTTCTGATAATGCAATAAAAAGCTACAACACCAATCTGTACATGGGAGCCAACTCCATCACCGCTTAACTTGTGACAAGTTGTTTCCCCTGTTGTGTGTTTTCTTCCAAGAACCTGATATTTGTATCAACAGTAACGTCGACGATGGGGACGTGCGTGCGTGCGTGCGTGCACGCGCGCGCGTGTGTGTTTATGTGTGTTCGTGTGTGACTGTATGTTTGCTTCTGTGAGTGTATGTGTTTTTTTGGATGCTTTAGGTTGACGATGTACTTAGATTTGTTGGGATGCTATCAAAGTGGAGTTAGGATCGTTCCATCGTTCTTTGAATACTCTAGGGATATGACAAAGTGAGTGCGGGGAGGTGATTTGGGAAGTGGAGAGAAGAAGCCGGAAAGAAAGAAAGACAGAAAGAAAGAACAAAAATAAAAAAATAATTGACTGCATGTGTGCAGACCGCTTTATTCTAAACGCATGGCAACAAATGTCTAAATTTAACTCAAAAAAAAAAAAAAAAAAAAACGTCGAATGAAAACTAAAAACTGAGGCATCGAGTGAACGAAGAAATTTAGCATCGAGTAAAATAACAAATGAAAAAGAAGTACCAGCAAATGCGAGAGTAACGAATGAAAAAAAAATTGCAATAACTGCTCTTCTACTTCGGCTCTCCTGACTTTGATGTCTAGACGCACGGGGACTGCTAGGTAACCCTTTTCACCATGCTTACATTCATGCCGAGCGTACATTACAACCAAGTTTATATAATCACCAAGTTTACATAATCACCAAGTTTACCTTATCACCACGCTTTCGTAATCCCCAAGATTACATATTCACCAAATTTACCTAATCATAAAGTTTACATACTCGCCAACTTTACAAAATCACCAAAATTGCATACTCGCCAAGTTTTCCTAATCGTCAAGTTTACAAACTCGCCAAGTGTACCTAGTCACCAAGGTTGTTTACTAGCCAAGTTTACTTAATCACCAAGTTTGCATACGCGCCCAATTTACATTCACTCCACTGGCGTGAAGATCTTTTGCAGTCATATTATCTAGTGCCTTCGATATCCAATGAAAGGATGATGGTTTGAGTTTCGGATGCATTGGAAAACGTACGCGACGTATAAAATTTACACTTGATTTACTAGGGAAGGTTAAAGACAGTAAGCCACTTTAAGTTCAGCGTTCATTCCCTTATTACGCCACAAAATTTGGTGCTGGTGTTGGCTAAAACTGTAAATTTTGTTATATTTAGTGAGAGATTTTTAAACATAAAATAATCCGAAAAGGACAATCCTGTAAATGTTTTTTTTTCATTTCATCAAACGAACGGAAATTTTAAGCACCGTAAATCTTTTTTTTATTATGCAGCCGAATCTAATAATAAAAGACAATAAACAGTGACTCAGCGTGAGCAATGAGGATATTTTGGGAACAGTCTTCTATTTTTGGTGACAACTACAAATAGAAGTTGAACCGACGCAGCTGGCATATTGGAATCGTTTTCTTAGTTTGGAAATATTTTAGCTACAGCTATTAAAAGGGTTGCACTTAAGTCGTCTTTTTATCTTAAACCATGTTAAACCTGTTGAAACCTTTTCTCTATTTGCCATAAAAAATAAATACAGAAGCTATGAAAAAGTAAGACTATGCAACAATAATGAAACACGATAGAATGAATGAAAAAATAGACAGTCGGCGGTACGCGCGCGCGCGTGTGTGTGTGTGTGTGTGTGTGTGTGTGTGTGTGTGTGTGTGCACGCGCGCTAGTATTTGTGTTTGTGTATGAAGATATTGTATTCGTTTGCGCGTTTGTGTTTGTGCATGTAGATATTTATATGTGTGTGTGAGAGAGAGAGAGAAAAAGAGGGAGCGTGTATTGGGGGGGGGCGGGGGTGTGGGTGAGCGCGCGTGCGTTTTTGGGAGTGTGTGATCTACACAGTGGGAAATTAGTTGACATTGTCTTTAATGTACTATCTTCTCTAATAAGTTATTAATCATTCTCTCGCTCTCTTCTTTCCCTTTTTCTAGATGTACACGCCTATAAAGATCACTATAAACCGAAAGAGGACAAACTTTAGCAATACCAATGTTCATGGATACGTTAAATTTACATATAATTCTAGCTCTGTCATTGGCTGTTACTTTGACAGCGGATCTATGTACGTTTCTGACGTTTTTGATATATTTTTGCGCATGATTTTGTTTGTACATCATCTTGACTACGGAAGGTTTCTATTCAGTGGCCCTTTGAGTGTGATGAGTGTTTGTGCGATTTAAATATCCGGTTACCGTAAGACAGTACCTTCAATCTTTGAAAATTTCACTGTTAGCCAAACGCAATGAGATTATTTTGCACAGGATAACCATGAGACTTTTTCATCATGTGCTTGGCATTCATCTTGTCTTACATACAGGATCTTATCTTTGCACTTTGCGTGTAAGCATTGCCTGATTTAACTCTTGTTCTCTCTCTCTCTCTCCTGCTCTCTTCTCGCTAACCCTGTCCTTCTCTATTTTCTCTGACATGTTACTGTTGCTGTTTCGGTTTTTCTGATTCGTTAACGTACGTCGTAAAAGAATTAAACATGCCCAAAAGCAAACAAATAAAACAATTGATCTCACGCTGTCTAGCAATTTCTTCGACCCGGCTTTCACCCCTCTTGGTGACATAGGTGCCTGCCATGACTGAGTCCCGTGACCAGTAATTTAGCAGAGAAATAAAGATAATAGCACTGTCTCTGCAAATCGTCCCAAAATCACGCAGAATATCTCGACTCATGCAGGTGGATATATAAACGTGCCTATCGTCTCTGAATAGTGCAAATAATTTTACGCAAATCATCCTGAATGGTACAAACTACATGGAATAGTGTGCAGACGGTGTACAGAGCAGATTCCACTGACCGAGAAAAACGTGAACTAAGCTTGAGCAGCTCACAAACAGGTCTTTACTCTTTAAAACCTGCGTTAGGTAAACAGTCGGATCCCCAGAAGCGGCAGCGGCTGCAGCCTGCGGAAATAACCAGCACCGTACATCAACTCCCTTTACCGGTGTTGTCTATCGACGATCTGTAGATAAGGCGTGGGGCGTGAACGCTGGTGGAGTGCGTAGCGAAAGAGCCCTCTTTCATCGGCGCAATTAATGGTGCGAAAGATAAGCGTGTTGAGCTCAGTCTGTTTACTCAGAAAGTGAGGATCTGAGAACTTTGTTGCGGCGTCTCCCTCCTCTCTTGCCCTAATTGCTTTTGACGGAAATTACCTCCAACGCATATGGGGCCGTAGTTATTGACCAGAGGTTTATCATTACCTCCAGGTTTCTTTTACATGTGGTTGATGTCTAAGCGTTGTTAAACCCTCTGAAGACACAGCTGTAGACACATACACAAGTCGGAGATATCTACAATATATTCCGCCTAGGTCAGCTATTTCTTCAGTCGCAGGACTATGCAACGTTTCTGGTTCGTAGCTAACCAAGTGGTAAGGCTTACCTCTACTAAATGCCTAGGGCCCCAGGGACTGAATGCATAGGACGGCGCTGATGCTAAGGTGTATGCGCTGCAGTTAGCTAAACTGCTCGTAAACTAATTCAAAGGATTCTGAATGTTGCCGCTTCTTAAAGGGTACCTCGAGTGCAGCATTTTTTTCGTTATGATCGGGTTAAGTTCGTTTTCAAACGATAATTCCTAATATATGAGAACATAATTATGCTTAATTTTCAAGATATAAGACTTCAAACATTGGCGTTCTCACCTGCCACTTGGAAAGCAGAAAAAATACCCTCTACGCAGAGCTCCATTGCAATATCTGTAACAGCGAGCGTGGCTCAGTTCAGCAAATATCTGCATGTCATCGAGTCAGATAAAGAAACATCGCTCAGGATGTCGTGTTCAAGAAGCGATTTTATGCCTAGAAAACCAAACAGCTAATTTTGGAATACAGCCCCACAGATCTGAACTTTATTTGGAAGCTTCGACTGATGTTTAAAAAAATAAAAAGGTCCCAATCGAATTCACTCGACAGACTGGTAAGTAAATCTCCACATCAAAATTTAATGGGCAACAATCACGGTCGTTGTAGTCTTCGTTGTATTATATTGATTCTCTGATACTAAGTCAGTTCATCTGAGTTAATTTTGTCATGTATATTACTGTTTATACAATATAAACACATTTCAAATGTGCGTTTGTCTAAGATTAACACCTGTAATATTTTGTTTGATAGATGTTTAATTTCCAGCATTGCATTTTTATTTTACAGTTACAACTGACTGTTGAAAATGACTTTTTTTCATTAAACTTCTTCTTCTTTTTCTTCTTCTTCTTCTTCTTCTTCTTCTTCCTGTTCGCTCCCAGTGGAGCATAGGGCTGCAACCACACCCCGCCAACGGACCCGGTTCTTTAAACATATAATCATATAATATTATAAAAATTTTATACATATTTATCTATGTAAAAACGTATTTCTTCCTTATTTAGCTGCATGTAATATTTACTATTTACTTACTCGCACATGTTCCCGTTTAAACTCCTCGATACGTTTGTCACATTCAGTTCTTCTGTAACTGTTTTGAACACCCACGTCAATGGTACCCTCAGTCAGTTGTTTTTATCATTATGCTGGATAAAGATACAACCGATAATGTTGTGTTTGTGATGTTACTTGTAGATCAGAACGGTGTAAAAAGCGTTGATGTTGCATATCTGGTGCTTGACCCTTGTTTAAGCTTTTTACCAGCAGTCGTAGTTTGTTTTAACATCTCCTGCTTTTGTATAGTTGGCACTGCTGCAGGAAGATCTCTTCGTTTTACTGAAAACCCAATACTTGCCTGCACTGTATAAGTGACTGGATCACAATCACTTTTGAAATGTTTTGAGCAAATTCTTGAGTACGGTGTGGGGACGAAGTTTGCACGGCACGTTTGAACAAAGCAGAGATCTGTATTATACACATCTCTGAACAAAGTTATTTCACTGGCGTTTGTAGCCAATATCTTTAGGAAAGAAAAAGAGAACATTCAGCAACAGCACATTGTGTCCTGGTCTTTTACAGGAGATTGCATCTCTCCTCTTCCAATTCAGTTAATGCAGACGACGCTTTTTGTAGAAATAATGTCCTTTCGTCACTTCCTGTTTTCGTGACAAATCTATCTGTAATTAAGAGAAAATCATTAATATAATCTAATTTTTTTCTTGCCTCTTTTTCATATAATTTCATCGGTATATGTTTCTGTGATATTTTAATGCTGTTTCCAGCGATTTTTGCTGAGCGCTCGGGTTAGCCTTTAAATAATCCATATATTATATTTCTCATGCACGAAGGCATATATATGTGTGTGTGTGTGTGTGTGTGTGTGTGTGTGTGTGTGTGTGTGTGTGTGTGTGTGTGTGTGTGTGTGTGTCTGAAGAGGGTGAGAAAGAGACATCAAAATCCCAACTTGTTTTCATGTAGTCTATGTTCCATTACAAAAGGACTTAAAAACTGTAAGAAAGTAGCTGTATTCTATAAGTGCAGGTACATTTGTTAAGGTGGTCGACTGTGCACATTCAACTCCAGTAGGTCTCCAGGTTTTTTTTTTGTCCGTCGAGTGACCAGGGTCCGTGTTAAGATGGGACACCTTGTGTGCGCTTACGCACGTGGTGTACCATCCAAGAACAGACAGAAATCTCCCTGCTGTGAGTTACGACTTTCTCGCAATTACAAGCTTCCTGCTAAAGGACATATTGATAACTTTTTCTTTGTATTTTAAAAAATTAGAAAATTATTTTTATCAAGATATGTTTTGATAAAAGGACGCATAACTCTTCTCCTCTTTTAATGTTTTTATTTCCTTTCTAATTATTTTCTGTCTGAAATTGACCGTAACTTTTTAAAGAGAAAAATACATTACCAGTGACATCTGCATGGTGGTGGTGTGTTTTAAAAGGATTCTTGCTATAATCTCTGACGGCTGTATGTACCGCCATGTTTTATTGTTTTAATAAGCTTCTATTAATGTTTTATTATAAGGTATGTGAGCATGTACTATTATGTATGTATTTGTGTATGCAGTTGTGTATTCATCTCTGATTATGTAAGCTAAACATATTAATTCAGTTTTTTATTTTTTAATATTTAAAAAAATTCCTTTCTTTTTTTCTTCCTTCCTTTATTTTTTCTTTCTCTGCATCCATCGCGAAAACCGGAATACACCTGTACGGAGAGTATGTTTATTAGATCATAGATAGCATGCTGTTTACCTTGAAGAAACACTTCGACACTCGCTGCTGATGCTATCACTCCTGGCAAATAAATCTTCCGCCTGTCTATAGATAGAATGTAACTGTCAAAATGACGAAGATGTTTTCTACAGTGGAGATTGTAGTGGCATCACATCTCTCGGGAACAGCTGTCAGTTTGAAACTAGTTTCTCAATGTCAAGGGCGGATGAATATACAATGTCAGTTGTTTGCCTCTGGCGAAGGAAACGATGTAATTAAAAGAAAATAAATGCGGGATGTAATTTAAAAACAAATTAGAGTTGAAAACATGTCTTTCCAGCTATTTCTGTCGAAAAACTGCTCAAAGCCTGGAAATGCTGTGTATATGGATGCATGTTTGTCTGTGTATCTGTCAGTTTTTATATGTTCGTTTCTTCCTTATTCACCAGTCTACTTTCTCGCATGTGTGCCGTCTGTCATTTTCATTATATTTCTAACTGAATACATGAAGGTAGTAGATATGAGAGCTGAAAGCCAAAAAAGAAAAAGTCAACAAGTGTCAAAGCACTATGTTATGTCAAAGCACTATGTTATTGTGCATTATTAGCATGATTAGTTTATGGAAATAACGTAGTTTTAAACGGTTTGTTATGATTATTACGTAAAAGAAATATATGGACGTTAAAATGAGTCGGTATGCATTCCGTCTTTATCACGACTGTATAAGGTATTTCGCGCTTGCTCATCCGTACATGGTGTGTGTGTGTGTGTGTGTGTGTGTGTGTGTGTGTGTGTGTGTGTTTTCGCGCTCTATAAGTGCACACTTGCAATAAGCAATAGTAATGAAGGCTTTTTTTTAACCGAAGAACATTGTACGAAAAGGTCATATTATAAGTACAAGTACAGTACTTCTCAAACTCATTTTCAGGTTATGAAGAAGCTAAAATGATTGTATCAGAGGCCACAGGTAAGCCTCAGCCCACTGCCTGCTAATCTCACTGCGCCACAGTGTATATCATCTTGTTTTCGCCCATCTTTTTTTTTTGTATACTCCGCTTTGTTCAGAGAGTTTGTACTGACTTAAGCATATCAGATAGCACGCACACACGCTTACATCATACACAGGTGTACAAACACAAAAAGAGAGGAAGACACACACACACACACACCTATTCATTAGACCCAGACACATTGAAAGCCATTATACAAGGCCGCACGCTTGCAAACACTGGGAGGCATATCATCCTGTACCCCCGAGAAACGAGAAACGACAAGCTAAATTCTTTTTACATAACCACACATGAACACATTCCGCACAACAGCTCTTCCCTCCCTCGCTGAAGACACGCTGACACACTAAGCTATCGCGGCACGCACGACAAGAATCTGCACGTGTGTGGACACGACTGCACCCAATCGCTCAGGTAGGAAGTCACGAGATTTGCGCATGCGCTCTCTTTCTATCTCTTCATTCTTCCTCCCACCTCCCACTGTCTGTCTTCCTGCAGAAGTGAATATGTTACGTGTATTCCACACACTGGGAAATCGACGTGCATGTTCAGTTAGATAAAGATGACTTATCATGCCATTCGACTTTATTTACCCTCATTTCTTTCGCTTTCTGTCTCTCCCCTCCCTAACCCCTATTGCTCTCTCGCACGGCACAATAATCGGAGCAAAGAGACAGGCACTAAATTTAAACAGCTCGCGCTATTATTAGCAATCGCATCCAGCTGGTAGCCAGGTCCGTGCTAAAAATAGACCAGGCATGCCCCAGCTGCCGAGCGCTCGACTCCCTGTCGGTAACTTTTTTTTTTTTTTGCTCTGACGCTCGGAGATCGATGAAACTGTGGCGTTCACTCCAACAGTCAGTTTGTCGTCTGCATCTTGTTTACAGAGAAACTGTCTCCTTCCATGCCGTCGATGAAAGGCAAACACTTTGATGAGCAGGAAGACCTGCACTAGAATGCTTTTAATTGCACACAGCAGACGATGGGGTTCAAACAAGAGGAAAAAATAATAATGTCTCATTTTCTTTGTTTGTCGAGTCATTATATTAAAATGACCTTTGTGAGAAAAACACACGACCACTCTCAATTTCATGTTTTCAAACTGTTGTGTCCGAGGGCCTTGAAGAAGGCGTTGTTTGTAATGAGCTGCCCTCACTTTCCCTTCGGTCGCACAAACACAGAAAAATAAAATAAAATATTGTTTTCAAGTGTGGCGAAACGTTAAATGCCCAGTAAGAAAAATATCATGTTAAGGTTCCTTTTTCCTTTTTTTGATATTTTTTTGTCGAACAAAACGAGGGAAACCGTGGAGTACAGTTTCAAATAAACGTGGAATAACCTGTTGATGAAAATGATTTGAGAGGGTGATGGAAGAGATACAGCACGAAGCGAGCGAGCAGGTGGATGAGTGGGTGTGATGGGCGAGTGAGAGCGGGGGGGGGACAGGAAATGAGGAATGTGAGGTGGTCAGATGTGGCAGCCGACTAGCATATGTATCGATATATCTGCAGACGCCTTAAACATATATTTATTGATAGTGTTGTAAAATGCTGTCTTCCCGCCTATGCTGTCTTATTTTCTCTCCTCTCTCCACTCACTGATTCTCTCTCTCCCCCACACACACACGTAGACACGCTCACTCACTTGGGACTTGCATTATGATCGACATAACGGAACTTATTAAGACGAATTACAAACCAGAAAGAAACCCTACATTATCCTCATTATTAACGATCTTTAGTGCAGTTATTGTGATGCTAGCCCGATCTTCTAGACAGCCCTCTACCCCGCCAAAAGAAAATAAGAAGCCTTTTCCCTTTTCTTTAGTCCCAGTTGCCCTTTCACTAAGAATGAGCACAAGAAATTGATTCAGCTATGGATTGCTTCCCTTTCTCTCTCTGTCTGTGCTAAACGAGCACACAGATTTCGTTGAATTCTTCGCAGTAGATGACTCACAGCTAGGGGTTGAGAACTTGCATCGGCACACAGGCTGACAGCACATACACACACAGATGAATGGTAGAAACTGGGCAGGGATGGGAGCGGGTTACTTTAGTATTTGTACATGAGAGGTAAGATATGGAGTCACCTCTTACAGGGGGAGAAAGGTTTATCTGCATGGATAGCGATGTCGAGAAAATCAATGATCACTTTTAGAAATAATAGGAAGGACGGAAAGACTCTGTAGTTCGCACAGCAGAAAGTTTACTCAATGCTTCTGAGACACAAGCATAGGAAAAATATTACTATTTGTCATTTTAAATATATATATATATGTAGTAATTTAATGTAACAAGAATGCTTATAATTTTATTTTCTCAATAAAAGTTATGTTTTTCTTTAGAAAAAAAACAAACAAAGCAGTAGTCTGGTAAGCTGAGTGAGAAAACATACCTCTTCTGTCTTTCAGAAAAAAGGGAAAAATATGTATTTAAAAACCAAAAGTAATCTTATTAGATTAAATACAGTAACAAAGCATATAACTGAAGTGAAGTACAGTGACCACAGTGTTGTGTATGGTACACAAGGCTTAGAACTGTTGTACAGTATAATTTATCTGAAAGCGGTGCCTATGTTATTTTCAAGTATATCAAAGGAGAACACATTGCGTAAAACAAAACAAAATAACTGCTTATTCAGGAGGAATTAAAAAAGCAGCAACTGCTTAAGCATTCCGTCGATTAGTTTTATATCTTCCCTGTTTATTATTGACAGCAGATTTCGGTTAAGATTATTTGACCTTGATTATTTGGAAAAAAAAACACGCAAAGATCTGTGCTCTCAGTTTCAAAACAGTCGCTGCAGCAGCAACTATACTGACAAAAAAAAAATAAATAAAAGATTACAAATCAAGTCTTTCAAATAAAGTGCAGACACTTCCAGGCCTTCCTCTTATAAAAAAAACACCAAACCTAAGCCTTACTTTGCAACAAACAAGGAGAAAAACACAAACAAAAGATATTCCCTCTAATAATTACCAGAGCTTTTGCGGCTTCTCCGAGGAAATTACCCAGAATTCTTTGCTCGTCGATCGGAGCTACCGTCACATCAAGATTTCGTTAACTCTCGACTATTTAATATGTCTTTGTAAGAGTTCTGTCCAATCGCATTGGTGTTTTTTTTTAAGAAAAACATAATTCGACAAGTTTTCTGATCAATATGTTTCCGAATCCTAGTTTCATCTTCAACAATATGTGTGCGCGTGTGTGTGTGTGTGTGCGCGCGCGGGAGCCAACGTGTCCGTGTCGTGATATTTATTGCGCCTGAATACGTCCTTGTGTATATTCAACTGCATGTGTATGAATAGTCCTTGCGTGTATTCAACTCATGTGTATGCTTGTGCATGATCGTGTGAACTAGTACCCTCTCTCTAGTTTTTAATGCTTAATGGCGTCCCTCCGCCCGGAACGTCTTCCCCTGAGTCTTCCCGATTCAGCCAAGGGCGACAAACAGATCGATGATGTCCCCTTATACCCTAGCAAGCAGGCATCGTTCAACGCTTGAAACGGAATACAGCAGCAAACATATTACGTTGACCCCAGAGGCGAATGTTCCACGTTAGGTTCCAGCCCCCCCCCCCGCTCTCTCTCTCTCTCTTGATCCCACTGACAACCATTTTTTTTCACACAAGTTTCAATGCAAAGGAAAATAAAGAGGCACAAACAAGTTCATTTAGCAGGACCTTGATCGATGCGACAGTTGGAAGCGAGGCTTAGGTGTTGAATCAGAAATGAAGTGTAAATTACAAAAATAAATAAAAATAATTTAAACGGGGTCGTTGAATTACATACGGGAGAAACTGGGGAGATTGTCGAATTTTAAGTGTTTTCAAGAAACAGGAAGCAAATGTCGATCCCGAATTTCGAATTCTTCTTATTCGTTTATTTTGATTAACTTTGTTCTTTCACTGCATGCTTGCTCGTGTTCTTGAACTTCCTTGTCCTGAAAAACAAAATTTCAGGACCAATAGACGTTCCTAAGTCGTAAGCTATATTTATTCAAAGATATCCCCATCCTTCCATTCGTTTCGATGGCAACGTAGTTTCTGGGCGAGACAGCAAGCTTGATCAGATTAGTCAGCCATCTTATTTCTGGTTCACCCAATCTAATAAAGCTTTCTCCTGCCTGGCATTTCACGCAAAGGACACACTGCTGCCCCATTGCCTACAGAGGGACTTCGGTTTCTTTTCTCTAACGACCAGCCTAAAATCATACTTGGAACTTTTTGCAGTAGAATAAATCACGACAGTCTTGTTTTCGCAGACTTTAAAAAAAAGTATATTCACTGTTGATCTTAGTTTGTTTTTATTATGCTTGCGAAATGAGGGTGATAAAAGATCTACGGTGTTTCGAGTAGCGGACATTTTCAATTTTTAATTAAAACAAACAAACAGACAAATGACAGATACATTATTATTTGGCCTTCACCTTTATCTTTCCGTACTAGATCATAAAAGAAATAAAATATGTAGTTTAAAACATTAATAACAGCCATTCTTAACGACCACCTAAACATGTCAAGTGGAAAACAATTTTATAAATAAATTTGGAAAGAACGCTTCAGGCGCAGCAAATGCGTTGTCAAGATAAAGAAAAAGCTGCAAAATGCTTCAAGGAACAATCCAAAAATGTTTTCAATCAGCGCAGCTAGAGATAAAATGTTTCTTTAGAAATGTGGCTACAGGGAAAGATCGTTAACTGACATTGACCCCAGATGTAAGAACATTCCCAAAACATCGAACATATTTAGTCTTTCGCAAGAGCTGAGAAAATAAAATAGCGTGTGGTGTTAAGTAAAATGCGTCTCCAGCTAAAGCTGGCGTAGGCTGTGATGAGCCAAGACTTTCTTTATACTTAGTCGGTCACATGCACACGCGTGCACTTACACACAGACACACATGTGCGCACACGTTCTCATTTATCTTGAAATTACTGGCATAGAGCATAGCCTTGATGTTATTCGCCATACAACGTTCATCATGTAGTTATGCAACAATTTCTTTGCAGCACATGTTATGAAATATCTTGCTGACCGTTGTTCGGGATGAAAGCTGGTATGGGTTCCCTCTTGAGGTCAACTGAAGGATGACGGGTTAGTTTACGGTCATCGCTAAGAACATGCATGAGTTTAGAGCACCAGGGGCCAGTTGCACAACACGTTTCTAAACCTTAAAACTGTTCTAAAGAAGCAAAATCTCTTCTTAGCCATTTTGATGCATTGCAGAAAAACAGAAAATTGTACTGACAGGACGGACAGTCAGACTTAAACAACTTTATCTTACTTAAAGCAGTTTGAGTTTTAAAAATTCTAAAATTGCGGTGTGCACTTTAAACTAATTATCTAAATAGAGTTAAGGCCTAAAAGTGTTAAAAATTAGAAATGTGTAGTGCAACTGGCCCCAGACGTCTATGATCTCTGGTCAGTGGTCTCGAGATCAGGCTAGGACTGGATGAGTGGTCTCTGTTACAGGATAAAAATTCTGACCGGGTTGCCCCAAGGATCTCGCATTATTTCTTCTCTCGCGTTTGGTTGGGTCCAGAAAATAGTGGTGGTGACGGATGATTGATCGTTTCGCTTCAAATTTGTGTCATGAACGATATTCCTTGCTTTATTCACGAAAACAGGTAATAATATGTTTGATATGTGTTGAGTTTATGCAAACCATTAATTGGTCACATGTCTTTGTTTCATCTTGACAACATTAAATACGAAAATTCAGGTTTAAAGAAAGTTGGCCGACAGACAAACAAATTGACTGGCAGACAAGCAGGCAAACGACTGTTTTTATTAGTGGAAAACGCCTGCATAGCTGGTTAACTTACAGGTACTAATTAAACTATCTTCGTCTCCATACCTGTGGGGCAAATCAAAAGAAGACAGGAAGAGAAGAATGTGGCGGCCTGGTGACCCACTGCCTTAATTTGATCTTTGACATTTTTTAGCACTTAGGTCACGCAGGGTGCCCCAGCAGTGGTTTCCAGGGCCGTAGTGCTGCATTCAATATTTTCGGTGAGACAGGACCGCAACCGTTGCATTTTTATCCAGACCATTATAAAACAGTTATTGTACCACTCATAAAGTCTCCTACTTAAACAATTTTGTAACCCGAGTTCATCCTGTTGATTATCGTGTTTCTAAACCCTAATCCCTTTTGAAGACAATTGTCTGATGCATATTGCATCTTTCCCTGATTATTTATCCTCTCGATTTTATACATATATATGCAAAATGTTGCATGTATTATAATCTATTGATAACTGATTTTAATGCTCAGTCCCACAGTTTAAAGCTGTCACGACCGTTAAGAAAGCCACATCTGTTTCGTCATCCATAATTTAGCGACATCATTGACCTCACAGTTTATCTCTCTACCTCTCATATGAAAAAATATCTATAAAAGTCGCAGCTGTCATTTCGCTCTCGTCGAATCTGAAGCAGAAGAGCGCAGGATAATCCGCCGCTGGTCTTAATGCACAGGAAGCGACTTCCCCTTGAGGCTAGTTTGCTATGAGCGCTGTGCTTTGGTTTGCTAATGAAGGTTCATGTGGCTTGATCTCCAAACTTGCGCCCTTTCGGATGTCGGAGTCGCCGATGGGGCCCTTTCGCTTGTGGAAAGGCCGCCACATTTACATTCATACAGACACGTCTAGACACTGTGTTCAAGTTTTCATCCCCCACCAACCCAAATCATCTCTCTTTCTTCACCCCCTCTTCCCCCACCCGTTCATCGTCAGAGAGCACCAAACTTTCTGCCTGGGGTCTGAGGCTCATCTCTTAGATGCGTTCGCTTTTGAGAAACTCAGCGAGTTCTAGAAGAGCTAGGGAGTCGGCATCTGTGCTTAACTTTTCTTTTGTCGTGATTGCAAGAAAAAAGATTTTCTGAAACGATTGCTTTTTAAAGTGGTTGGTCGAGATGGAGAGAAAAGTCTACTAGCTGGTTGGGACTGAAGATAATAACGAGGATACTTGATAGAAAATTTTGCTTTGCGTATTCTGGGGTCAGCTAGGTAACCATTACCTCTTTTATAAAACACCATGCGTTAATCCCAATAGGCAAGCTTTTATGATAGTTCCAGATTTTGTTTTGTCCAGAATGACAGCAGGATAATGAAGACAGTTCTTACATTTACCCACTCACAGATGTTGGCCACAACCGTAAGCCTGTTCCTCACACTGCCATTAAAATCTTCTTACAAAAGTTGAACATACACCACCCTCCTGCATGCAGAAATAATGCTTTTTTTGCAAGAAAACTTTCCCCTGGGCCTGGATAAAAGTAGTGTTGATCGGTGGAAGGGAGAAAGCAAAGTGAGAAAGATGGCGTAAAGACAGGCCTAAGTACACGCGCAGATATCAACACATGCAGCCCAGCTAAATATAGCAGCTAGCAGGAAGTGCCTGAATCCAGACTTCCGGCCGCGCGCTGGTGAACGTGCGTGAGAGCGCATGCACGTGTTGAAAGCATGCACGTTGAATTTGTTCGATTCAGTGTGTGCTCGTGTTATTTTTTGATTGATAATAACTCATGCTGGTCAATGTTGTGCAAGCTTCAAATATGTTTAGAGGGCATTGAAATCAAGAAAACAAAACAAATCCTTACACAACAAACCAAGTTGTAACCAGTCGTTAAAGCTATTCATTAGTAAAAACAAATCATCGATCAATAGTTACTCCGTAACTGTCAACAACCAACAATTAACAACTAACCAATCAACACTGTAGAGTTACAATTTTCTTTTTTTCTTTCGCAAACCAAGGGAGATTACTCACACCCCATCCTGCAGCTCATTTTATCTTGACTTTATCACCGCCTCCCTACGACCACAGCCAAATTATCTCTCCCTGAAGATCAGAACAGAAGAGGACGCAAAGGGAATGATCAAGAAGATGACTATTATGATTACAGCTGGTGGTGGAGGTTCATTTCTTAACTTCTGATTATCTAAGCAGAAGATGGTGTCCTTTGGATCAAACTGCCGACAGACTGTACATTTGGTCTCTCCTGTGCATGGTCTTAATGAAACGTATTTTTGTTAAATTTTACTTTTAAAAGATAGAGTGATTTTACTGCCTAATATGTCTCTAGTCAAACAACATCCACAGAACTGCATATTTTGCACAACGTAGTATTAGGACGGTCAGTTGGTATCCTTTCGCTCTGGCTTCCTTCATCCTTGTCTGCTCCTTTCATTTATGAAAACTTGATCATTGTATCTCTGTCTTGTCCAGCAGCCCTGTGTATTTTCTCAACAGACTACAAATCTCAAAAACTCTTCAGCACGACTTATACCCTAAGACCCAAACGAGATCATGCAAAACCTCTTCTCCATGTTCTTCACTAGCTTCCTGTCCAGACTCGTATGGACTTTGTACAAGTCTTGGTTTAGGTTCTTTACCTGTTCTTTTCCTTCTTACTTTGTCTAACCTCTCTACATTCCAAGCAAGCATGTCCATGTTTTTGCAGACGCTCGATTTTTTCCAAGAATCGGAACGAAAACTCTTGTTGAACGCATGTACGCCTATTCAGTATCAACAGGTTTAAACTCTCTCCCTTCTCAGATATGTCATCAGCAGATGACGGTGTATTTCAAACTGCACTTAATATATACTTGTTCAAGGAACGTCTAGAGTTTTAGGCTACAAGTGTCATTCATCTTTATCATCATCATGAATTCAATAAAGTGTATATAACTTTAACATATATATCATGCCTAATTTCGTTACATCTTACTGCCCACGAGACAATTGTTCAACATTTTGTTTCATGTCTGAAACAGTTATTCTATTGATGGCATACAGAATATATTGTATAAAAAGTGATCTACCGCTCCAAAGAAGTATTATGTTGCATGAAGGCTATTTCATCGTAATCACATTTTATCACATTTGAGCTCTCCTACGCGCTTCTTCTCTAAAGAAACTCAACACTTCCCATGATACAAAATTTAGTACAGCTCGCAACCGAATGGTCGATTCCGAATAAAGAGGAACTGGTAATAGGACCTGAGCCGCTCAAGCTACGTAACTCAGTCAAGTGAGTGACGCGACAAACAACTCAGCTGTGCGTCACGAAGACAACTGAGCTCACTTGCATATGAGGTCTCATATTTAAATGTGGATTAAGCTGACTAAAAATGTCAATTCCCAAAAGGTGAGAAATGAAATATGTCCTACTCACAAGATACAAACTTAGCCGCTCTCACATCGGGTTGTGAAAAGAGGCTATAGTACCTCAGGTCCTGTAAATGTGAGCTCGCTGATTGTACATCGTCTTATTAGTGTATGTTCTTGGTTTGCTGCGGCTTTCAGTGATGTCATAAGCTGAGCTTAAGATTTTCCCATATCTGCTTTTCTTAAAAGAAATCTTTTGACCCCAAATAATTGATATTTAAGTAACTATCGACGCTGTTGCGTTACCAGGCAGCTGCCAAAGGTCCCTAGACGGCTACAGTGGACAACCGGAACCAGTGCGTTAGTTAAAAATTCGCTACACATTTTTTGGAACAAACTAATGTAAGTTGCATGGTCAAGATTTAAGCTTAGTGTTGTGACTTAGGGCAGGCCTTATTTGGTCTCATGTCAGTCGCAACCTGCAATATTTCTTCTCCTTTTGCGAGAGACCTTGAGATCACGGCCACAATGAGTTAAGACTGCGCATCCCTTGTCTGGCAGAGCTCTCTCTCTCTCCTCGGGATCCATCTGTCGCATTAAACAGGCCGAGAGTCTTCGTTTTCCCCAGCCTGTCAGGCGAGTCATGAATCACCGCCCACTCTTCTTCCCTGGGCCCACCTACGTGGCCTTGGGCGACGGGAGCCAAGTGACAGGTCCTGCTCACAGCTGAGAAAACCTCGCCCTCCCGCATCCACCACCTCCCAGAATTCCAGCTCAGTCTCCTATCTTCCTATTCTTTTTATTCCATTTGTGTTCTGAATTTTTTCGGCTTCGTGGTGACCTTCATTTAAGCTGCACATTTCGCTAACGAAGTCCTTGTACGTGTCAGGCATTCCGGAAGCAGGCGGATCAGATGTGGCGACAGGGACGAATCGTCGCCATCTGCTTCTGCGATCAGACAGTAATTTCTTCTCACGTATTCGTTTTCTTCGCTTTTATTTTAAACAGCTTTTTAATATCATGATCTTTACCATAATGTATTTCTGGTTCTTGTTCCTTATCTACCTTTCCTTTTGAAGCATATTCCTCGCTCCCTGTGACCTCGTTAGCAGTTGCATGTCAACTTGCACGCACACCCAACAAAACTGAGAACATACATTTAATAATTTAAAAACTAAAGATATCTCAGACCGCTGTGGACCCCTGTGAGTTTGTTTTAAGACGTGTAGTTTAATCATTGGTTGTGACACTTCCGAAGATTGTCGGGAACGAATGCTATCTCAAAAAAGTGCATTTAAGAACTATGGTGGTATTGTTGTTTTGTAATTTTTGCGCGTGTTCCGTAGTTGTACAAGTGTGTGTGTGCATATGTGCATCAGACTACATGTGTAGGTTTGAGTGGCCGTCAAACTGCGCATGACCCGCGTGCGCATGTTGCAGGATGCACACGAAATTTCAACGACTGAGCGTGCATATCCTTTGCCAAGGCCGCCGACAGGACCCCGGGGGTAGCCCACCTCCATTCCCCATCTCCTCTTCGTCGGCTTTGTCTCGCGCCCTCTGCCTTCAGCCCTTGGCGCAAGAAAATCACTCTGAAAATAGTGCCGCGGAGGTACAACACGCCTTCAGCATTGCCACTAACCAGAACGACTCCAAAACTGTGGCTGTGAAGTTCATGCTAGCCCTTGCCTGCAGATTTCCCTCCAAGACACTTTCGAAAACTAGAAAGAAATGAAATGATAGTATTTGGACTTTTTTCTCTCCAAAACGCCTACTGTAGATGTTAAAATCTATCTTTTAATGACCTTTGGATTAATAAACGGTCTTTGATATGTTTTCATCCTTCAACGACAAGGGTGATAATCTTTGTTCTTAACACGAACTTTGAAGTAGAAGATAGCTGGTTCAAGACTCACTAGAGTCCGTGACTGGAAAAACTGTCCCTCCTCCACCTCAGTCCCCACCCTGCAGCGGATGTAAGGTCAGCTGAAGGAGGAGGCTGAAATTAGATTGACTGCCCCTAGGGCTGCAAAGCTAAAGGGTTTATTTAACTTCTCTTCATGTCATCCTTTAGCTCTATCCTGATGTACTGAAATGTCAGTCTGATCATCGAACCAGCGGGAGAGACTCGTCATGATGCCAGTGTAGGCCGCCTATAGATTGCTGATAGAATAAAGTATACAGGCGATGATAATTAACAGTTTGTCTGTATATTTATCTTGTCAGCTGTTCATCAACAGTACACAGTGAACCTGGCTAAAAGGAGCTAAGTAGTAGTAAGTAGTAGGAGCTAAGAGTTTTCTGCTTGCCAACAACTGAAGGTTAGGTTGACAATTTTTACTCAACAACTTTCGACTGTTCTAGGAGAGGAACTACAGATTTCAAAAGTTCTCAATAAGTATTCGCTTTAATTACAAATAACTTTATCTAACTCTATCTGTTTATTGGAGAGGTCAAGACATTTTTAATTTCTTGTCCTTTGATCTTGCCTCTGTCTTCGTGCCACACTTAATTCTCTCCCTCTATTCTTCCCTATAAGCTTGTGCATCACCTTGTCTGTTTTCTTCTTGTCAACGAATTTTGCTGTTGTCTGCATCTTTCGTTACCCAGTTAACGGATAGCGGTTGGTGGGGGTGTCGGCGTAAAACATTATTCATGACACTTCCTGTAAAAAGCCTGTGTGGTGTTAACAGAACAAAGCGTGCACGACGGTGCTAACTGTCTAGTTTTAGCTAGCTGGTCAAGAAATGCCCAAACCCTGTTAGTTTATTTGTCCTGAAAAGCTTCACATTGAAGTCCAAGGCCACCTTACTGGTCGGACAATCATGCGATGACGTCATTGGTGCTCTCTGGTGAATATGATTAACCCTCATCAGACTTGCTTCTCCTCGTCCTTCCATACGGTTTGTTTGGTTTAGGAAGAGCCAAACATCCTCTCATAACTGCCATTAACAACCCACACCTTTCGTCTGGCTTCTTGTAACGGAGAGACTGAACAGCAAACGAGATATCCTGCCCCTGTTTCTGGACGCTGTGCAGTTATGTAAACTTTTCTTGACCGCGATTACCGATTGCTAGCAATGGGTCCTTGTGGAGTGATAGGTAAGCAGTTGCTAAACCTGGATCGTTACGGAATGATGTGTGAGCAGATGCATGCAAATTCCGGCGCTGCGTGGGAAAAATGTTAGCATAACATTGAGAAGAAAATTATCCTTCCTCTCCACCTAGCACACTTTTCTTTAGTTAAAAAAAAGAAACTCCCTGCGTGTTTGAATCGTTTAAGAACCGACATGATCAGGCTGTGACGTAGTTGTATGACAGACACGATGGTTCGATTAATCCTTGCATCGATCGTTGGACGCGAAAATATTTGAACAAGTGCATGCATGCCTGCTTTTTTATTTGGCTGTTTCACCTCTTCACACATGCGTGGCTGGGAATTTTATTCTGATCAATGTGGTCGAAGGTATTCATGGACAGACGTCGAGTTCGGATGTCTGGTAACACGGCGGTAGAACCAAAGCCCTGAGGCTCCGAGACATTTAGCGGGTTAATTCCCTCGCCTAGTTACTGGCTGTCCCCTCAGGTTCCAGGCCGTTTTTGGTAACGGACGGCAACGACCTCGTGTGACGCCACACACTGATGTCACACTACGGTGTCTTTCTGTTTAGTCGAGCTTGTCAGAGATCTGTGGTGCGTCACAGCTATTCCTGTATCTCCGACTCCTGAAGCGACTAGAACAAAAATCTCCGACTGTTAGGCGCCTGGGTAACACATTTTCACAATTTTGTTTCTTTCCTTCTTTTGAAATACTTTCTTTCTGTTGATATTACCCAGCTGGTGTCGTTCCTGACGTAGAAAGAAGGTCAATGTCCTCATAAATATTCACTTCATCGATTCTTTAGATGCGGGTAAGTGGCTATAATTAGCACTTTGTCCGTAAGAGGGAAGGACGTGTGTAGATGTGTGTGTGAGAGAGAGAGTGAGCGAGGAGGAGGATTATTGGGCTGGAGGGGGAACAAATCCATGTACAATATACGTCACATTCGTTGTTTCCTTTGGATGCACAACTCCGTGGAGAGCTGCGGTGCTGTGAAAATATGTGTCTTGGTCTGAAAAACCCCCGCACCTAGTCACAGTTTTCATTTTTCTCCATCCTCCTCGACTTTTCTCATTTCCAACACCCCCCATCCCCATACACCCTCACCCCACTTTCTCGACCAGCAGCCAAATTTAGCGACGCGCCTCTCGTCTCCTTTATAGGCAGTTCCGTGGTCTGTCAGAAGATTTATCGCCTCTTTTGGCGCAACGTTTGTTCCGGGTTATCATCGAATGAGGGGACAGATGGGGGTGTCATGTGTCATGGCCGTCTTCGGGCATTTCTCTTTGGCCCGATTTTTCCTCCTCCCTTTCGTCGTGCAGCTAACAGGCTGTTGGAGGGGGGGGGGCGTAAAGTGTCCCACGTCGCCTGCAGGCAAGGCTTGTTTTACATCTTGCTATTATTGAAAATGTTCATAGAACGGAAGACTGCACTTTGGTCATTTTCAGTATCAAAAATGTGAGATTTCTTCCTGAATACCTCGGTGTTATTTATTGTGTACGGCATTGGACATACGCCTTATGCAACTTCCTGGTGTAGAAGATTTTATGTATCTTTTATTGCACGCATTAAAAGCCTGATGTCAAAGAGAAGGGCATAGAATGTGTACTCTCTCTCTCTCTCTCTCTCTCACACACACACACACACATTACGTGCATCTACCACTTGACCAAACAGAGATTAAATGGCAGTTTTGACTTTTTTCTCGGTTTTCTCAAGTCAATGCAAATCTATCATCTAGATTTTCTTATTAAGTGCTCTTACGTGAACATCAGCATTAAAATCATGTATTTATTCATTCATCTATTATTTGTTTCATCTGATATTTCTATATGGTTCCCTTTCCTTTTTCAGGTTTCCTTTATTCAGTTTAGCTCCACTGACGCGCTGCTGCACATAAATTTCTATCTGAGCTTCGCTATTCCTTAACATTTCCTCCTTAATTTATGGCATCGAAGTCCAAGAACAATGCTTAAATGTGTGTTGCAACAGTGAAACTGGAACTGATATAAAAAATTTTAAATAATGTTAGCTGTCATTTTTGTCATCACAAAGCGGTTCTGGTTATTTCGAATCGGTGTGAATGTTGCGATTTATTTGGGTAACTTGATGCACCCTGAAAAGTCATCAAAAATAGCTTGATGGAAAAAGATATATATATATATAATCCTTAAAAATATTCTGAAAAACATTTTAGTTTAAAATAACAGACACAAGCAAACCAGATAGATAGATAGATAGATAGATAGATAGATAGATAGATAGATAGATAGATAGATAGATAGATAGATAGATAGATAGATAGATAGATAGATAGATTTACTCTCAGATGTTCCAAGGGGAAACGGTGACCCCAAAGCTTTGTGCTTAGTTCTTTGACCAGTGAAGAAGTTAGGCCATGCCTGTAACTATAAACGCATCCTACCCATCCACCCTTAGGGTATTTGATTTACCAGAAAAAGTAAAATGAGATGGTTGGGCTTCTTCTATAATTTACCGTAGTCAAGATATGTGTGTCATTTATAATTCATTGCTTTTGCAGACTTTAGGGCATGTTGTAATGTTTTATTTAGCAACAGATATATTACTACTTGGCTTCTTATAGCATCGCAAACAGGGCTGGCTGCTTTGCCGCGATATAGCCTTAGCTGCTGGCTCGGCGTAAAACATCAGTTTCTCCTCCCCCATCCCCCACCCCCGCCATAACATCCTCATCATCTGCTTGACGTCATCGATGATTTAAAGGGCGACATAATATGGGAAGTCGGCTACAGTGTTTCAAGCCTGACTTGGACGCATTTAAGATTGACATTGAATTGAAATGGATTAGAGCGCAGTTTCTTCTCAGCTTTCGAAAGTCTGTCGCCTGTTAAGACGTCAGCAGGAGGCCACTGCGCAAGAGCGATCCTCATCGCGGGGCTGACCTGCGTGACCTTTCCCACTTCCCACGTCCGCCGTCCAATACGATCCGTTTACCATATGCCAATCACTCTTGTGAATGTGAGACAAGGCAACGAGCAGTGGATTTATATGTGGGTCCAAAGAGGAGAACTCATCCCAAAAATGGCCTCTATTGTAAAAGAACCAATCAAACGTAGAAAATCGTAGAAAAACATAAAATAATGGTTTAAACTGATAGGGTTTTCTTTGCGTCGGAATTAGTTTTTTTTTTTGGATAAAGAAAAGAAAATATCGGTCAGAAATTTTAAACAACTACGTCTTACATAACACATAACATTTTCATAGACTAATCTCATACGGTTATTTTGCTGTCGTCACTATAAATAATTTCTTTTAAATCTCCATTTCAAAACATAGCTGGAGCCTTATGGAATACATTCCCATTTTTTACGCCGCGCATATTTTTCTGCGTGGCCTGTCTGTACCCTGTGAGCCCTGTGAGCCTAATTGGTCGACTCTATATCTTCAGGACAAGCACCGAGACCACTCTTATTAAAGTAACAACAGACATATTATCTGCTCTTGACAGTGGTGATGTTTCTCCATTAACCCTACTGGACCTGTCTGCTGCATTTGACACTATAGACCACTCTCTGCTTCTTCACAGACTCCACACCCTCTACGGGATTTCTGGACCTGCCCTCTCATGGTTCAACTCCTATCTCACTGATAGGACCCAGACTGTGGTAGTCGATGGTCAGACATCTCGCCCTGCTTCACTTTTCTGTGGCGTTCCCCAAGGCTCAGTACTTGGCCCAGTCCTGTTCATCCTGTATACTAAACCACTTTCATCTTGCATCCGGTCTCACCAGGTGTCTCATCAGTCCTATGCAGATGACACGCAGCTTTACTGTTCTATTCCACTAGCTGAGTCTCACTCTGCTATTAGCTCTCTAGAAGCTTGTATTAGTGATGTCAAGGGCTGGATGGTGAAAAACAAGCTTAAACTAAATGATGATAAAACGGAAGCCCTCTTGTGCCATAGAAGAAGACATCAACCTTCACTAGTCAGTCTGCCCAATCACATCAAGGTGGGCGACAGCAACATCACCTTCACGTCATCCGTTAGGAATCTGGGATTTATTGTCACCGCAGACATGACCCTTGATAAACATGTTACAGCTGTCTGTCAGTCTGCCTACTATGAGCTCCGTAAGATCAGTGCCATCCGTCACTTTCTCTCTACACGTGCCACCAACACTCTTGTCTGTGCGTTTGTTCTTTCACGACTTGACTACTGCAACTCCTTGCTGGCAGGCTGCCCCTCATCCCTCATTCAGAAACTCCAGAGAGTACAGAACTCCGCTGCACGTCTGGTACTTAGAGCAAGGAAACGGGACCATGTCACTCCTCTCCTTCGTTTCCTACACTGGCTACCCGTCCGTTCTCGCATCCAGTACAAACTGTCTGTGCTGTGTTTTAATTTCTTTGCAGGCTCCTGTCCTGACTATTTCTCTGAACTTCTCATCCCTTACTCTCCGGCCAGACAACTCCGCTCTTCCTCTGACAACCGTACTCTGACTGTTCCTGTCACCAGAACAACAACATATGGTCACAGGACTTTTGGCTACTGTGCTGCAAAACAATGGAACTCTCTTCCTTTCCATATCCGCCACCTTCCTACAATTGAATCCTTCAAATCTGCACTGAAAACGCACCTCTTCCTTGAGCACTACTCCTAGTCCACAATGCTAGTCCTTACCCCCCCCCTTCCCTCTTGCTACTTTACCCATCACTATTTTTCTCTGTTCCTGTTACTTGATGCCTTTTGTTATCTGTTTTTGTCAGTACTGTCGTTTTCTTTCGTCCCCTGTGTTCTGTATCTACTTAGTCCACGTCTCTTCCCCGTTTTAAGCGCTAAGAGCATACTCTCTACGAGTGTGAATATGCGCTATAAAAATCTTCACTATTATTATTATTTACAAGCAACATTTTTCCAGGGATTCCTGCTATCTGGTTTGAGATGAGCAATTTCCAAAACCTGCACACGACATTTTATTTTTAGGCATTTAATTAGAAAAAAAATCAAGATTTTAAGCGACTTGTTCTCATGACGACTAGGTCACTCGGTCGAGTACTCCTTCTTTGTCCTTCGATACCAGACGATTTCTAAAAATAGCACCTCTGCCATGCCGTATGACCTTCCCTTGTAACCACAGACTTATATGACTCCTGTGCTCGTAAGTAATGATGTCAGCATAGTTCGCCTCACAACTGTGAATAAGCAATCCCCTGTATGTGTTCGTGAGCGGATTAGAGGATTGACAGGAACTAATGCAGTTCGTTTGAATGGGAATCACGAGATTTCCGCCCCTTAGGACAGCAGTCTTTGCAAGTTGATGCACCCATCAGAACTTTATCACCAAAACCGATCTATTACTAGAACTGCACACTTGCTGGCAAAATAACATCATATGAGTACTGGAAAGATAAAAAATCGCAAAGGATGGATGGACAAATAGAAGTACGAATAATGCAATTGCTGTGGTATAGACACAACTGGTTCATAAAGGCGAAGGTTTTAAAGTCAAGTGCAGAAATGGCAGACCATTGTTTATAGAGACACATTTGGAGACAGATAAAACAGTAAAACAAAAAAAATGAAAATGCAGATTAACAAAGGGTTTGAATCAAGATTATAGATATAAATATTATTCTTTCTTATCAAGGAAGTGATCACGGACAAGGATGGTGAAGGCTGTCGGTGTCAGTTGTTAAATCCTCGCTGTCGTGTTTAAATGGAGATCAATACATTTTCAGAATTGTAGAAGAGTCGGAGCATAAGAAAGAGTTTCTCTTCCTCTCTTTCCTCCCAGCATTTTCTCACTTTCAGTAAGCTGATGGCATCTAGTGATATAGAAAAGTCGTCTGTGAAGTAGAGGCTTCCTTTAACTTAAAGCTTTAGTAGGGTGCAGAATATTTAACTGATGGCTAAGGTAAAACTTTGTATAAATTACTATTTCGACCTCTGAGGTTCTTGAGATTACCCAGAAAAACACTAAACAAGAAAGTGGTCGAAATCACGTCACGCTTGTACACGGATACAACTAATTAACATATGGTCCCCGGTCTTCCATTGACTGAGACCTTGACAAAGTAAACGACCCCATGAATATACTGACATGTTGACCTCTCTCTGTATGTGTTGATGTTTGTAGATGTATGCTACATAAGGTTTTTTTTACCCAAATTTGAGGAAAATCTATCTTACACCAAACTTTACCCTATCACTAGAAAGAAATATTGCACCCCATTAGCGCTTTAAAAAGTTAATTTCTTTCGATGGTGTGTAAAAAGAGTTGGTTCAGCTGTTCAGCAAGGAATCTCTTGCAGTTGAATAGCGTTCTCGCTTCTCTTTTTTGAAACGAGTGTCACGGTAAATTTAACAAAGCTTACAGGGCTACAGCTAAGGGAGTCTCTCGTGGTCAGGCCGGGTCTTATCCCGTCTGGTCTCATCACCCTCATGGTCCTGCACTTTGTTCTCTCGGGAGAGAGTTTGCGCAACAGTTGCTATCAGCAAGTGTTTCCTGCTTTCCCAATCACACAACTGTATTAGGTGTCACCATGGTGCTAAACGTCTTTTGCGCACGTGAGCTAACGCGCACACACCCCTCATACTCATACACTCATACACACACTCACACACTAACACACTCTTACACACACACACTCTCTATCTCTCTCTCACACACACACACACACACACACACACTTTCTCGCACACACTTCTCATAGACTCATACGCACACACTAATACACTCTTACACGCTCTGTCACACACACACTGACACTCGGTAACACACACACACTCTCTCTCTTTCTCTCTCTCTCTCACACACACACATACACACACACACACACATTGTCTTGCTTCACCGTAGCTTGTCCTTGATCAAGGTATAGATTTATTAAAAAGATAAAAAGCACATGAACTCCACTAACTATGAAACTTGATATGTACGTGTCTGACGTTGCAATATCTAAAGTCTTTACTGATGCTGTTTTTTATTATTTCACCTCTGACAATTTGCTTTTATCTATGTTAATTCTTTTTTTTTTCAAAAATTCGATCTTGATAACACTTTAAACCATCCTGGTCGTTTATTTTTTTCTGGTTTGCTTTTGCCATGATATCGATGTCCGATCTCACATTTACCTCCACATCTGTGCACATTGGTCCTGTCGGTTTGTTTTGTACAGCACCAGGGTGCACTCCACTGTCTTCAGCCAGCAACCGATCAAACCCCCCCCCCCTTGCAAACAAGTAAATTTTATAAAGGGTTAAAAAAAAGGAACGATACCTCATGTTGTCGACATATGGTTACCACCATTTCAAACGGTCTTTTGCATTTGCAGGGCATTTGGAGGACACATCAATGTAACATCTGGTCATTAACCCAGTCTTTGATATTTAAAGGCCAGTTTAAAAATAAATGACGATTTGAAGGATGTGGTAGAAGACGAAGAAGCTGGCTAGAAGACGATGAGGACGACAGTGACGTTTACGTTGATGGTGCGCACCTTCATGCCAACCTCTACCCTCCCCTGCTTTTGAACCGCAGGTGTGAGATACATCACTCCCTCATCCACCTTTACATCGGGGAACCCCTGATGCGATCTGATGAAACTACATCTCGGACGCTACAACACTGTCACACATGTCGTCGACAAAGCAACGCTTCAGTTAATATCCGTGAGGTTTTTTTTTAACGTGACGATAGCTCTTTCTGAGTATTGAGATGATCAGAAAACGCGGAAGGTGGTGACGATGGTGATAATGTTGGGAAGACGGTGGTGATAATGGCTGTGGTGGCTCAAGATGGTGACGAAGGTGGAGGTATTCTGTTGACGTGCTAGATGAGGCAGACGTGTAGGAGGTGGTGGACACGATGATGAAAGGACTCACCTCTCCAGGAGGTTGGGGAGAAGTAGGACAAAGTCGTTCCTTATAATGAAACACGGAAATTAATCACGATATAGAAACGGTTTCTTTCTTCAATAAGCCTATTCCAAGAATATTGCGAAACGTCTTTTTCCCGTATTTTCTCGAGTTGCATTGTAGCAGCCAGTGGGTTAATTTTCCTTGACCTTTAAATCTTACGAAGACGGTGGGCTTTTCCTCTGCTACTATTCTTACTGCACGCGCACGCCAGCAAGGTCAAGCAAGTCACAACTAAATCAGTTTCTTAACTTAATGGTCATTACCGAACTCTCAGAATAAATGTCAAGGAGAAAGAGACTTAAAGCTCATTGGCTGGCCTTCAGACAACCAGCATAACCACAGATGAACATGATGTGACGTGACATTACATTAAAATAAAGAAAATGTAAACCAGAGGCTTGCTTGAATCATCCATTGCCTCCGACTGTAGTCCATGATACCCAGTCAGAGCTGCCCGACGCCTATAGCCTCATGCCTCCATCTTATTAATCCTGCAGACGGGCTGTGTCCCTCCCTGTTCTAAGTTCGCTGTAAAGTTCTCATTTTTGTTTTGATAACTGTGTGTGCCGATCTGTTTATGAAAATACCTTACGATGAAATGGCTATTTTTGGTACAAAGAGAATTGAGAGGGAAAAGATCGGCCATCCCTGCGATTATTTACACATCAGTGATGGCTGCAGCTTGACAGTGACGTCTGCTGGAGCTCAAACTGTGGAGTGCAAATAAGTCAAGAAACGATTTTTTTCCCTTTTTTTTCAACTTAAATGGACCTCAGTATGTATGACCATCGATGTGGGTTCACTATCAAAAGCTTTTGGTTTCTCGCTACACTTCCGATTGGGAGACTCTTTTCTTTCTGACAGCTTTACCCAAAACCTACCCCTCTCCTCCTATCCATTATCTACTTTGCTCTAGACAGCCGTGCACTCAGCTGAGTAAGGTAGAGATAGAGAGTTTGGGGAGTGGGGTGGAAGAACGATTAAAAATGTCTGATATATGGACAGCATCGTCTTCAATCAACGGATCTTATTCCATCAAAAGCATTATCAGGCAGCGTGTTGCTAGCTACCTTTCGCGGCAAACTCTCTTCACTCGCTTACTCGGGTATTGATCGTCACTGAGACCAATGGAGTCATTTTTCCCAGTCATCTCTGGCAAAAGTGCAAAACGGATTGTGCAATGCACGCTCCATGACACACGGCATTCAACCTGCGAGGATTCGCTTTTTGTGATCGCTCATCGCTTATTTATTAATTTGTCTCTGGGCCTCATTGCTGATGTAAGGTAAGGAACTGCACAAACAACTCCACGGAGTACAGTACACACTGTCTGCGCATGCGCTGAACGTTGTCTGCATGTCTTCCTGTTTTTGGTCTGGGGGCTAGGCGACTGTTTTATCCCCCCCACACCCTCGACGAATGGTTGCTATCGCTGTAATGCAGTGACAAAACTGTGGTATGTCAAATATGTGGGATCAACTCTTGATGGCATTTTAATTTTCGCTGCGGTTGTAAATCTTTACTTCTTGGTGCAGGAAAAGACTGCATTCCAGCTTATCTATATAGCACCAGGCTTTAATGTCCACAAGGCCTTCCATACTACAAAGCATACGGATAGAGGAGAACATGTCTGAGGATCTTCGTGACTCTCTAATCGTTTCTTTCAATAACAGCAAGGTAGGCAAAGCAGACTGCGGAAATTACAGGGGTGTATCGTTTCTCTCTGTAGCTGGAAAGATCTTCTTTCATATCCTCCTGAACAGACTCATCACTGTCTCAGAAAAGAGCCTGTCAGAGTCGCAGTGCAGTTTTTTTTACCAGGAAGTAGCGCTGTGGATATGATATTTGCTTTGAGACAGGTGCAGGAGAAATGTACAGTGCAGAACTAAGACCTGTACGCCGTCCTAATAGACCTCACGAAGACCTTCGAAACTCAACAAAGAAACTTTCTGGGCTATCTTGGCGAAATATAGCTGCTCACCCAATATTGTAAAGATCGTTGTTCTTAATCCCCTTCTCGACGGCTTGAGACATGGACTATGTACCGCAAGCATTTTAAGCAGCTAGAAAATTTACACATGCGAGCTCTTTACTCTATTCTTGGAACATGATGGCAAGACAAAGTTATCAACCAAAGGACAGACTGTACCGGCATCAAGGCCAAACTCCTCCAGGCCCCAATTCTTTGGATGGGTCACCGCATGTCCTAGCAACTGCTGTACAGTGATCAAGAGGATGTCAAGAGAATACAACGTCGCTCACGCAAACGCTCAAAAGCCACCTTAAAGGAGAGCCTCTAGGGGTGCAACCTCAAGCCAAAAGAACTAGAAGCTGCAGCCACTGACACAAACCAATGGCGCAGGCTGACCTACGCAGCCCCCATGAACTTTGAGGCCATCCAGCGGCAGAGACTCACTCCTGTACAAGTTATTGAGTGAAGTCAACCTGTATATCCAGCAGTCATCACGACAACGACATTCCTGTGCCCCACCTGTGCTAGACTTTGCGCTTCCACACTGGGACTGCAGAGTCACCTGAAAAACCACAACCATAAATGAATCAATCTTTGTCTTCTTTGATAACGAAGGACCACCAACAACAGAGCAGAACACTTCTTGATCTCATGTTTCGTTTGCTCTGGAGATTCAAATGCAAGTTTTGAAAGAACAGACAAAATGGAGTAGACTAAACAGAAGACGAGAAAAAGAAAGTTTAGCTTAGGCAAATAGAGGGATAATGTGCTTCGTTAAATTTCTTCGTGGCGACTGCTTAAATCTGCCCGGCCTACTTTCCATTTACTTACCTGCTTACCCATTTAACCAGATGCTTGTTAGCAGGCATGCATGTCTGTACAGAAAATACA
Organism: Marisa cornuarietis; assembly: GCA_004794655.1. NCBI lineage: Eukaryota > Metazoa > Mollusca > Gastropoda > Architaenioglossa > Ampullariidae > Marisa > Marisa cornuarietis. The sequence goes on along the minus strand of SMMW01000003.1, from coordinate 7,253,979 downwards.
CGGTACAAAGAGCTTACATACATTCATAGGTAAACACTCACACACGCACATTAACATTCTTAAGCGGAGAAACAGCTAGTCGCAGAAGCATACAAAGAAGGCAAGCAGACAGACAGATAAATCAATTCAATCATAGAGAAAGAGCTTTATACTCAAGGCAGGTCCCTCCCAGTACATGTTCTCAGGAAGAGGACATCTGCTGCTGACGTGAACCCGAGATATCTTCTCGTTTTGAGTTAAGTCCCACGTGGTCAATAAACATGGCTTCTAGTCAAAAGAACAGCCGCATGATCACCGTCTCTCCTATTTTAAACGCCATCAGCGGCTGTATACTTCATCTCTCAACCACACCAACCTTCTAAAGGAGTCACGTGCCAGATACACTTCTGAAACTGAGACATTGTGACAAGCCGTCGCCAAGGCACACAAAGAAAAAAAAAACGCAAATGCAGAGATTAAGAAGGACTTACGGTATGACGGTAAATAACGCATAAAAAGAAAGTGGGAAATCCCGCTCGTCACCCCTGGCAACGTCATAATTATACGCTATAGATAGTAAACAATACGCGAGCTGTGACATCTCTTTTTTTGACGTCACTTTTAACCTTCGTGATGGACCGTCAAAGCGATCCTACAGTGGCGCCATCTGCACAGTGAGATACGACTTGACGCTGACAGAATGTTAAATAACTTGAGTAAGGCTGCTGATTTGTTGGAATAAAAGAGGTCAAGGTAGTATCCTTCCTGACCTTACGGTCGTAGTGGAGGGATGTGTTACAGCTTTTTCAAGAGCGGCGCCAATCTCCTTTGTCTTTCCCCGCTCACCACAACCTCGCTATCTTACCTTCCCCCAACTTTCAATGAGAAAAACCTCTGTTGCCTCACACCCGCTTTGAACCGGTTGAACACCGCTGCTTTAACGAGTAAACACTCTGCTCATTTTTTATTTGTATGACCATCTCAATGACAATGACTATGACCAACTTTATTTGTCCCAGTGGGCAATTTGAATAGGGAAATGTGCTCTAGTTCAACAGTGAATGGAAAAAAGTGGGCAAGTAACATGTATCATATATATATAGATAAAAAAAACTTACAAGGAAATCAAGTATACACATACAACATCTCACACACACACACACACACACACACACACACACACACACACACACACACCACTGACAGCTCATCTAAGAGCAGCTGGACTGCAGATGGCACAAATGATTTCAGGTGTCTGTTACTCTTACATATAGGCATGGCATAGCGTTTACCTGAGCTTAATAATAAACATTCTTTTGTTAATACATGTTCAGGTAATGATAAAATGCATGAGGATTTCCGTACTATTTGCTGGTCACAAAAAGAAGCTAAATCCCTCTGTCTGATACCAATTATCTTAGAACAGATGTTCACAACACTGTTCAGACTGTTCCTATCATGGACAGAGAGATTGCGAAACCAGCAGACAAATGAGAAAGATAGAATACTCTCAATGAATGGTAAAAACGGCCTAAGATTACTTGGCTAACTGAAAAACTCTTTAATTTATGCAAAAGATACATTCTTTGTTGGCCACGTTTAACAATGTGTTCGGTGTTTAAATTCCATTTGAGCTGGCTATCTAAAATAGTTCCCAGATACCTGAAGGAATTAACAACTTCAACAGGTTTACTATGAATCACACTGGGAATAACAAAATCCTCTTTGATCTTCCTAAAGTCTATAACTATTTCTTTAGTCTTATCTACATTCAACTCTTAAAAGTTATCATCGAACCACTGTACAAAATTTGTTAAGGCATTACCATGATCTTTTGTGTGTTCCTGTAAAAGAGTCAACAATCCAGTGTCATCAGAAAACTTGATGAGGTAGCTGTTCTCCTCCGTGCTTCTGCAGCTGTCAGTGTACATGATAAATAACAAAGGAGATAGACAACAGCCCTGTGGGGAGCCAGTGCTTGTACCAACTGTGTCAGAATAATTACTATTAGCGTAAAAAATAACTATTAAAAAATATTACTATTAACACAAAAAAATGAAATCGAATCATTTTAGTCTTTTTCGGAACCGAAATTCAGAACATCGTTTGTATTTTTCTGACGCCGTCAAGTCGGAACACAGTCTGTTCTCGTGGTACAGACCACTACAAAAGAAGCCAATGAGCTATGAATATTTATATTTCAGAAAATTGGCTAAAGACGGCAGCAATTTCAAGAAATTGAAAGTGATCGATGTTTACCCTAGCTTCTGCTTCGTGTCTCAATACTTCTAATGCTTCTCTTATTCTCTCGTGAGTACAGCTTAGTTATTTGCTCAAATATGGGGAGTAATGACCCTGTACTGGACTCTACCCCAGTTACTGGAAATACGAACAGTCTGGTAAGCGAACTGTGTTGGTCTCGTTGTCTCCCAACGCGTACGACTATGAAGGAAGACAAATCTGTGATGACGAACGCACAGCCCTGGCTTGCATTGACGAAGCTTCTTTCATTAATTTTCATCTAGAGTCTGACCTACCTTCATCACTGATGAAAATTCAGTCTGCGCCAAAGTGACATTATCATGTTCCTGCTTGTTTAATTAGAAGCGAACTGGAAGTCGGCTGCAGCGGTCTTAGTTTTTACCTGGTTGCCACTGGAGATTTTTGTAAACACTCAGTGCCGCCAAGGACTGTGGTACGCAAAAATGGTGTCCTTTGTACTTTTAAGATCCGCTAAGTGCTTTACTCTGACTGGTTTAGTCTCTTATTTGCAATATTTTCCGTTGTCTCCTTGTTGCTAAGGAGCTGTCACGCTGTAGGTAGTCATAGACGACTCATGTCTCCGGCATTACAATGAGGTCTTGTGTGGATGACAAACATTGATCCGGTTCTTCTTTTCAAAGAAGATCGTATTTTAAAGATCAAAACTGAAGTCCTAACCACCCTCCTCCCTGGTACCAAAAATTAAAAAATCGGTCGTAGGTGAGTGAGATGTTTGTTGCATCTCCGTCGTTACTTCACCTTTCCTTCCGTCTACGGAGGCAGGTACCACCCACCATGTGGATCAGCTGGGGAATTACGCCTCGTGACACTGTTTTCAGTTTTTAACCTTCATTTTCAGAGGCCGTTGCTCTGATCACTAGGCTGTCCGCTCCTATACTCCTTGCTTATACAACAAACCATTGATTGAGAATAGTGTATTAACAGAATTATTAATCCTTTCACTCCACACATGTTGGTGAGAAGGCAAAAGCGCTCAGAATCAATACCTTCCCTGCTGCTACCACCTTAAACCTTAGATGGTTTTCAAAGTAGTTCTCTGCCCATCAGGTTGTAATAACTAAGCCATTTGCCTACAGCACAGAAACACTGTTGAAGGTTGATAACGAAAAAAAAAGATTATGAGACGTTCAAGCTCAATATGCCAACACTTGTCGAAATTAAAAAATGGCAGGAACTGAGGCGAAGAGAACGGTGTCATGCTGAGAATCGGGCATCAAAAATGCGGATGCTGGTTTGGAAGTTTCTCGAAGGCCTAGACTTTTTAAAAAAAATTAATAGCAAAAAAGAAAATGAAACGGGAAAAAACTAACTTAATTAACTTTCAGAGAGTTTCTGTTAAGCTTATCACAGAGTATAATTTGAGACTTTTTAGATGCCAAAGGAACTGTGCTTTTTATGTGTGTGAGTGTGTGTGCGTGCACGCGTGTGTGACACTCACAGACAGACAGACAGACAGACAGACAGACATTGTGACGGTGATTCAAAGAAAACGAGAGAGTGTTGGTTGTGGAAAAGAAATAGAGCGATAGAGAGTTAAACCGACTTACAAACCACGACAGAGACAGACACAAAAAAAGAAAGTGGGATAGGGGATGAGGAAGAAATTGCTGGTGCGTGGGCACGCACTATAGCCTCGTGATATGACAGAGTGGCTGTTAGTGTTTTTGCAAAATACTTTTTATCTCTCTCCCTCTCTGATGGTTTGTCATTTGTCCCTCTTGCATGTTTCAGCAAGTCAGATGGTGCCGTTCCTAAACGCCCATTCCCCATTTCCTTCTCGGCGCATGCGCGAGGGACCGGCAATGTCATTGCTTCCTGTCGAGCTTCGGCGCTTGGCGTGTCTCTTGAAGGACATGGTGTGAGCGTGAGCAGAACTCAGCAAGACGACCTGCTTATTAGCCCGTCACACAACAGAGTTGTTATGGGCTTCACTGGCACATGGTCGCACACGCGCAGCAAGAAACTACACTCACCCAAACCTCCCGACACCTTCACCGAAGCACATTTTTTTCTGGTTAGCTTCACCTGAAGTAGTGTTTTAGATAAGAGGGGGTATGTGTAAGTAAGGTGTTTGTTTATTTATTTTATTTGTTTTCCTTCTTTCTTTCTTTTCTTCATTCATTATTGATTCATTCTTTTGTTCCTTCTCTTCTTTTTTGTCGCATTCTGTACAACAGTCATAGCGAAAAGTCTGACTACTTTGAATAAAAGTTTGTGCGAACACAGATGTTACAAAGATTATTAGTAATTTCTTCTAGCCTGCTCAAATGTCTGACAGACGGTTATTGCTCATCGTCCTGTGAGATGGACATTCTCACCCTGACGAGAAAATCGTAGGAAAAGTGTCTCGACGCAGAATTTCATCTTCGCCTCATTGCGCTGCTGATTCATCTGCACGAAAAAAGCGATGTTTACGAGTGAAGATGTCTACCTGGCAGTAAGTTCGTGCTTTGAATCGTTCCTGAGATTCATCAGTATGAAGAGTGAAACAGATTGTTTACTAATTCACTCACGAAACGCTATCTCATGCTTTTATTTGTTAAGTTACTAAAATGACGACGGTGACGATGACGATGACAAGGAGTAGGATTTATATGGAACCTTATCCATTCATTACCTAAGGTGGGTTAAAAACGCTTTACATGCATAAACATAAGCAAGCAAAAACATCCATGAAGACTCTGGTTGCAGATATGTAGTTTCGTAGGCTGTGAAAATTCATTGTGGTCTTTCTTTCTTTCTTTCTTTCTTTCTTTCTTTTCTTTCTTTCTTTCTTTCTTTCTTTCTTTCTTTCTTTCGGAATGTATGTTTATTAATAGTATATGCATGTGCGAATATGTGTGTGAATGCGTGTGTGTGTGTGTGTGTGTCGGGGATGGAGACTGCGTCCCGTGTACATTAACAAAACATGTCTTTAATTAGGTCTCGCAACAATCAGATGGCCTCACAGCCGAATGCAGACGTACGAATAAAACTGCACCCGAAAGAGACAGGGTGAAAGGAAGGAAAGGCTGTGTTGTTTCGAGCGGAAAAAGAAAATCCCCTCCCCGTACCATCCTGGCATTTCCTCCTTCGTCCAAAAGACACGTTTTCTCGTGTTCACCACTCCAGTCACGTGTTGCTGCCTCCACGTGACGCCACGAGCCGCGCAGCACGAGGGCGTTGATGACAGTGGGCGACGAGGTGTCTGGTATTTTCTCTGGCATTGACCAGCCTTGGCCGAGCTGCGCAGAGGGCATTTTGCACGGGGCAGTTAATGCAGTATCATAATTTCAAATGACAGATGGTGATCGACCCTGTAGATGGAGAAAGGTTATTTCTCTTCCAACCCTCCCACCTTCTTTCTCTGCACACTCTTTCCGAGGAGAGGATTCTATTTTGAGGGAAGCAGCTCTTGTGCTGTTTTGAGTGTCCATTACATGTCCTCTGGTCTGCTGAACAGCATGCTGGATAGATTTTACATTTTAACATAAACTTTCCTAAAAGAGCAAACTATTTTTCTAACTCATTGCCTTGAATACGAGATTTAATTTCCCAAGATATGAGTAAATATACGCCTCCTTCCTGTGTATTTCTTAGGATACACGCCTACAAACATTACCTTGACCGGTCAAACACGTGACGTTAAGAATATACTGGGATATGCCTAATTTGAATACGGCTTTAGCTCTCGCATAGGCTGTAGCCCTGACAACGCAAGCGTTGCCGCGTACACTTGTGATGTCAGTGTCTTTTACTTTCCTCTGTGCTTGGTGATGTTATTAAGTCTTTCGTCTTTAGAACTCAGGGGTCGGGATAGGAGATAATCGTTCAGATTTCAGGAAACAGTATCTCGAAATGCACTGGACACATATAAAAAAACATTAGCTTCTGTTGACTTTTTCTTAAAGGCTTCAGAAAACTGTAGACAAACATACAAATGTAAAAAGAATGTATCAAAACATTTTGAAATAAAGTTATAAAAGCAGAAAATAAGCCTGTTTTGACAAAAATTCCATAGTTATTTCTTCTACCTCTCACATTAATTAAGACCATGTATTATGTTACGGTAGCCCACTAGAAAAAAAGCTATTTATTTTCTGTGAAGGTCGTTGATGAAGGCATTCGGCTTCACAGGGTCATGTCAGGATATGTTCTGAAAAACCATGGCTGTTTCCTCTTGTGACGTGAAACAAAAAGGATTCTGATTTGTTTTTCCTACTAAACAATCTTACAGTTTGGCTTCAATTTCTGCGCAGCTTCCCAGTAAAGTAGTACCATTGCAATCAAAATGCTTTGACCTGCCGCACACAATTTTTTTTTTGATAAGTGGTTAAGTTGTGCTTTATCACCTTTCTTCTCTCTTTTCTTTTCTTATCGTGGCTTATTTTTCGCGGGGATAACCATGATTAGGATGAAAACATATGCTGTTGACGTCATCGCCCCCATATTTCGTCCGTCGTTCTTGTGAGTGATCTGTTTCTTTGCCGTTCAGCGTCGATTGCCTCTTGCAAAACATCCCTGAAAAAGCTGAATTTTATGCTTCGCCTGAAATTCACCCAAAATAAATTCCGCATCGCTTTAGGAGAGCTGAGCGGTGAGTTAAACCGACACGTCACAAACATCATGATACCCTGCACAATCAATATGATGACATCGTCATTAATGCCATCGCTTGAAAAATCGGACGTTGTTTGGACTGCTTCAATTCAAACAGAACGCAGAGTACTCACCATGCTCTTTCTCTTCCACAAAACTCTTCTTATTTGCTCTCAAGTTGTTTTCTGTTTACGATACGCACCTAATCAAATGAAACTCCAGTACTCTTCAAATATGTTGAGAAAATTTTACAAAGACCTGTGCTCTTTTCTCCTCATCTCCTCCTGTTTCTCGCTAATCACCAGTACGAAGACACTAGGAATATAGTTCTTAGTTTTACTGCGCTAACCTCGACAGTGACCAGCGCTCAGCATGACATTCCTATAAATATGCAACTGTAAGGTGATTTTAAATTAATTAATTAATTTATTTATTCGCCTACACCTCCACATAGCAAAGACCTGACAAAAAAGGATAGTTCTGACCTCTGATAATTCTTTAAGATTCTCAGGAGAGGCATAAAATACACACACACACACACACACACACACACGCACACACACACAAACACATGTGCACAATACCTGCTCACACTTTCCTGTAAAGCCCACGTCTCGCGTGCATCGACGCTGTCTGGCTTATGCTGTGCTTCTTCAGCCCTGTAAGCGAGACAAACGACAAGATTAAAGAACAGAAAGAATAAGACATAAAATCAGCTTAAAATCGCATGGACGAAGACAAAGCTAAGAAGAGATTAGGATAGACAGAAGAAAAGAGAGAATAAGAGCAAATGAGGAAAGTTAGAGGGAGATGGGTCCTAGAGGGAGAGGACAGACAGACAGGAGTCGTGTACTTGTTTCAGAATGACAGGCCTGATAATAGGATTGAGCTAGGCGGTAGTTTTTCCAATAAGGCGGGGCGTTTAGGGGTCTAAGATCTACTTGAATGAAAGAAAAAAATCTCATTCACTAACTGAAGGGAAATGAAGAATGACACAAGACTGAGGTCCCTCCTCTGCAAACCGCTTTCATGGAAAGACAATGTTAAGCGACACGTGAGGAGTAAAAGCGTGGTAAGTGGGAAACCGTTCCCAGCTTTCTTCACTCTATGTAGCCTACTTCCGTTTGCCAGATTCTATGTTTGTGTTATGCAAACCTTTTGGAATGAGCCTTACTAATTAATGGAGTGTGCGTTTACGCGCATGCCCGCCTGTACGAAATTATTATTTCTATGGTATTGTTTTAACGGAGTTTACTCGGTTACTTCCAGTGGTGCAGCTATTCGTTGAAGATATAGTGTTCAAGTAAGCGTGTAGAACGCGTGTGTGTGCGTGCGTGTGTGCGTGTGTGTGTGTGTGTGTGTGCTTGGCTGGGTGTGTATGTGTGTGTGTGGGGGGGGGGCGTGTAGTTGTGGATCGCCGGGCATGTGTGTGTGAGACAGAGAGTGTGTTTGTGTGTGTGTGTGGGGGGGGGTGCGTGTATGAGACAGAGTGTATGCATGCGCGTTCGTGTGTGTAAATCAATTCAAAGCATTTTCAGTCATCTGCCTAGGTGCGAATATTTAAGTGTAATGGATTCGCACTTTGAAAGCTTTTAACCACACCTTGACCTGGAAGCCCTTCCTCGTGAAACAGATCACTTTTTTGAAATATTTGCTTACCATTACTTCCCAAGGATAAAATAACCTAAGATGGATTGTCACACGCTGCTTTATTTTTGTAACCGTACACGAAGCGCGTGACAATCACGAAAATTTGATAAACAACTCTTAGTCAAGGAGCAATGATCGGAAACGACCTTGCTGCGATGTTTTCACGTGAATTTGCTCATAATAACATCAACTCAGATGCATTTACACCTTGACACAATAATGTCTTCTTTTTTTTTTGCTTTATGCCTATTTCTACCATTTCAATTTCCTGCTTTGTCGTCTTTGTGGTGTTTTCGTTCGGTTTTTTAAGTTTTGTTTTCTTTATTTTTAATTTTTTGACGTTTGGGGGAGTGATGGAGCTCTCTTCACAATGAAAACAAATATATTGACTCACGTTTCCATAATATGTACTATTAACCAAGTTACCGTCAAGGTTTGATTCATATTTTTTACCATTATTTTTTTAACGAGATTAAGAGGTTCAATACGTCTGTCACTCTAGACCACAAATATGCCTTATTAACACATGGTCCCAGCTTTTCCACCGACTGAGGCCCTGCCAATGTAAACGTATCCATGAACATTCTAAACACCTGTGTTGTTGATCTCTTTCTGTTTGTAAGCCTGTATGTCGTGAATGGTAGAAATGTATTCATCCGTATTTTTTAAAAGAGTATCTTGCACTGAGATCGACGAGATGATTAGAAGTTCGTGTTATAGTAGCCCCTTTATCAAACACATATCATCGACTATGCGTTCTGTTAAGAAGAGCCTCTAACACAGAAATGAAAACACGTTGTTGTCTTTTGTTCTGTGGAGGTGGAATAAGGGGCGGGCAGAAAGTGACCGGAAGATCCTTACCACGTGAATTGTAGATGCATGCTTTGGACCACACAGTTACCGCAACTAGTCATTAGTTCCAGCCAGGGAACCGGAAATCAGTGACTGAAGACCCTACTCCACGGAGTGTCGCCCTCGTCTGATTTGCTGCTCTCTCACGCAAGCTCTAGTCTCGTGTGTGTGTGTGTGTGCGCGCGTGTGCGTGCGCGTGCGCATCAATGTATGCCATGATCAAGCCAGAGGCTATAAGCGTCGCAAAGTGACAGTGTCGGTTAAGATCAAAGCTTATTTAGACGTTTATCAGATCTTTGTTCTTTCCTTTTTTTATTACCTTTTTCTTTTTGCGTTTTCTTCTCTCTCTCTCTCTTCCCCTCTCATTTGATGATAATTTTCGGCCAATTTTCAGTCAGAGAAGGGCTTTTATAAAACTATTTAGTGCAACGAAATCTTTCAAACATATCCTAATTATCTAAAGATTGGTTTAAATTCTAATTTATCATCATATTTCTGATATATTTCTACTAAGGAGTGTATATTTGTTGTCCGTGAAACAGACCTCTTGCTGAAATATTAACAGCAATGCTTGGAAAGATATGCGATCGTGTATCTTGAAGCTGAAACGATTAGTAATAAAAAGTTTTAAGTAATTAGTCATTAAAATATCATGGAATCGTGTTCAGGACCAGCTGTCTCAGAACTTAATACTGTAACTAACAGAGAGAGAGACACACAGACAAACAAACGACTTTATTTTTCCATGTGCACGCTTTTTTATTTGATAACGTCAAAGGGGGGCAAACAGGTCGCGAGGGACCAAATGCAAGAAAGGATTTAAACTGAATTTACGCGTCGTTATGTCGTCGTTATGGGGGAAGCGGGAGGTAAAACCTAGTCGTCATGCGTCTAAGGCTACTCTTCAGCAACAACACTTTAATGAGAAAATTTATCGTGACGCTGTTAGGAAGAAGTTATCCACTGAGGTCATAAGGTCACTATGGCATGCACGCAGAACAAGACCGAAATTACATCTTGGGGAGCCAGTGTCATCCTGGCTGGGGAAAACACTGTCCATGTGTGGCCATGGTTAAAAGCTTAAATGATATGATTATCGGTGACGTACCCTGCACAAAAAATGGCGAAGGATGCAAAACATCTGCTTGAATTCAACGTGGTCGACAGAGAGGGAGGCGCAGAGGAGGCGCTGGATGGGAAAGAGGTTGCCTTTATACACTTTGGTGAATGTTGGTAGTACTTTCTTGTGTCTTTGGACACACCTTTACATCACCTATATTATTACTGTAGCCTGTGTGAAGCCCCCTGTCCATCTATCCACGTCAAGTTCAACGCCATTTGACGCCATTAACGTCAGCTGCTTGGCGTTACTACCTGTGGACTACAGTAATTCCTTACTGTAGCTACATAACGCTATTACTGACATTTATGTCATTTCATTTCTGTTTCCTCTACAATGCTTCATAAATGTGTCTGCGTGGCATAATTTTTATCATCTGCACATTCGCAGAAAACATCAAGCACAACGAGGAGTAATTCCTCTTTTAAAAGAAGAAAGCTAACCACAACAAAGAAGGGTGGAAAGAACGCTGGATGGGTTTTTGTCAAAAGCAGTAGCACCAACAAAAAAAAAATTGCAGCTATTTGCCCGGTACCATGAAGAATGTGGGTAGGTCTGGAAAGCGCTCCGAACATCGGACATCACGATCACGGGGGAGAAGCCCTGCAGGTGACAGATGTTGCACGTGTTCGGTTCGTTGCAAGTCCTACTGTTGGTGTCTTTGAAAAACGGCTTGAAAACACTCTTTTAACTTTTTAACAAGCAATCGGCCACGAACATGTACATGAATACACATAGAAACATGCGCCACCCACTAAAACACACACACACACACACACACACACACACACACACACACACACACACATGAACTGTACATTGACTGACGTAGTCAGAACACGTGACCACAATGGCGTGTGAAGCTGCTGCTGTCACCTGATCCGACAAAGTGATCAAGGGGATCATAAAAAGTAGAAAATGTTTTCTCTGTGAAACCCCGTGGAACTGATTAGTTAGAACCTGTTTTTTCTGCATTCAAGATTCTGAACGTGTAAAGAAAGCCAGGTGACTCCCCCAAGTCAGACGTCTTTGAATTCAAACTTCCAAACAGATTATGTATCGCTTTTCTATTTTCCTAATCTCTTTCCCACTCTTTCTGTACCCCGTCTCTCTCTCTCTATATATATATATAAATAATATCTCGTGTGTGTGTGTGTGTGTGTGTGTGTGTGTGTGTGTGTGTGTGTGTGTGTGTGTGTGTGTGTGAGAGAGAGAGAGAGAGAGAGATGCTGTGAGTTTTCTACAATCTTTTATTTTTTGTCATAGTCAGCTCTCAAAGAAACCTGAAAATAAGTTATCAAGGATTGATCGTCTGAAGTCCTTCGTGTACTCGTGGATCCTGAGTTTTGTTGTAGGAATTACAAGAGATCGTATGTCTTCACCTAAGGAACATACATCCCCAACATTTTTTATTTTTGTTTTTTCTTTTTTTTTTACAGTTTAGCAGGGGTTCAAATCTGGTTTAAAGGACAAATGGGCCGTTAGAAACACGGCGCCTGTTTGCGACTTTCATCCCACCCGCCCATAAATACCTCCGCGCGCACTCCAAGCCACGCGCGTACTGTCAGCCTGATATTGTCTCTTTCTGTCTTTATCTGTCTATTTATATGTCTTTATTTCTTTATTTATCTGTTTTTATCTGTCTCTATCTTCCTTGTTTTGTCTGTCTGTCTGTCTGTCTGTCTGTCTGTCTGTCTGTCTGTCTGTCTGTCTGTCTGTCTGTCTGTCTGTCTGTCTGTCATCGTCAGCTCATGTTTCATGAGTTGATCGAGTGAATTAACTGGTTACTGCCTGCCATTACTATCATGCTTTTGTCATCGTTTGTCATTTGTTGACGTGAGAGGAGGAGAACAAGAAGTGGTAGAACTGGGAGAGAGGGATAAACAAAGATAATGAATACACAAAGAAAGAAAGTCCTTTCATTGTATGACAACAGCGTTACCCGCTGAGAGTTACTACTGTAAATAATTATACGATATGTGTGCAAACAAGAAGAGATTTGGAGAGTGGTAGACGCTATGAAAGAGAAAAATAGAGTCTGAGGTAAGGAAGACACAGAGAGAAAGATGATGCCTATTAGGATGAAGTTATTTTAATAAGACAACATGCAATGAAACATGTCCCCCATTTTCTGTTCTCTCTAAACATTACAAGGGATCTAACAAGGTTTTGCAACTGGTGAAAAATTACTTGCAATATCACACTATTTCTCTATCACTATATTTATATTACATGTTTATCATTATATTACTATGTCATTGTTAGACATTATACAGCAAATGAAATATAAACACTCCCCTTTTCTCGGTTTGTTTTTATGTTTGTTGAGGTTTCTCCTGCATAGGCCCGGCAGCAAAACGGGGGGTTTCCAGGCGGAGTTATGAATAAAGGTGTATTGTAATACAATAATGGTACAGCTCATTATCTAGATATGACCGGATGAAAGGAATAAGGGATAAGAGGTAGAATAGAAAAGAATAAGGGATAAGACAGAGGGAGCCAGAGAGAAAAAGAAACAATCGGGTAGGTAGTCTAAAAGGAGTGACAAAGACTCCATTTTTCTAAAGGCAAAGTGTATTTCCAAGCCGCACTAATCCCATTGGCCCCAAGCAAACACCCGTGACGTGAGGATCTTTACCCATTCGTGACATTTACACCCTGAGTTATTGTCTCCCACACTCCATGTGAGGGCCTAGGAACTCGGGGCTTAGAGCATGTTGTTTACGTTGAACATCAAGCTCTTTCGACACGGCAGCCACAGCGGCTGGTGCACGCGTTCTTCAAAAGATAAGATCGTGAGTCCGCCAGAGGCTGTTTTTATTAGTAGTAAAGGTAGTAAGAGACTTCGCTTATGGTTTTAGAAGCACATGGATTTCGATATTGGTGACAGCAACAGCAAACGGGGTATAAATAAAAAGATAAGAGTTATAGCTGACTCTCTGTGAGCATTAGTCCCTGGGCTATAACTCTGTGAGAGAGTTATAGCCGACTCTCCATCGTCATTAGTCCCTTGGTCTTGTAATCTTCGACGTCCATCACTGCGGTCCTGCCACAAAGTCTTACCATCTCTCACAAAGATCTGTCATTCTACGTGAGCTGTTCAACATCAGGTTGATCAACTCTTAGGTCTTGTTGCACCCTTGCATTTTTATTTTCAGTCTATCACTCTTTCTTTTTCTGGCTCTCTGTTCTTGGTCTTGCAAGAGCTTCAAGTTCGTCTTTAATGTGTCTTATTTTGTTAATTTGTTACAAATGTACATATGCTTCATTTTTCCGTTTGAAATAACATGACAGAAGTATTTCTTGGGTATCGCTGAATAATAGAACATTACTTAGACATCTATTGTAATTATAAACAAATTCATTTATTTATTTAGATTTAAATTAATAAGCAGCCGACCGGCTGTACAGACGGTCTCGCACCTGAGCACTGCTCTGTTTTGGTGATCACAGCTGTCTTGGTGCGTGTACACCCGTAGCCCTGAGGTATGTCGATGCACAGAACTACAGAAATACC